>CM055897.1:69502835-69822835 GCA_029582155.1 Panopea generosa
TACTAAATCATAAAGTTTTCAATAGTATAATATGATAACGAAATGATTTCAGAAGTTCCAACTTGAATTTAAATAATGCCAATGTTAAGTATGAGTGTTAACCTTTTTTGTAATAATATGGTAAAAATAGTCTTAGAGTGGCACCAGGTTGTGCTAAAACATTGACGAATAAAACGGAAAATGTTGACCTATGTATTTGTAAATTTCTCATTAAACAGGATAAACTACAAGGATAGAATCAACCATTATCTTTCAATTGGACCTTCCTCTTTGTGATTCAATACATTTAAAATCATTACTGAACAGAAATGTATTTCTTTTCAAACTACATACAGTTAAATCATTCTGTAACAAGTCTTTTTTTATCTATCATATAGATTTTCCACTCTCAATATTAAAGAAGTTATACTTTGTAGCTCAGTATTGCAGTATAAAGCTAGCAGTACAGCAATAGATCTATTATAATTGCTGATGTTGTTAATACTTCTGATGTTGTTATGCTGCTATTGGTGTTGTTGTCTACTACAGTCTACTGCTTAAACAACAATTGCAGCTGTAGCAACAGCCATAAAAATAGCAGTATCGAAAACCACAACAGTAATAACAATATATATAAATATATATAGTAAAACTAAATGTAGTTGTAAATTCTAAATACAGTTTTAAGTTATTAAAACATATTTTATTGCTTTTAACACATATGTAAGCAAAACAAAAGGGTTCTCACAACAAACCAACATTAGTAACGGCCCTTCCCAAACAAAATTAATTACAAAAACTAAATATACAAACTCTGTTTGCAGAGTTTTAATACTCACAAAGAGTTTCATCAAAATATGATGAGTAGTTAATGAGACTTTAGTCCACTTTTCAATTTCTATTTTAAAACATTTAAAGGGATATAACTCTCGTAAATGTATGAGATCTTAATACTGCAAATGTAACCAACTACAAGACTTCATATTTTCTACAAAGTTTCTTCAAAATAAGATGAACGGTTAAGAAGATTGAGTGATTGAATATTTAGCATCATTTTTATGCCATTGAGGGCTAACAGATGATCAGTTAACCTAACCACTAAGATGAAGAGGTTTGTACAAGATTTCTCACACAAAGAAGACAACAAATATATTCCTAACCCTGTCCCCCACAAAAGGGGAATTCATAATAATCTACTGCTGTATACTAATAATCCCCTGTTTGATATTTTAACTGTATAACTCAATTTACAGGAGAAAATAGGAGCAGAGGTTACCTTGAGTAAAAGAGAATACTTTGGTATTTGTTGTAGCGGGGCTAGCAACAGTGGCAAGACTGGAGAATTTGCCAGGCATTGACTCTGAAATATCAAGAGAATGGCATTAATTTTAATGCAAAACATGGCAGTATTGAGAAATGTTCATACATTATTTCTCAAAATAAAATTATGATGTAAATATTAAATTACATATCTTTCTTTTCATTCATATTTTGGAAAGGGACACAACATTTGTAACTGAATGAAAGGCATCAAATTTCAAACATAGAAGAAAAAAAAAACGTAGACCGATGTTTTATTTTCATCAGTTTTTATCAGTATGGTAGAACATTTCAAAGACATATAATCATGATTTTGTATTTTTCTAAGAATTTTTTAGCATATTTTCAAAATCGGGTTTTGATTCAACTACTCGAACATTCTGGGTGAAAAGTGAGAAGTTCTTGAAAAGTTCTGATCTGTTTTTATCTTTTATACATTGAAAAAAGATTTGGTACTGAATTAAACAAAAAACTATCATTTAAATTCTTAGAAAGCGAGAGGGTAGAATGACTAGGCAGGTTATCAAGGTGTCTGCAAATTGTCTTTAGTATATGATTTGTATATGCAAATTCTAAGGCAAATGGGGTCCTAGTTTATGATTTGCAAAACATCTTCACTAAAATAAGTATCATTATTCATTCTTTTATTGTGTTTCTGTAAATTTTTAAAATATTAATTAATACACATAAGACATTACCTGCATAAGTTCCCTGAAATGAGGTGAATGTGTGAACCATTTGTTCATGACATTAATAACAGTAGGGAAATCACTGATGAAGTCTTTGTACAGCGCTAAACCATCTCCCTGAAATGAGAAATTCAGTGAAATATGGGTTAGCAGGGCTGATCTAGGATTTTAATTTAGAGGGGGCGTACTTAGGAGAACCAACAATAATCTGAATGAGCAAAAATCATCTTAGTGAGTGAGTTACTTTGGGAAATAATGAATAAAATCTCATATTAAACTGGCAAAAAAAATTATCTTTGCACAGATAGATTGCAATGAACAAGATAGTTATTTCTTATATATTATATCATTATATCACTCACATCCTGCGAGTCTGTAAATTTGGCAAACACATCACCAACAACACCATTAAATTTCCATTTCTTCATTCTTTCCTCCAGTTTCCTCAGAATGATGCAATGCTGCTCATAAATATGTGGAATGTAGGCTGGGAACAGGAAGTGTAACTCTCGTTTACTGATGATCTCTTCATCACGTAATGGGTTAACATAGTCCTCAAGTAGCGACCAGATTTGAGAACAATATTCTTTCTCGGCATCCACGATATCACGCGTTGCTTCTTCTCTATGCACTGGAAAATAATGTAAAAATTTCGCATTGGTTTCTTAATGGAATAAAATAATTAGGAAAACATTAAATTTATCTGCAGGTATCGGTTTCACCAATATATTCTGAAATTTAATTAAATACTTAAACAAAATTAAATAAAGTTTGACTGGTATAACTATATAATATTTAATCAATGCCAGTTAAATCATTTGCATTTGCATTATGGAGCGAGTCTAAAATCATAATCACCTGAATGCATTTCTTAGATTTAATAAATTATATACTTAATTATTATATTGGTGAAACCCAAAACACTTCATCATTACTTCAAGTAAAAAAATCTGACTTAAGTTCAAAATATTAAAAACTTGTTTGCAGTTATTTCTTCTTACCAATTGGATGACAATAATATAGAAAAACAACATTTGGATGATGATGATAGTATAGAAGAGCAACACTTGGATGACAATATAGAAGAAGAACAACACTTGGATAACAATACAGAAGAAGAACAACACTTGGATGTCAATATAGAAGAACAACACTTGGATAAAAATATAGAAAAACAACACATGGATGACAATATAGAAGAAAAACACTTGGATGACAATACAGAAGAAGAACAACACTTTGATGACAATATAGAAGAAGAACACATGAAAGACAATATAGAAGAAGAAGAACACTTGGATGACAATATAGATGGATGACAATATAGAAGAAGAACAAAACTTGGATGACAATATAGAAGAGCACATGGATGACAATATACAGGAGGAACACATGGATGACAATATAGAAGAACAAAACTCAGATGACAAGAAACATGTAGTTTTAAAAGAATTTGCTCTATTTGTACAAGAAAAAAAATGTGCATGTATAAACAGCTATATTATAAGAAATGCAGATTTCAATACTAGAAAGCTAGAAAAAAGCTATATGCCAGAAGAAATTGAAATCAGTTTTTTAAAGGAGAAAACAAGGTTTAGAAAACAGATTTTATTAAAAGTATCAAAACTAAACCTACAATATATAAAATAGGTGCAATAAAGAATCAAATGCCATGAAGGTGTTTCAATCAAACAGAATTTAAAGCATGTTAACAGAAGAGAATTGAGGGAATAGGATATGAGATAACAGCACTCATTGCGAAGAATTAGAATCTCTTCATATATAGTTAATATACCTTCTTCTAGGACGTGTTCATGTGGGGGAACCTTTTGGCTTGACCTATTGCCTTCCTCATATTGAACTACATGGTAAAATGTTTATGATGATATCAGTCAAGACAATTATGAAAGACTTTATAACACTTGAGGTTATTTATAATGAACTGTTATACATGCATACAATAGGTGTAGGAGTAAAGGAGCTATCGGACTTACAGGGCCACTGTCTTCCTTATATAATAATGTAATGTCGATCAAATATAATACAAGTATTATGGCTATACAGTGCTGTTGTACATGTATGTGGGTTTTTGTGTTGTTGTTTTTTTCATGTTTTGGGATCCTCAACGGTCAAGTGCCAGTCCTAGGTACTATCTCAAAATCTCTTGCCCCTCAATGCGGATGTTACAAGTTCTAGGCCCAGCTTGGTCCTAAAGCTTTGTGTGAGAACATTTGCCAGTTACTTGTGAAAGGATAACAGTTTTACTTAGATTAATCCTGAAGTCTTCCTCCGCCAATGAAACTTGATGCGGCACATAGTGTATATTGTGTATAACATATAATAAGTTATCCCCATTCCCTCAATTTCAAGTTGTTTTCACAAATTTTAAAAATTGTCTCTTTAGTTACAATGCTCCTACACCATAATACTATGCCTTGCAAATCAATTTAAAGAATAAAATCATTGCAGATCTTCTTAAAAATGTCTGCATCAAAGGAAATTAATGTTTTGTTTTTCAATACTTAATCCTTTTGTTTTGAAAGTTCTAACATGTTTATCAAAAAAAACCATATATTTTGTCATTAAAAATTAATTGGCCCATCATTCGGAACACCATGTAAGCAACGGGTCTTAAAAAGTTTGAGCTGTCAATCAGCAATCTAAACCAGTTAATAGTCATATTACATATCAATTTCAGACAATTATTTCAGCATATCTGAAATGGGCAATCACGAGTAAGACTTTTTAAAAAACAGACTTCTCTACTGTCATTAGGAATGTGCATCATTCAATTTTTTTATCTTAAAAATGTTAGAAATTCTGTAAAAAATTTCCACAAGACATAGCATCTTATACTTCAATATTAATATGAAGATTAATACAAAAATCAAATTAAAAAAAAAGCATAGAATTATTAATTTGATTATGAAATATGATTAAATCAGAGTAAAAATACTCGAAATGAATTGGATAAAGCATTACATTAAAAGGGTGCAAAAAAGTTCTTCGTTTTAAAGTCAACTCGAGTTACAATAGTTTTGAAATAAACCCACTGAGGTGTTCTTGCACACATGTATATATTTTAAACATCATACAATGTACAGTCAAACCTGTCTTAAGCAGCTGGTCAAGGAAAGGCGCAAAATTTGCCTTTTAAGACAAGTTATTGCTTAATACAGTTTAATTTACTCAGAAAGCATGGAAATGGGAAATAAATGATATGTTTGCTTATGACTGATGGCTGCTTAATAGAGTTGACTGCTTACACAGGTTTGACTGTATACAGATCTAATACATTCATCACAAATACTTACAACTTCCATGTCTCTTTACTCGTTTCTGGCTACTCTCACTCTGAAAATATATGAATAAATTATAGTTTCCAGTTTGATTCAAAATAACTTTTGAAAGTGGGGTGGTAGTCTTATGGACAGAGTGTTGGCTGCTCACACCGGAGATTGCTGGTTGGATCCCCAGCTCAACCCGATGCCTGTCATAAAACAATACTCAGTACTGGTTCTACCCTGGAAGCGGACTCGAGAGCAGTTCATATAAACTAAAATAGATTAGTAAAACCTGTATAAGTGGTCACCTCTTGTCTTAAGCAGCCATATCTGCTAATACCCATTTCTATGCTTTCAGAACAAAGTTACCTGTATTAAGCAACCACTTGTCTTAAAAGGTCACTTTTAATCCTTCCCTTGACTGGCTGCTTAAGACAGGTTTGACTGTATAAACTATTAAAAAAATAACTCAATGTCAACTTAAGACTATAAAGAGACATGCAGCATGTTTGATTAATTTTACTATACTCTATCTCTGAGAATTATATATATTTACATTACGTGAATATGAAATAAACAAATCTTAGCAGATCCCAAACGTTCTGTTTTGTATTGTGTAAAGGGCATAACTATGATAAAAAGTTGAACAACATCCTATAAAATGTGTTTTAAATTCATCAGCTTTTAAAAAAAAAAATCAAAGGAAATGTTTTAATATTTAAATCCTATATTTAAAACTAGAGTGATATCACTAGTTTTGTATAACAGAACTGCGATCACTGAACCACGTATATTTTCTGTGGTTTGAACCTCAAAGTATTTCGGACATCAAATTCCAAGGTAAGAAAAAAAAAACACATGGACATTAAAAATTTGTACAAGACAGAAAAAAATCTGTGGGAATTGGTATAAAAACCACGGAAATTATTATAAACCTCAAGTATTAGGACATGAATTTTTATTTATAATTGTCAAAAAAATATTATACAACCCTTGGAAAATGTACATCCAGATTACCTCCCCTTGGTGACAACAGGAAGGGAGACTAGAACTTCATAAAGTGTTGTTATGTTTTTTGGTCCTTTCAAAATGGCTTTTACAAATATTCATCTTATTTCTGTCAATAGCGCACAACATTTGGAAACAGTTTATGAATTCTGCCCAGTTTTGATGACAAAGTGTGTTCTATTTGGAGAAAAGCACTTGCTCCAATTATTTACCTGACGGAGGCTTTCAAACAAACAAGTCAATGATCCGATCACCAATTGCTATTCTGCCGTTTTCCTTAGACAAGCTAACTATGTCTTAGTAAACACTTCATTATATTTACTTGGAAAAACAATGTCATGTGGTCAGTGGTTGGAGCACTAGTTGCTCTCATGTCTGCAGGTCAAGTGGCAAGTATTGTATTCTAATTTATACTGATAGACAATCTAGCCAAACAAACAAATATAAAACGAGAATGTTTGAGGTTCAAATTATATATATGGTCTTTCCTTTTTTTGTTGCTGACTAAAAAATAAAGGCTCAATTTAACTCCCCATACATGTGAATGTCTGCTATTGTCCTCGTCATCACTGGAGGCTGTGGAGAGGTCAAGATGGAGGCATTTCTCCCCTAGGGCCTGTGTCAGATTTAAACTCCTCGACACAGCAGCTGTCAGTGATGAGTCAGAGTTGTAGTTGTCCTCAGGGGCTAAAAACATATATAAAGTTACATTTGTGTATTGTCATATAATTTACTAGATAAAAATGTTTCATTTTTGTATTTATATGTAATAATACACTAGATTGAAATATTACAATAATTATTGTGTTTTGTCATATACATGTAAATGACTAGATTAAAATGTTTCATTTTTGTATTTATATGTAATAATAGACAAGATCGAAATATTACAATAATTATTGTGTTTTGTCATATACATGTAAATGACTAGAATAAAATGTTTCATTTTTGTATTTATATGTAATAATAGACTAGATCGAAATATTACAATAATTATTGTGTTTTGTCATATACATGTAAATGACTAGATTAAAATGTTTCATTTTTGTATTTATATGTAATAATAGACTAGATCGAAATATTACAATAATTATTGTGTTTTGTCATATACATGTAAATAACTAGAATAAAATGTTACATTTTTTGTATTTATATGTAAAAGACTAGATCAAAATGCCACATTTTTTTATTTTCATGCAAGTGACAAGATCAAAATAGTATATTTTGTATTTTAATGAAAATGACTAGACCAAAATTTTTGAATTTTATAAAAATTTATTTATACATAACTTACTACACCCAAAATGTTACATTTTATATTTTCATGAATGTGACTAAATATAAATGTTACATTTTTGTATTTATACATAACATACTGGATCAAAATGTTACATTTTGTATTTTCATGAATGTGACCAAATAAAGATGTTACATTTTTGTATTTTAATGTAAATGACTACTGAATTAATTGGCTCAGTATTACTTTTTTTTTAGCAAATGGCAAGATCAAATTGTTGGCTGAAAATCTATTTCAAGAGTTACTAGCTGAAACATTGGTTGATAAAACAAATGTTACCATCTAGTTTCGTACTGATGACAAAACAAGGTACATAGCTGACTCAACAACACAATATTATGACTCATGGTAGAGGAAAGTTGGAGAACCACTATTTTATTTATTTTTTAATGTGGTTTAATTAACACCATTTTCAGGTTATATATGGCATATCTAGTTTTATTGTTGGAGGGAGACCTCAGAAGGAATCTGAGTAGAACCACTATCCTTCCACAAGTAACTGGCAAACTTTCTCACTTTTGGAGCGAGCGGGACTCGAACCAATGACCTTAGCGGTGAGAGGTAAGTGATCATAAGATTAGGGAAAAACGACTTTGTATATAGAAGAAAATTGAAATTGCACAGAATCAAATAATGTCCAAAGGGAGAGCATAACATAATGACTAAAATCAATAGAGTAAGAGAGTTATACCCCTTTGATTGTAATTCTGTAAGCTGTTGAGATATGGGTGCACCATTGGGGCAACATCAGCTGGTATGCTGCTGTTGTTATTATTGTTGTTTTCCCTTACAGCACCCCCTGACAGCCTTAATCTGAAATGTGATTAAACAATATTGATATCAAAAGTGTTTTTGGGGCTTAACAATAATTACCACTTTTTTTAAGACAATCTGTCCCTGTAATGAAAATAACCAACCAATTACAAAACGAATACACAATTATAAAACAACACACATATTCATTCTCAGTCATGTTTTAACATATAAAATAATAAAGTACTCTATGTGGAAAAAAAGAAAAAATATTCATAGCCGAAACAATAATTACTATTCTGATAGAAATTAAACAAGGAATGGGGTTTAACGCCATTTTCAACACATTTCAGGTTATACATGGCCTATCCAGTTTTACTGGTGTAGGAAGACCTCAGACTGAGTAGAACCACCATCCTTCTGCAAGTTACTGGAAATTTTCTAACATAAAGTTTTTGGAGTGAGCGGGACTCGCACCTACGACCTTAGTGGTGAGAGGTAAGTTATCTTGAGATCGCGCCTTGGACCACTCGACCACGGAGGACCCATTAAACAAGGAAATATAAATGATGTGTCTGGTTATCGTCAGACTGTGGGTTACTCACAGACTCATTCTGATTCTGGGTCTACATTGTTTGTAAAGTATCAATGATGAGTAAGTTAACAGTTCTAATACAGCCAAACATGTGTAAGCGAGTATCACCACTATTGAACAGTCACTTGTAATAGGCAGTCACAATTTCTTTCTCATTTCTACGCTTCCAGAGCAAATTAACCTGTTTTCAGCAACAACCTGTTTTAAAAGGTCACTTTCACTCTTTCCCTTGACTGGTTGCCTAAGACAGGCTTGACTGTATTATATAAAAATTATCATGGAGCAAGTATAATGACAGTCTGATTATGAATATCAGAAAATACCATGTTGTTTAAGTCTTATTTTTTTATTGATTTAAAGCCATTTTCAACACATGTGGCATATCCAGTTTTATAGGTGGAGAAAGACTTCAGAATAAATCTTAATAGAACCACCGTCCTTACACAAGTATTCTTTAAAACTTTTTCAAATAAAAGTTTTGGAGCGAGCAGGTATCGAACCTACGACCTGAGTGATCTTGAGATGGCACCTTAGGCCACTCGGCCACGGAATTGTACCATAGTAAAATAGTTAAAAAACAAAACTAGAAGTGTGGTCGTGCTTTAAAAAATTTGCTACTGAATGTTTGGTCTCCCTATAGCAAATCAATGTAATTGTTGTACAAGGCACTTAGTTATTATATTTGCCAAAGCCTTTTGGGTATTTGTAAAAAATATTGATGAATTAAAAAAAATTGTACATTATGGGGTATTTTTAGTGGTATATGAAAATATTTAATTTTTCAAAACTGTAGTTTAATATTTTTGGAAATATCACTAGTCAATGATTTTGCTAGGCAAATTTCTACGCAATCTTTTTGTGTAAGAAATTTTTTGATTTATGCTGAAACTTGACTACTGTACATATGTACATTTTATTTTTCAGAACACCTCTATAAGGAATGAGAAAAAATAGCACACATTAGTTTATGTCTGTCATATAGCGCAAAGTCTCAAAATAATATCATTTCACCATGACAAATCCTCGTCATTTATATATTTGGGCCAGTTAGGAAAGTAGTTCAGCATTTTACCCACGAGAGTCGAGATATATGGAAAATGCATTACAATGAATCGAAAGCAATATTATTCTAGGTTTATATCAAAATCATGTATGTTGTGGGTTTATTACACTTCTGCACTGTAAATTATGTGATAAAATTTAATATTATAAAAAAGTAAGTGTGTATGGGAATTTGTTATAAAATTTAGTGCTTAAATATATGACAGTTATCTCCCCTACCTAATCTGATCTGTGATGGCACCACTTCTTTCCAGCTCATCAAGAAGAACATCTTTATCAGACTGGTAGCTGTCCAACTTATCCTGCAGGTTTTTTTGCACATCAGATACTTCTTGGATACGACCACATAAATTCTGTACTTCAACCTGGAAATAATGTGTGTATAGTTTTTTTTCACATTATACCTCAGATATAGAATAAAAAATTTCTGTTTTAAACGAAACCTCAAAAATATGGAATTGAAAGACAGGGAGGGCAAGAAATGCTGTGGATAATTATTCAAATATATCCAAGAAAAAAATTATTTTGAAACTTTCAAGTTATTTTAGATACCAAGTTTTAAAATACTAAACTTTCATGAAGATATCACATGATCATGCAGTCTATCAAATATAAAAAATAATTGCACAGAGAGAGAGAAAGAGAGAGACAGACAGAGCCACATACACATGCATGCACACACACACAAATAAAACAGAGAGAGAATAACAGAGCCAGCCAGCCAGCCAGCCAGCCAGCCAGCCAGACAGACAGACAGACAGACAGACAAACAGACAGACAGACATCCTGTGACGCCTTGATTCAACCATCTGCTTTAATGTTGAAATATTTATCAAAACACATAATTTCAAGTTGCAAACAATCAACTAAAACTCGTGAAATGCATCGGTGTACATGTACTATCAAAATCAACACATTCAATTTATTAAAATGAACGAAAATCATCTGGAGTAATTGTTAGATATTTATTTAAGACCTTTCATAATACATGGCACAATTGACATTAATATAACCCTAAACCCTGACAAGTCTATGCTTATAAAGAAAACAAACTTTTATTAAAGAAGAGACCGCGGCGTGGTCTAGTGGTAGAGCGTCCACCTCGCATGCGGAAGGTCGTAGGTTCAATCCCCGGTCGGGTCATACGAAAGACTTTAAAAATGGTATTAAAAGCTTCCTCGCTTGGCGCTCAGCATTTAGAGGAGAATTCTAGGTATGGTCGGCCCGGTGTCAGTATAATGTGACTGGGTGGGGTATCATACCATGTGTCTGTTGCAAGATACTCCAGTGTGACAGCGCTTAAAATACTGTCTCAAGTAGACACCTTCGCGATTGACTGAAAAATTGTTGAAAGTGATGCTAAACACCATACAACAACAAAAAATTAAAGAAGACGTAAATCATTAAGGATTAGACTGCAGTCGATGCTGAACTTAGAAACAATGTAACAGCTGCAGCCGGTATTGTATTCCACAAATCAAGCAGGCCATATAAACAGCAAGTACAAATAAATACAAAGTACACTTACTTATTTATATTCAAGTCAGCTGATTCAAGTATTAATTTTGTGCTATGGCAAGTCTGTTAAGGCCAGATAAATTTATTTGTAGGTTTGTGGATATTTAAATTAAATGCAAGGTTTGATCTTTAATTTTACGATTGAATATTAAATTTTTATATTCATATTTAAAATTATATTTTTGGCCCATTTAATATCTGAAAGCAGCATTTAAGATAAATAATAAAAGGAAAATGTACTAGAATTTAACATCTTTCCTGCAAATTAATACAAAGCTAAGATTCTGTAAACCAACTAATGGAAATGATGAGGTCTGTGGTTAACAAGTTCGACAAAAAAAATTTGAATGGGGACAAGGACTTGTATCGAAGGATAGGAAACTTGCATCTCCTGACTAAATGTTGATATAAAATAGCACACAAAGGATTTGGTAAATTAATCATTCATAACAGATTTCTTGTACATAAACTGTAAATTGTATGTGATCTTAGATGTATAAACATGTTTCAATCATGCAAACTGATCTTGAATTAAAGATATTGAGGTTTGAAGGAAAATTTCTCATACTTATTCATAATTTTAGCTGCAGTATACAAATTTTGTAATCAAAAGTACTTCCAACAATTTTAAAAACAAATTTCTGGGAATGGTATTGTTTTGATTGCACTTTCATTCTGCAGTGTAAGAATTTTGATTTGTTTTCCTGAGATGAATGAAAGTTAAGATAATTGAAATCGAGATGTTGCGAGATTTTGCATGAATACATGAGCATTCACAATCTCAATCAGTTGCCTTTTCCTTTTTCTATATAATTCCTTGATGGGCATAAGCACTTTAACACATTGTATGATATGTAACACAGATTATAAATGGCAACCAGTTTTATTGGTGGAGGAAGATCACAGATATATAAATACAGATAAAAATACAGGAAAAGGCCATAGATGGTAATGTATGTAATAGAAATTTAATATTTGTAATGATTATGATAAGAGAATAAATTTAACATACCCGGTAATATAATTTTATGATAAACATAATTTTGTTTCAAGATTGATCGCAAAGCTGTTGTAGCGGTATTGTAATAAAGAATGATCTCCAACCGTTTACATTCAGCTAGATCATTTTATATCTAGTCTTTTCCCCCCAAATCTGATAATCAGATACGGTTGAATACCAGTGGATTCTATAAATATATATAGGTATGTGTGTGTCTGCCACAGAGTTATATAAATATCTCATTGCTGCCTGGAAACTAGGCGAAGATTTTTTATTGCTGCTAACCTTTCTTAACATATGATGATAGCAAAGAAACAATGAAAAATAACTGTACAGGATGGTTACTGTTGTTGTTGTTGTATGGTGTTTAGCATCGCTTTCAACAATTTTTCAGGCATATCGCGACAGTATCTATTTGAGACAGTATTCTAAGCGCTGTCACACTGGAGAACCATGCTGCGGACACATGATATGATACCCCATCCAGTCACATAATATTGACACCTATCTTCTATATGCTGAGTGCAAAGCAATGAAGCTTCTAGTACCATTTTTTTAAGTGTTTGATATGACAACCCACAACCTTTTTGCATGTGAGGCAGATACTCTCCCACCAGACCACCACTATGGTTAGGTACAGAATGGTTTCCAGGTGATCAATGAAATGCATAGAAGGTAGAATGTGTACTTGTTATATAAAAATGATTGGAACAATTCTGAGAATGCGAGTGCTTTATGATTTCTATTGCGTTTTTTTTTTAACTCATTATTTTTACATTGATTGTAAAACAAGTTCTTACAACTTAGACAAATAATGTTTTCCTAGGAAGAATTTATTGATACTAACTATAATGTAGATAGAAATAAAATCTGAAACAATCCAGTGATCTGTTGATATGCTGTAAAACCCCACTCACTCATTCAGTATGATTGTGTTTTCAATGATCCCTGTTGTGAATTCTTAATGACAATAACGTTACATTAAGACAAACCTTCAGTTCGTCAACAACTTTCTTCACTCCGTTTATTTCTTCTCCACAATGTGCCTTGTTATCTGCGAGCTGTTGTGTTAGTGTTTCATCCCCATACTGGATATTGGAAAGCTCATCCATGGCCCTGGAGAACCCAGTTTTCATCTCCACCACCATCTGCTGGACCTGGAATAAGCATAAGTATAAAAACTGGTCAGATCTGGGATGCATTTCACACACAAAAAAAACTTATAACAAAAATCGTAATACACTTAAACCAACAATTACTCATAATATTTTTAATATTCATCCAAATAAACTCAAAGTTGGCTCAAATCATGCAGAGAGTGATATATTTTCTGGAAATACAGTCAAACCTGCCTTAAAATAAGCAGTCAGACAAGGGAAGGAGCAAAAGTGGCCTTTTAAGGCAGGCTGTTGCTTATTACAGGTTAATTTACTCTGAAATCTAAATAGAAAGTATGGTTGCTATATAAATACAAGTGGCTGCTTAATAGAGGTGACCGCTTACACGGTTTTGACTGTACAACCATTTTAAATCATAAGATGTCACTCAAAATTTGAATATTCATTGAATAAAGACTTAATTACCGGTATAGCAACTTTTATATGTGAGTTATTTTGTGAAACACTGTCCTGGTTTATGTAACTTGTTCATTTGAGACCTGTATTAAATAGTCTACATTCTGATGCACAAGATAAGAGAGGTGTTGAAACAATAAGTCACCAAAATCCATCTTGATCTATCCATTTATATAACCTGACAGAGTAATCAATGAACACCACGTCCAAATCTGCCACACTTGGTTCACTCCAATGTGAAATAGACACATTGTCCCTCAACACAATCAATAAATGTATCAGATATCGGTATGATTTAATTTGTTTTAAGCTGATGTACGTTGTATATAATTTGATTACAATTAAAATAGTACAGTAAGATTTTGTTTATTCAAATTTTAAAGTACCATAATTACAGGCCCAAGGAATTGAATGTATTTTTTAAAATGGGTTCAACGCCATTTTCAACACAATACAGGTTACAGTCAAACCTGTGTTAGTGGTCACCTCTATTAAGCAGCCACTTGTCTTAAGCAGTCTCATTTATCATTTCCATTTTCTATGCTTTCAAAGTGAATTGACCTCTATTAAGCAACAGCCTGTCTTAAAAGACCACTTTTGCTCCACCCCTTAACTGGCTGCTTAAGACAGGTTAGCAGTGTATAAAATTTTATAGCAAACTGTTTTATCGATGGAGGAAGATCTAAGAATGAATTTGAGATGGAAAAAATACTGTTCTTTTGCAAGGAAATGGCAAATTTCTCACTTAAAGTTTTTGGATCAAGCAGGACTGGAGCCCATGACCACAGCAGTGAGAGGTCATGTGATGTTGAAACCACTCAACCATGGTGAACCCTTTTTATGTGCGTATTAGATTCTTCCCAACAATATTTGAAATGAGCAATATA
Source organism: Panopea generosa (assembly GCA_029582155.1). Classification (NCBI taxonomy): domain Eukaryota; kingdom Metazoa; phylum Mollusca; class Bivalvia; order Adapedonta; family Hiatellidae; genus Panopea; species Panopea generosa. Next base: position 69,517,802 of record CM055897.1, read on the forward strand.
ATATAAGATAGTAAATTAACGTATTTATTGTTCCAAATCTATTATAATATTATATCGGACAAAACAATTGATTTTTTCTCCAATCATTTTGTTCGAAAATAATACATAGGCCTTTGACCCATTTTACAACCTGCTTAATATTTTTATACTGGATTGAAAAAACAAGTTTTAGATTATGACAAGGGTTCAAATTTCAACACCACAACTTAGTCTCGAAACCATAATAATTATAACTGTTTATCTTTACAAGGTGTTATAAAACAAAATTAGGCTACATAATATTAAGGACTTGTATAGAAGGACAGGAAACTTGCATCTTCTGACTAAATGTTGATGAAATAGTACACGAAGGATTCATAATTTGCAAATTAATCATTCATATTTCACAGTCAAGTGATTTCTTGTACATAAACTGTAAGTTGCATGTAATCTCAGATGTTTAAACATGTTTGAAGGAAAATTTATCGTAATTCGACGTAATATTAGCTGCAGTATACAAATTTTGTAATCACAAGTACTTCAACAATTTTAAACACAAATTTTTGGGAATGGTATTGTCTTGATTGCAATTCCATTCTGTATTGTAAGAATTTTGATTTGTGTTCCTGGGATAAATGGAAACGAGATATTGCGAGATTTTGCGTGAATACACGAGCGTTCACAAAATCTGAATCAGTTGCCTTTCCTTCTGTATGTAATTCCTTGATAATATTGAGAAATGACCTGCATAAATATACGCATAACAGTATTTCCACCTCACTGCTTGTGAATATAAATTAACATTTTTTTCATTAAATGCAACATATTGAACTTGAAAATAAATTTCGTGATATACAAAGGAAAAATCTATTCACCTGCTGGGATACTGTATGTTCTGCCATCTCACCACTCTAAATTAATATCTAATTTATATCTCCATTTTCAATAAAAATCCACCTTTATTTCTTTATTGAAAAACTACCTACGTGCAGACTGAATAGAATGCATTTTAATCATTTTTCGTCAATGGACTTCACTGTGAAGTAAACTATGTAAATCAGTACAGCAGAATTGTGCTTTCAGAACATTTTTTACTTAAACTATGCACATTAAAGTTATTGAAATTCCTGAATTCACTGCACCGAGTTCTAAATTCTATGAAGTCTTAAACATTGATTGTTTTTTCATCTTTTAACACCATTTAAGAGTCCATTATCACACTTTATACAACTCTGAGAAAAACTTAGCAGACGTCACCATCTAATAGCTAAATCATCTTGATTCTTTGAAAATGTCTATAAAATTTGATGATTTCAGATCAAATCTGAATAACCTATGTGCCTATGTTAATTGTTCGGTGATATCAATGGTTAAATAACTTGCCAAACTTCTTCTAAAATCTAGATATCTTACATTCTTAGTACTTTGTCATTGTCTATAGTCGGTTTATTCAAAACACTAAAAGTAAACACCAAGTCAATGTCGTCCTCGAAATATGTTTACATTGTAACCAGTTAAGTAAATATACCTCCTTCAACTGTCATGATAAACAGATATTTCAATTTAAAGCCAATGTTTTTAGTATATAACAGAAGAAAAGTTGTTTACTTTATTTCTTACAGTAAACATCATTTTGAGTTTAAACTAAACAATTAAAATTTTGATACCAGCGTATTCATTTCTTCTACAAATTGCAGTTTCATTACACAATCAAAATCCATCTTTCGTTCATAAGAATCTAAGAACATTTTACTTTATATCACCATTGTATACTCCCTCGTCAGCGGACAATAACCACTTTACATTGAAATGGAAGAGATCAAACTATTCAACCGATGCTTAGGGAGAGTATCATCATTGTAGCCAACTATTAATACAAAACTTGATCTTTTAGTTAATTCTTACTTAATTCACCAAATAGATTAATATTTCATTTTGTCAGCCAATCTTTCTGAAATAGCAATGGATTTTCATTCATTGCTAACCAGTCTCTCTGCAATTGTGTACTATTTAATTTTGGCTGGGCCCGTTTAGCTCAGTCGGTTACGTGTCTGACTATCAATCCAGGGGTCGTGAGTTCCAATCCCCCGCCGGGCAACAGTCTCCGTGATGATTGGTAATTTACGACATTGTGTCTCATTATCATTTGTTTCTCACCACGGATTCAAGTGGGAAAGTTATCAGTTATTTGCGGGGTGTGCTCGATACTGGTTAATCCCAGGAAACAGTGGTTAGGTTAACTGATCGTCTGTTAGCCCTTGATGGCATAAAAATGACGCTAAATATTCAATCAATCAATCAACTATTTAATTCATTGCTATTCGATGTTTTATTCAATAATTGCAGTACACTTTGAGTCAATGTAATCAAATTTGAGTCATCGCAATCCAAATTCTCTACTATTGCAATTCACTTATTCAGTTACTGCGATTCAGTCATTACAACAAACTCATTCAGTCACTGCAAACCACTCATTCAATCATTACAACAAACCCATTCAGTCACTGCAATCCACTTATTCAGTCATTACAACAAACCCATTCAGTCACTGCAATCCACCTATTCAATCATTACAACAAACCTATTCAGTCATCAAAATACACCTATTCAATCATTACAACAAACCTATTAAGTCACTGCAATCAACTTATTCAGTCATTACTATAAACTCATTCAGTCATTGCAATCCACTTATTCAGTCATTACAACAAACCCATTCAGTCACTGCAATCCACCTATTTAATCATTACAACAAACCTATTCAGTCATTAAAATACACTTGTTTGGTAATTACAACAAACCTATTCAGTCACTAAAATACACTTGTTCAGTCATTACAATAAACCTATGCAGTTGTTCGGTCATTACAACAAACCTATTCAGTCATTAAATTACACTTGTTCAGTCATTACAACAAACCTATTCAGTCATTAAAATACACTTGTTTGGTCATTACAACAAATCTTTTCAGTCATTAAAATACACTTGTTCAATCATTACAACAAACCCATTCAGTCATTAAAATACACTTGTTTGATCATTACAACAAACCTAATCAGTCACTACAATCCATCCATTCAATCATTATAACAAATTCATTCAGTCACTGCAATCCACTTATTCAGTTATTACAACACACCCATTCAGTCACTGCAATCCACTTATACAGTCATTACAACAAACGGATTCAGTCACTGCAATCCACCTTTTCAGTCATAACAACAAACCCATTCAGTCACTGCAATTCACATATTCAGTCATTACAACAAACCCATTCAGTCACTGCAATCCACTTATTCAGTCATTACAACAAACCCATTCAGTCATTAAAATTCACTTATTCAGTCATTACAACAAACCCATTCAGTCACTGCAATCCACTTATTCAGTCATTACAACACATCCATTCAGTCATTAAAATTCACTTATACAGTCATTACAACAAACCCATTCAATCACTGCAATCTACCATGCCATCTTTACAACAAACCCATTCAGTCATTAAAATACACATATTCAGTCATTACAACAAACAGATTCAGCCACTGTAATTCACTTATTCATTTATTTCTACAAACCCATTCAGTCACTGCAATCCACTTATTCAATCATAACAACAAACACATTCAGTTAAAGCATTCTGCTTAATTCAATCATTAAAATACATTTGTTCAGTCATTCAGTCATGGCATTCCACTTGTTCAGTCATTGCTTTCCACTCTTCCATGAGATTGCCATTGCAAACCAAATTTTCAGTCATTTTAATGCATCATTTAAATTGTTGCAATCTGATAGTATTGTGCATTGATTTATTACTATTCATTAATTCATGCAATCCACTCTTTCATTCTTGCTATCCATAATCAAGCAATGAATTTATTATGGCCTCTAAGGAAAGTATTTTACCAAATAAGACTTCCTGTAAGTTTGTGTCATATTAATCAATAAAATCAGTAAATTTCCACATGAAACTTATTTTACTCCATACATTGATTAAAAAGTGATTCTTAGTTATTTCTTTCAACTGAAGAAGAACAATGAAAGAGAAATTTTAAATTCACTTTTTTCATTTATCCCTAGTTATCTATAAATTACACTTAAGAGAACTGTTAAAATCCATTGTTTTACCACAATAAATCCAATTCTCTTTTTAATACAATGCATTGAAGCAATAATCCACCCACACTGATTGTCCATCCCTTAAACACGCTCTTTGTCTATTTATTTAAAAACAATGCAAAATAAAAATTTAACAATAGTAAACCATTCTCAGATTTGTTTCACTTTTCAATTTATATGTCCAATGATATAGAACCTCTCAACCCCCTCCTGCCTTCTCAAACACATCAAAATAACTGGGAGAGAAAAAAAGTTAAACACCAACAAAGAAAAAAAGAAAAACAGACAATCATGCCAAGAACAAATTTAGGCTCGAAACAATGGGGGATAGGAGTTCACTTACATACAACAACATTCTTGTTTTTTAAAACAAAGAGACATAGAGGCATCTTTGTACGTGGATTGGTAGATATTTGATACGTGATCGCATATATAACCAAATAAGCGTGTGACTAATACACAATCCATGTCAGGAGATTAATGGATTATCCAGTCACTTGTTTTGTCAAAGTTGTATTTTTCTTCTTTTCAGGGTTACTGATATACACTGTGATTAAAATCAATTTCTATAGGTGGTCAGTCAGGCTTATAAAGTCCCCTAAAACATGTTTGAATCATGTAAATATTATTATATATTATCCTCGTTTGACTATGGGTATATCTTAGTGCAAATATTTATTTATTCGGACATTATGAGAAATAATAGGTTTACAGAAGTAGGTTTAAAGATTAGAGATTAGACAAATACAGATTAAATATATATCATTTTGAAACATGCTTCACTTAATTGTAGGTCACATTAAATTTTATAATAATGAAAAAAGAAATTAGTGTTTACATATTATAAATATGATTTTTTGAATATTTAGTGGCATTTTTATGCTACAGAAAGCTAACAGGTTATCGGCTGAGTTAACCACTCTTCCATGGAAGGTTAACAAGTACTCGAGCTCACCTATCTCCGCAAGTAACTGATAAATTTCAAAGAGAATCAATATTCAAACAAATAAGTTAAGAAAAAACACTTACCATGGACAACTGGTCAGCAAGATCTCCCTGATCCATCATCAGATCTGAAGATAGAAACAAATATTCAATTATAGGAATTTTTCACTACATTTTTTTGGAATGAGATTTAATGCCATTTTCAACACATTTCAGATTATATATGGCATATCCTGACATTTCAGATTATATATGGCATATCCTGACATTTCAGATTATATATGGCATATCCTGTCTTATTGGTAGAGGAAGACCTCAGAATGAATCTAAGTAGAACCACTGTCCTTCGGCAAGTAACTGGCAAACTTTCTCACTTAAAGTTTTAGGAGAGAGCTGGACTCAAACCTACGACCTTAGCGGTGAGAGGTAAGTGATCTTGAGATGATGCCTTCTAAAACCACTCTGCCACTGTGGACCCTTGTCTAGTAAGACAATATATTATGGCTAGTGAAGCGGAATGCTTTTGTTATTAATAAAGTCTATTGAACATCACAGATGCTACCATTATACTGAGGCAAACACTCAACAGACACAATACCAGATTGTACTGAAAGGCAATCTGCTTTTTTTCAGTTCAAAGATTTGTTACAAATTGAACTAAATCAGTGCACAGTGTTATGGCCTTTCAACTTTCTCCAATCATCACAGGGTAAATGATGTACTGGTACCAAGACAGCATCTGCGTTAAGAAACAATTAAATGTAATGAGTGAGTGAGTGAGTGAGTGAGTGAGTGAGTGAGTGAGTGAGTGAGTGAGTGAGTGAGTGAGTGAGTGAGTGAGTGAGTGAGTGAGTGAGTGAGTGAGTGAGTGAGTGAGTGAGTGAGTGAGTGAGTGAGTGAGTGAGTGAGTGAGTGAGTGAGTGAGTGAGTGAGTGAGTGAGTGAGTGAGTGAGTGAGTGAGTGAGTGAGTGAGTGAGTGAGTGAGTGAGTGAGTGAGTGAGTGAGTGAGTGAGTGAGTGAGTGAGTGAGTGAGTGAGTGAGTGAGTGAGTGAGTGAGTGAGTGAGTGAGTGAGTGAGTGAGTGAGTGAGTGAGTGAGTGAGTGAGTGAGTGAGTGAGTGAGTGAGTGAGTGAGTGAGTGAGTGAGTGAGTGAGTGAGTGAGTGAGTGAGTGAGTGAGTGAGTGAGTGAGTGAGTGAGTGAGTGAGTGAGTGAGTGAGTGAGTGAGTGAGTGAGTGAGTGAGTGAGTGAGTGAGTGAGTGAGTGAGTGAGTGAGTGAGTGAGTGAGTGAGTGAGTGAGTGAGTGAGTGAGTGAGTGAGTGAGTGAGTGAGATAAATAACTCTATTTCATGACAGTGCTTTATTTATCTATTGCATTACATATTCTAAAATAATTCACCTGAAAAATGTCCTATCACTACATGTATCTAGATAATGAAAGTAAAAAATTAAGTTAAAAAAAATCCAAAAAGTACACAACTCTTCCATGAGAAAATTTAAATTATATAAACTAATCACAATTTTCAATAAAATATTTACTATTATTCTAGCCATGTAACAATAAAATACAGAACTAGCACAGCTTTTATATTCTGAAAACCAACAATCCATATCACATTCATCCCATCAAAGACATTCTTTGCCTATATTATAGCTGACAAAATTAAAACTTGCAGTGATCAAATATCATCACAGAAATGCTTGAATGTTTAAATGGCCTTAAACAAATATTTTGAACAATTCAGGACTTGACACGAAAGTTTTAGTCGTCAGAAACATGGAATCTTTTTCATTTATCTTGTGGCATTATAATACCCAACAAACATAGGCTGGGTGTAGATTTATAACAACCATGTTATATGATGAAGAAATAATGTTGATATTATATATACACGCTGGGCCTGATTAGCTCTGTTGGTAGAGCGTCTGACTGCCAATCAAGAGATCGTGAGTTTGAATCCCTGCATGGCCACAGTCTCAATGATGAATGATATATGATATTGTGTCTCGTTATCATTCTTGGTTGGTTGGTTGGTTGGTAATTAGTTGGTAATTGATTGATTGGCTGGCTGGATGGCTGGTAATTGATTGGTAATTGATTGGTAATTGGTTGGATGACTGGCTGGCTGGCTATTGGTTGGTAATTGATTGGTAATTGGTTGGATGACTGGCTGGCTGGCTATTGGTTGGTAATTGATTGGTAATTGGTTGGCTGGCTGGCTGGCTGGCTGGCTGGCTGGCTGGCTGGCTGGCTGGCTGGCTGGCTGGCTGGCTGGCTGGCTGGCTGGCTGGCTGGCTGGCTGGCTGGCTGGCTGGCTGGCTGGCTGGCTGGCTGGCTGGCTGGCTGGCTGGCTGGCTGGCTGGCTGGCTGGCTGGCTGGCTGGCTGGCTGGCTGGCTGGCTGGCTGGCTGGCTGGCTGGCTGGCTGGCTGGCTGGCTGGCTGGCTGGCTGGCTGGCTGGCTGGCTGGCTGGCTGGCTGGCTGGCTGGCTGGCTGGCTGCTTGCTTGCTTGGTTATAGCTGATTATTTGATGCTGTTTGGTATTGTTTGGCAGGTTGATCGGTAAGTTAGAAAGTTAGTTGATATTTCGTTGTTTAACTGGTTAGTTACCGTAGGTTGGGGGTTGGCAATATTGGTTTAGTTGGTTAGATTAGATCATTGAAACTGACCTATGTTTTAACTAGCATACGAATGTATGCTTATGTTACATTTGTATGTAAACATAATAACTTGTAATTTAAAAACAATGATGCATTCCTTGGCTCCTTAAAGGTTAACTTTAAGTACTTGAACACACTTATCTCAGCAAGTTACTTTCCTGCTTGAATCAGTGGTTAGAGACAAATGACAATGAAACACATTTTTTATATCAGTCATCACAGAGACTGTGGCAAGGTGAGGGTTCCAACTCACAGCAAGCTACCAAATGAGCTAACAGGCCCCAGCTATATTATAAATAGAAATTTCTTGTTGGTTAAAAATGTTTGACACCACATTTAAATGGGAAGTGAACCTCGCATTTACATACAATTTTTTGTTTCTTCTATTTTTATCAATACCCCATTTAGAACTTAAGGGACCATAGTGGCACTCCAGTGTATAGAGCACCTGCCTCACATGCAGAAGGTTGTAGGTTTGATTCCCAGCCAGGTCATACCTTTGACCTGAAAATTAGTACCATAAGCTTCCTCACTTATGTGACATTTTATGTGCACTAAATAACTTTAACTTTGATTTAAAAATTTGAATATTCAAATGTTTAAATGATGCATTCAAACATTCAGGAGAGGTCCTCCGTGGCCGAGTTGTTTAAGGCGCTGTCTTGAGATCAGTAAACCTCTCATGGCTTGGGTCGTAGGTTCTAGTCAGGCTGGCACTAAAAACATTGTGAGAAAGTTTGCCAGTTACTTGTGGAAAGACAGTGGTTCTACTCAGATTCATTCGATGGTCTTGAACCTCCACCAATAAAACTTGAATAAAACTGTTAAAAATGGTGTTAATCTTCATAAAAAAATAAAACAAAACAAAAAAACAACATTCAGCACAGACAGACAGACAACTATATAGGTAGCACTTTATGCCAGTTTTAAATTCCTGGTGATCAAGACATAAACTGATCAAATGATTATTATCACAATTTCAACACAATAAATGAATGTCTCAGACTAAATTTTAAGTATAAGTACTGTTTAAACACATGTTATTTATTGCCAACTAGAATTTGATATCTGTATTGGATTAAGCTTATGACTTAATGGAAATATAATATAGGTATAAAGTTGATGTCTTTATGCAAATTGTTTTATGGCTCCTCATCACGGGTAATGGATCAAAAGAAATTTGACTTTTTTTGTCAATAAATTGAAGTAAATTTAAAGCATCATTTAAAATACTATTAAAATTTAACTATTTTACATAATATTTTACAAATCATATACCAAAAATCTTTAAATTGGAATAATGAATGAATGGATGGGGTTTTATAGCATACCAACACATTTTAAGTTATCGGCACCAACAGAGATCGACAGTGATTCTATTCTTACCCGAAATCACATGGGTTAAAATGGAATAAAGTGAAGTAACTGATAACTGAGGTATTTGTTAAAAAACAACATGAAGCATGTTCTTAAGAAGACATTAAAGATTACCTTTAATAGATAGAATTTAAACACAATTATGATTTGGAAAAAGGAAATAAATATGGCACGTTGTTTCTTTTAGATATTGTTATTAAATGAACTGAAATAAGTATTAAACAGTTTCAGCTGCTATAAATGCGAGTTTTTTTAAGCGGGGCCGTATTGTAATGAATAGGGTGTTGACCACTCACACCAAAGGTTTCGGGTTCAATACCAAGCTTAACCAGATGCCTTTAAAAAAACAACACTCAGTACTGGTTCTACCCAGAAAGTGAGACTCCGACTCGACAGCGACTCAATATAACAAGCTCTGAGCTTTCTTCACAATCAAGTTAACCCTTTACTCCATAACATCAATCACAGAAGGCCTTTGAAAACAGTGCAGGAAAAGTTCAGATTGCACGTAACGAGTAATCTGAACACTTCCTGAACTGTTTTCCACTCTGTCAGTTAATATAAACATAATTCACCCAATAATTCAAAAGCCTTCTATATTAGGTGTCCAAAGGCGTCTATATTAGGTGTCCAAAGGCGTCTATATGAAGTAAAGGGTTAAAATAAATTAACTACACTAGTACAAACTGACTGTGGTTTGCTCTCATCTTTCTTATAATTTACAATAAAACAGTAATTGTTTGTCTCACTGTTTTTTTACATCATTGCAGCAGAAGTCTAATTGAGAGCAGCAGATCTGCATTCTGCCTCTTTATTTATACAAAACCATTGTAGCCTGATTTGAAGAAAGTACAGAGCAGTTGTAATTTGCTCTTGAGTCTGTTTCCTCAGGGCAGAGATTGGTGTTGTTATTTAGGAGGCTGTGTGTTGACGAGTCTTGGATCAAACCCACAACCTCTGGCATGAGTGATCAGACAGGCTGTGGTTCACCATGAAACTATGTCTATGTGCTATCATAAGAAATTTCAGCATGTAGTCGGGGGGGGGGGAGCTTAACATTTTGTTAAGGAATTTGGTTATTTTCTTTGAGATTTTATTTTTTATTACAATGATAATGTGATGTACAATTTTGGTTTTGTGGTGTACACTTTTGTTTTTGTTTTTGACTTGACATGTCAGCTGATTATGGTGAAAATTTGTACCATGTTATTTCAAAATGTGCAGATTGGTTTACAACAATTGGTTACAGACACAAAATATTGTACCTGTTTCTGACTTTGAACTTTGAGCTATGGACCTGAGTCTTTTACATGACTTGTCACCTGATTGTGGCGAACATTTGTGCCAAGTTATTTCAAAATAAAATGAGAAATTTATAGCCTGGACAAGATTAGACTGACAGATACACATACGCAGAACCTGTGACCATTGGGACAAAATATGTTGAGCAGATGGCTACCAGCCTTGAGCTTTCTTAAATTCACATTAAAACAGAACATATCATATAAATGTCGATCATGATTGATTGACTGATTAAGTTTCAAATGACATCAGATCATATTTGGATATGTACAGTATGACTAAATACAATTTACAACAATCTTTCCTGAGTTTGGTTTGTGTTTTCTTTTACATTATAAGGCATCTGTCTAGTCCAAGATATTAATATTGAGCTGCTGGAATCACTGTCATCTATAAGTGGCTTACAGTTAATCCGATTTCAACCAGTCATGATATTGGATTTCAATAGAAAATTGTTTAGCACAAGACAGTCTGCAGGTGGATGTTTCTGTCAACTGGAACAGGAAAACCCCATAAGTGATTGGCACTTTGCATGTTGTTGAAAGCTTGGTCAATTATTTTCAAAGAATTATGTTCCCCAATTTCTGATTTGCATTAAATCTTGTTTTGTGTCATGTGTGTGTGGTTTAACGACAGTTACTGCTTCATGTTTTTTTTATAATGGATTAATTAATCTCAATTAATTTCTTCTAATTGATCCAGTGACTGAGTGGGCAAATTGAAGTTTTCACTGTCTTACTCAACTACATATTCCTGAACCAGTCACATTTAGCATACACTGGTTAAATTAATTTTGAGCTCAAGAACCAGTCAGGTCTGACTAGCTCAGTCAGTAATGCGTCTGAATGTCAAGTTCTGGGCCATGAATATTCATCCACATTCTGCCACAGTCTCTGTGATGACTGCATGGTCATGAATTTTGTTCTAATTGGCCATGAATCTCCCAACTCTGAATATGTGTGGAAGTAGTCAGTGATTGCAGATATGAGATGTGTCTCGTACTGATGAACAGCATAGTGAATCCCTGGAATGATGGTTTGGTGTGCTGAACACCATTTTATAACCTAATATAGTTGGAAACAGGTGGGGAAAAAAACATTCAAAAGTCAAGTAGTCTCAGGTGCTGTTTCAAGAACACTTACAATTTATCACTGAAGTCATGGGTTTGAGCCGAACATTTTGTGTGAGAAAAATTGCCAGTTACTTGCAGAAAAATGCTGTTTCAACTCAAATTCTATCATTCTGAGGTTACTCCATTTAGTAACAACACTGGATGCCATATTTTCTGCAACCTATCAAATGATGTTAAAGAAAGTTTGCTTTTTGGGGGGATTTTTAAAAATTTTGAAAGCAACTAAAAACATTTTTTTCCAATTTACCATACTATATAATTACATTGATCCCATATTGCCATAAGGATCATTTTTTTAAACATGGCAAAATGATATACTGAAAAGGAATTTCCTAACTTGGCCTAGAGTACACAATTAAGTTAGACTAAAATAGAATTGCAACATATTTGTGAAGTATTAAATATTTAAGTGCTTTCTATTTTTAGAATGAGTCGATTTCATTTCATATTTATCACTCTAATAATTAATATATAGTTTTTGTCACGTTTTGGTGGATTCGATACGCCAAATTATTCAGGTTTTATTTATTCATGATAATGTGATGCTTTCGATCCAGTTTGATAATAATTTTATTTTTATGACATTTTTAGCGTTTTTCTCCTGATATACTATTTTTAAATCCCATTTAAAGAAAAGAACCTACTTTAAAGCAAAATTACTTGTACTCAAATTAACAGTAATCTGTGAATTTAGACAAAAGTTAACGAAATTAATACAAAATATATTAGTTTAGTAAAAGCATATTTTATTTCAAACATGAAAACAGGTTGACATCACACCGCCATACTGTTCTTTCAGCATTAGGTGTACTATGCTACAATAGAATCCTCACAGAAATCATCAATAGATATTACATTTGAAGAGAATGTCAGTTAGAATCACAACCGCTCTAAAATACCTGGTAATCTTTTTTTTTCACGTTTTGTTAATGTCAAAGATAATGTATTTTCAACATCCATTTAAAGCACTAAAATGGTATCAATCAAATGAATATTTCTAAGGTTCTCTTTGCATAGTGTCAACCAATCAGACGGGGTCATGGATATGTTAGACAAATAAAAATGTCGCTGCAACGGCCAGTATATGACTCCATTTTCAATCAAAACAGATATCTCTTTGTTGACATTTTAATAGATAAACAAACCACAAAGGTTTCTAATCAAAATATTTCTTTTCAGTGGCATGACTTTTTGTTTTTCTTTAATATTGATATAACAAATACAGAAGGACTCCAACAACAAGTGGGGGATTGGGGGCACCATAAAGTGAGATAGCAGAAACCACAAAGGACAGATGTCAGTTTGAGCAGGGTCATTCAATAAACATAATAACAATACTTAATGAATCTGGTTTGGATCAAAATAAAATTTTAAATCTTTTACAGAAAAGTGATGTAATCATGAACTTCTTACAACAATTAAGGAAATAATTCTTATTTTCCACTGTCACACAATAAGCTGATTTTATTTTCTTTAAAGGGAGTATATCAGGGGGAAAAATTGTCTTGAAAAAATTTAAAAAAAATTAAAATGGATGTAAAAGCATCTCATTATCATTAATAAATAAAATCTGCACAGTTTCGTATGTCAACTCCACCAAGACGTGACAAAATAGTTGAACTGGAGTGTTAACTTGAAACGAAATCTCTATTCTAAAAATATACAGCACTTAATACTGTTTGATGACCTTCGCATCGTCATTCTGATGCTTTCTAAGATGAAATAATTTTAACTACATGTCAACCTGTATGATAGACCAAATTTAAATCAAAATGAAATCACATGACTCATTTAATACATCACAAAATATGTTTTAAAATCTATTTCAATCTAACCAAGGCACGTAGCCTAAGTTAGGAAATCCCTTTTCAATATATGTTTGGTTTAAACAATATTTATTTGATATCAACATATAACATATACCAGTACATATTCATTACACAGCGATACACAAAAACTAAATTGAGAAGAAAGCTATTCAAACTTGTACGTTTTTTACATGTTTAAAGAGATATAACTTTCGTAACACAGGGTCAGTCAAGAATATATAGGTATGATAAACAGGGAAATAAATATTTTGAGCCAATTTTAAATGTTTTGAAAAATCCTGATAAATACCCTTTTCAGGGAATATATCAGGATTTTTCAAAATTTTAAAATTGACCAAAAACATTTTTTGAATATAATTTATCATGCCCATATAATTATACTCATTGACCCCGTATTGCTAAAATGATATTTAAACATGTACACGCCTAGGTTAGACTAAATAGATTTCCGCTTAAAATGGCAACATACTTTGTGACGTATTAAATAGTTCACAGGATGTCGTTTTGATTTCAATTTTATCTGTCATACTGGTTTACACGTTGTGAAATTTGTTTCATCTTAGAACGAGTCCCAATAAGGATATGAAGGTTGAAAAACAGTATTTAAGTGCAGTCTATTTTAAGAACGGGGATTTCGTTTCATGTTTACCACTCCGATTAAAACATTGATTTTGTCACGTTTTGGTGGATTTGATATACCAAACCATTCAGAGTTTTTTTATTTATGATAATGAGATGCTTTTAATCCATTTAACCCTTTACTTCATATAGACGCCTTTAGACACTTCTAATATAGACGCCTTTGGACACCTCTAATATAGACACCTTTGGACACCTAATATAGAAGGCGTTTGAATTATTATATGAATTATGTTTATATTAACTGACAGAGTGGAAAACAGTGCAGGAAGTGAACTCTTCCTGCACTGTTTTCAAAGGCCTTCTCTGATTGGTGTGGGAAAAACCGTTTCTATGGAGTAAAAGGTTAAAAAATTAATGATATTTTTTAAGACATTTATTGCATTTTTTTGTGATATATTCCCGGTAAGTCAAATTCAATATATAACAGCATTTAAGTATACTGTGTGTTATTATAAATGTGATTAATGAAGAACATTTAAGATAAACTATTACAAGAAAAAATATCTGTCTTAAAGATATATATACCGGTAGTATATATCAGCCAAAAAAGCTATAAATATCTTCAAAGATACAATTCCTTTAAAATTGATACAAAGCATGTCATTATCATAAATAAGTAAAATCAGAATGGTTTGGTATATCAAATCCCCCAAAATATGACAAAAATTATATTTTAATCAGACTGGTAAACTTGAAACTAAATTTAATCCCAAATTCTAATAATAGAAAGCGTAGTACTACAATATAGAAACTACAATATAGGTACTACAATATAGATAACAATTAAGATACTACAATATAGATTACAATATATATAACAATATACATATCACAATATACATACTAAAATATAGATAACAGTATAGATACTACAATATAGATACTACAATATAGATTACATTATAGATAACAATATAAATAACAATATACATATCACAATATAGATAACAATATAGATACTACAATATATAGTACAATATAGATAACAATATAAATAACAATATACATATCACAATATAGATAACAATATAGATACTAAAATATAGATAACATGTAAATACTACAATATAGATACTACAATATATATATATAACAATATAGATACTACAATATACATTACAATATAGATAACAATATATATACTACAATATATAAAACAATATAGATACTACAATATAGATTACAATATAGATAACAATATAAAAACTACAATATAGATACTATAATATATATAACAATAAAGATAACAATATAGATACTACAAATAGTTAACGAAATTATAATATAGATAGATACAACAAGTTAGATAACAACATAGAAAGTACAATAAAGAAACAATTTGTATAACAATATAGATACTAAGATATAGATACTACAATGTAGATACTAATACCATATTTACTAGAAAAGAGATTGTGACCTGTGTCTATGTTTAAACTTTTATATGTCTACATTAAATTACTTATTAACAATCTATAAGCATTCATGATCCTAAATTTTTTTATAAAATATTGAACACGTCATAGCAATTATCTGCACTCATCTTCAGCAGTTTTTATTTGATAATTTAAATAAAACTGCTTTTATGAAAACTTTATTTTTATCACTTGCTGCCAAATCGGAATGATAAAAGAAAAACCTACCATTTGGATACATCGAAAATAGAGAATAACAAATAACACCGAAACACTACTGTATATCTCCAGTCAAATCCCACTTGGCACATGAATACAACTTTTTGCTACCAAAATCGATAATATAAATTCTTCAGTTATCAAATTGGATAAAATATCTTAAAACACTTGAAAGTCACTACTGGAAGTAACATCCCTAATAATGAAAAAAAATCTCGAAGTTCTGCCTCTTATCTAAAGATAAATACAACTTCATCTATCATGATAGATTCCCTGTGGATTTTTATGACAAACAGTTGATAATGCCAGATTTATGCGTGATAGAAGGCTCAGTGCAGTACTGCCTTACATGCCCAACATGATAACATGGAGATAGCTCAATATTGTTCCGATTAAAAATCATCCCTATTTTTGTATAATATGACTGTCCAGTCAACAAAAATTGACCACCATCAAAGGAAAATAAAAGCAATAAAGTACAAAAAAGGCATATTTCAGGCCCTGTACTTGTGGTAATATAAACAATAGTCATTGAAGTGTCCAGGAGGTAAAACATGATTTATTGAATCATAAAATTATTCGTTTTCTACAAATATAGCATTTAATGTGAAGAATTGGCTATTATATTAATTTTAATGATAATACAAGTATACCATTATTGGTTACAAAATCCACTTGCTCTTGACTTACTGGGAATACATTTTGTTTGAATATTTAGCATCATTTTTATACCATTTAGTGTTAACCCTTTACACCATAGATAAACGTTTTCCTGCACCAATCACAGAAGGCCTTTGAAAACAGTGCAGGAAGAGTTCAGATTGCTTTTAACGAGCAATCTGAACACTTCCTGCACTGTTTTCCACTCTGTCAGTTAATATAAACGTCATTCATGCAATAATTCAAAAGCCTTTTATATTAGTTGTCCAAAGGCGTCTATATTAGAGTTGTCCAAAGATGTCTATATGAAGAAGTGTTAATAGGTGATCAGTACACTATAGCTAACCACTCTTTCCAGGTATCCTGTGAGTTTATACCAGTGTTCAAGTCCATCCTTCTCCACAGGTACATGATAACGTTCCAGCTTGAGTTAACGGTGAGAGAGGACTGATAATGAGACAATATGTTCTTTATCAATCATCAAAGAGTCTTGCAATGACAGGGCAAGAATTTGACTCACATGGATTTATAGTCAGAGATGGTCTGATTGAACTAATCAGATATGCAATGCACTGTACTGTACTGTACTGTACTGTACTGTACTGTACTGTACTGTACTGTACTGTACTGTACTGTACTGTACTGTACTGTACTGTACTGTACTGTACTGTACTGTACTGTACTGTACTGTACTGTACTGTACTGTACTGTACTGTACTGTACTGTACTGCACTGCAATGTGCTTCACTGCGCTGCCTGTACTGCACTGCATTTCAGGATAGCATTTTGCAAATCTTTGTTATTTTGTAGACATTGGGGACTTTTGCAATAAAAATCTTATCATTTTAAGCAAACTCTGAGCTTAAGAGATGGCCCACGCAATCAAGTTTTGTGCATTTACCTGCAATTACCTAAAGGTACACCTCACCTGTCTGAGCATGTTATGCAGCATGACATTTATCTATTATGATAGACAAAATACATCTTTACGATGATGACGTCAATAAGGATGATAAACGCAATGTGTTATGATTATTGTTTCCATGTTTAACACTGCTTTATTTATTTATTTGTTATTTTGTGCCTTTATCTGTATTTTTTTCTTTAACTGACTCAATCAATCAAAAAGGAGATGTCAATGTTTTAATTCTGAGTACTCATACAAACAAAAATGTGAAAAGAAGATGGTGCTAATCTACGATTCATGTATTTGTATCTGGGGTTTTACTCAACCAATTATATCTTTTTGCCTTAATTAAATAATCTGTGACTGTTTGAAGTGGCATTAAACCCCATTAAACAAATTGAGTGTGTGGCTTAGTGGTAGAGCATCAAACCCAGGATAGCAGAGTCATGGGCTTGATCCTCCGCCACGGCTATTTATGTGTCCTTGAGCAAGACACTTTATCTGCACATGCTTAGTACTGGTTCAATCCTGAAAGACTTCAAGCATGATTTGTCTAAGTTATAATGCCTTGTTTCACAAATGAAGAATATTAATAAGTTTAAAACAAATTAAAAAAGAAAAATAATATTGTTTTTTTTATTTTTTTTAAAAAAGATTTTTTCCCCAATATACTATTTAGAATAGATAAATGAATGAATGAATGAATGAATGAATGAATGAATGAATGAATGAATGAATGAATGAATGAATGAATGAATGAATGAATGATGTCTATTAATATATGAAAAAACAATATATTGAAACTGTATTCAATAACTTGCAATTGGCATATATGTTCACTTCAGACTAAAATAAATGTTTAAAATTGTTATGTATTTTGGGACATGACAAATGAGTGAAATGACCTTATTTGATCTGCCATATGCGTTACATAATAATAAAGTTAGTTCATCTACGGAAAAGTCTGACTGATGAGCTGAAGGTCATCAAGCAGTAGGTGCAGGATATTAATTTCAGTCTGATTATGTTTTGAATTCACAATTTTGATTAAGATATCGTTTATATCACCTTTGGTGGATTTGAAGTTGTAAATCATTCATATTTAAGTTTTAATATGAATTATAGTTAGATGCTTCATATTCAATTGGAATTTTAATTTTTCGTGGCAATCATCATTATACTATAATATAGCATTTTTTCCCCTTGACACACTGCCTTTAAAAAATAATGTATGGTGTTTAGCATCACTTTCAACAACCTTCCAGTCATATTGCAACAGTGTCTACTTGAGACAATATTCTGAGCACTTTTACACTGGAGTATCATGCCGCAGTCACATGTAATGTTACCCCACCCAGTCGCATTATACATACATCGGGCCAACCAGACCTAGAACTATCACCTAAATGCTGTATGCCTAGAGAGAAAGCTTGTAGTACTATTTTTCAAATATTTGGTATGACCTGGCTGTGGATTTGCATGTTTGCGGAATATTTCATAACCGCATCACCAATTTTGTAATAATTTGAGATAAATCGATTGAATCTTGGTGCAAAGATGTGGCCACTGGAATGCAAATAAAGGCTTATGGAATAAGAAGTTACATCATGGTATACCAGACACAGATAGACAGCAGAAAACCCAGAGGCATTCCAGGCACATAGCTACAGAAAACCTGTGTTTGATCACGGTAAATGTGAGATGGGTTAATTCTAATATGTTATTAATTAGTGCGTTTAAATCAAAGGTTATATAATGGAATATATCTGGTAGGAACATTGTCATGTAAAACAGCCTTCTGGCGGGGTAGCATGCACTGAAGTTTAACAGGCTTCATAAATTTTTGAAAAAAATGAAGATGAACAAACCTAGACTGCACACAAAACCAAAATTTAATAGTGGTGAATGTTTTGCCGGGGTTTAAGCCAAAGACATAATATCACATCACTGTATCATGTCATAAATAAACCAAAGGCAATAATAATATCCATCACATTAGGAAAGTGTATGAATATTTATCAATCACATTAGGAAGGTGTATGAATATTTATCCATCACATTAGGAAGGTGTATGAATATTTATCCATCATATTAGGAAGGTGTATGAATATTTATCCATCACATTAGGAAGGTGTATGAATATTTATCCATCACATTAGGAAGGTGTATGAATATTTATCAAAGAAGACGGACTATATGAACTTTTAAGTACTTTAATTCATGATTCAGGCACTAGAACTCAGATATTTAATTATCCAGTTGGACCTGCTTAGTTCAGTATGTAGTGCATCTGCTATCAATCCAGGGGTCGTGAGTGCGAATCCCCAACCAGCCACAGTCTCCGTGATGGTTGATATATGAAACTGCTTCTCATTGTCATTTGTCTCTCACCACTAATTCAAATGGGAAAGTTATCCATTACTTGTAGAGATGGGTGTGCTTCATGTACTGGTTAACCTTTCAGGATCCCAGGAAAGAGTGATTAGGTTAAATGATCATCTGTTAGCCATCAATGGCATAAGAATGATGCCAAATAAAAATAAAATAAAAACAAAAATATCAAATTTAATCTTCCAATTCATCTTGAGCAAGAAATTGTCTGATATTTTAAGGTTATATTATTATATAACTAAATATACCCTGTAAGTTTAGAAACATGTAATAAAAAATGTGGGATGCCCGATAAAAATATAAAGGTCAACTGGCATAATTATGGATGATTGACAACTGACTATCAGACACAAGGCAACAAGGCAACCAGAAAAGCTCACCTTGAATCTTTGGCTCAGGTGAGTTGATATAGGTTTAATGGTTTAAAGATATCAACTGCGAGTATTGAGTACATCTATATGAACCTTTGTAAAAAAGTTCATGCTGAAACTGCATTACAAAGTTATGGAAACATTTATGGAAACTGTTATGGAAATAGTATGAGTCAGTCATCAGTTCATAACTATTAATATAATTCTAAACTTATTTATTTTACATTGATTGTCCCATAACAATCTCAGAAGTTCTCATAACTTAGACAAATAACGTTTGAAGTTTTCCTGGTTAGAACCAGTACTAAACATATATGCGGATGTTTCTAAATGCTCAAGGACACTACACGTAGTCATGGTGGTGGATCTAACCCACAACCCCCAGATCATGAGTCAGATGCTCTACCACTGGACCACACACTCAACATTAGCATAGTTGTTGATATTGATGAGCAAGAAAGAAAATGTATAACACAACCACAATTTAAAGCTTAGAGAATAAATCTGAGTAGAACCCCAGTCTTTCCACAAGTTATTGGCAAACTGAAGTTTTTAGATTGAGTGTGCTCTTACTGAATACCTCAGCAATGAGAGGTAAGTGACCTTGAGATGTATGACGAAGAGATGTAAAAATGCTGAATTAATATAAATATTATGCATAAATTGATACTAATGAACCCAGATATATTACCAGATACAAGAAACTATAACTAATATTATGATCTATATATTAATTAACAAACATGTGTTGTACACATCAATTGTATAAATAATTTTAGAACTTCTTACCTGTGCTTTTCATTGAGCAAAAACTTGTATCAAAATCCAGGTGATCAAAGGAACATGTGGAGGCATTATCCATCTTGGATGTTGGCGTGTCAGGAATGGTTGAGTCCGTGTCAGCACTTGTATCAGCTTTGTCTTCAGACCATGGTTCAGCTACCTTTCCTGCAGCAGGATTCTCTTTGTCACTGATATCTTCCAGTCTTTCCAATAACTCTTGTAATCCTGACACTGCTTTTTCAACACTTATTAGTTCATTTAAATCCTTATCCGAACCTTCGGAATTATATCTACTTCTTAATATAGGTGCAGCCGCTGGGTTACATTCACAGACTGTGTTAATGTTTGTGTTCTGCACAGCACTTTCTGGAGAAAAGTTTTGTATGTTATCAGGAATCTCAGTATTACTGCTATTGATTTTAACACTTTCACAACTATAATTCAAGCTTGGTTTTAGAACTTTAGTATCAACTTCTGTTAATTCTTTATTTACATTTTCTTCATTTTCTTCTGATGGTTCAGGAGTTGGTGTGGATGAAGCAGAATCCCTATCCCTGCATGTGACCTCTGTATTCTCTGGTGTAGGGGTCACATCCCTCTCTTTGTCTTTGTTTCCTTGACAACGTCTACAAGGTTTGACAATTCTACAAATACACCAAACTTCGTAAGAATTATCAGTTTTATCCTTTACAGGAACATCTGCATTAAAACCATTTTTGTTCACTCCTTTAGCACTAAAACTCCCTAAATATTCAGACTCACCACCAATATGACCTGTGGGGAAATGAAATAAATTACATCCAGCCTCCTTGCAGCCTCTTAGAGAACTTAAACCATTACTACTGTTTACAAAATTACCAGAATTACAATTTCCAGCATTCTCTGGTATATTGCCGTCGCTTTTACGACCCGGAGCATCAGCTTTTCCCATTATCACCAAGCTACTTTCAAACAATTTATCACACTCAAAAATAGAATCCCTGATTAAGACAGACCTATCAACACATAACTGCCCATCAGAATTAATACTTTGGTCAGTCACTTATTGCTTCAATTAGCATTATCCCCCGACATCTAGTCTGATCGTTTTCTTTTTTGTCTGAGCTACGCAGTTATATATGTCCTAGTCTTCCTGTGATCAATCCCAAATTGCCACAAAATTCAGGTAAAATATATTGTTGTAGGTATATATATATATCAGCTGATATATATATATACTGTTTACCTAACTTTCGATCTTTGAAGAGATAGTTTCCACCTTGAGAATTCGTAATAAATAACGAGCAAAAAAAGTCTGAAGCTATATATGCAACAGATTCCACTTTCTGAGTATATACTGATAATATACAACTGTTGTGCACAGGTGCTTGATAGCAGAACCAAGCTTATCTTAAATTTGAGAACAAATTTTATATTTTGGAATTTCTTTTTATTTCCGAGTTATTTATATTTCTTACATGTAATTGTTTTAACAACTTCAGTTAATGAAACTTCTTAAGTTTAATTCAAGTTTATAACTTTTAGGTGTAACTTTTGACTTATGTTTATTTGTTTTTATTTTTAAAAATCCAGTTTTTCAATATGATTTTCTTCCATTAACTATAAGGCACTTTCAGTTTTTTTGGAATTGCATCTTAAAACTGAAAAAAATTATACATGTACTTCTTTGCACTTTTTTTTCTTTCAAATATTTGCTTTCATCACAATTGTCATAACAACTTCAGTGAAAATATTTCCCCCTCATACTTAAGATTGCGATATAATGATTCTTTTGTACACTGACCTAACAAATATATATATCTCATATTTATATAACACTGACATCTGGAGGCAGTTCCACCTATAGAAAAATATAACAATGTACTCAACGTACAGATATATGTGAAAAGTTCAAGTTAGTTTTTCAGTATGCAGTTGGACAAACTTAGACATAATCCTTACTTTTATATCAAACTTGTCTATTTCAATGTCTATAATTATCCCCCCACCTGTCAATTATCTCTACCTCTTACATAAATACCACCTGATTAAAATCCCCCATTAGACAGTATAGATAGATGTTCTTGTAGTTTATTTTCTCCAAATTATATGGTTTCACACACTTTTTCCCTGCAGGATCACAGTTAGGTGTGTTTATTTATGTGTATCTGTGTTTAAATATATCTCCAAATGGCTAAAACATTTGTTCTTCATTATCTTAGCAGCTCTTGTTTTTCACTGTTTCTTCATCTGCTGTTTTCAGTTGTTCTGTACACTTATCATCTATTATTTGAATGCCTGATAAATGAACACTTCTTCCATATTAAAACAATACATGTATTATCCTCTATCTTGTACAATTGTATTAAACTTTTAACCAAAGAAATCTCTTTATGTTTGTGAAATTATATATATCTCAAATGTTTATTTATGCCTGATCAGAGATGACGATTTCTTCCATAACAATATTATCATCGAATCTTGTACAATTGTATTAAACTTTTAATCATGTTTATAAAATTATGTACCGGAATATATCTCAAACGTTAATGTACACCTGACCAATAAATACTTCTTCCATAGTGATATTATCATTCTAGTCTTGCACAAAATGTCTTGTATTAAACACTTTACCACAAAAATCTCTGTACGTTTATCAAAATTAAATCATATATATCTCAAAATTAATGTTAATGTCATTTATATAAACCATGACTTTTGCCACTTTCTCATAAATTCACAGCCTAAGTTAACAAAAGTGAAAATATTTCTGTAGCAAAAACATGTGTTCCAGATTTATCATTTAACTCACAGTGGTATAACAGTATCTCACACATTATGATTCTGGTGCCAAGTTTGCCCGACAACGTTCATATACGCAGTTCTTTGTTTTCTGTTTCTGTAACCACCAGTATGAGTCATGGGAAAATGGATACATTTATAATAGCAATGATATGTATAATAATTTCCTGGTGTTTAGTGGTGTTTATTGTTTCTGTTTTTATATATTAATGATTTATATTCAGAAATTAACTGTTCTCAGTTATTAGATGATTGGGCATTTGGCATCATTTACGTGTCTCTGTGACACGTGTTTAATATAATACCCAGATGAACATTTTCTGTTTTTTGGACCTTGGAGTATTTGGACACCAAATTCCGAGGTTTGAAAAAAAACAAACACACATGGACATTAAATTTTGTACAAGGTTGTCTATGAAAAACTTATGTATGATTGATTGAAGATTTTACAAAATGTTTGTGCCATTGAGGGCTAACAGATGTTCAATTAACCTAACCACTCTGTCTGAGGACTGGGATCCTAAAAGATTAACCAGCACACCCATTTCCGCAAGTAATTCCCACTTGAATCAGCAGTGAGAAATGAATGACAATGAGATGCAATGCCATATATCAATCATCACGGAGACTGTGGAAGGGATTAAACTCAAAACCTCTGGATTGATAGTTGACTGTTAGGGCCCAGTTGTTCAAAGCTTTGTTAGCTTAACCCTGGGTTAAGTGAAATTTTGTACCGGTAACTTCAATATTTTCTATACTTAATGATTTTATGGCAATTTAAATGCATTTTTAGAAACAATATGGCATATTTTCATAATGTTCAATAAAATAGTAACCTAAAAAGTTGTAAATCTAAAAATAATGTAAATTGAAAATTTCGCTTAACCCAGGGTTAAGCTAACCAATCTTTGAACAACTGGGCACAGATGTGCTTAACTGATTGAGCTAATCGGGCCCAGCATAAGAAGTATATTGTTCAAATAAAATGTTAAATTTCTGTGATATAGAACTGCATGTGATTCGGTGTATTACTATAAACTGTGTTTTGTTAATTTGTTTTTTATCATTCTTTGAATGATCGCTAAAGTGATATCTTCATTCCTGTTGATATCACTATAACCTTTTTGTGCTGATATCGACAGTAAAATCTCTAATTTATTCATTTAATCATTGATTTTCATCTAGTAGGCCATGATTTAACACCCAATAAAACATTTTTAACACAAAGTAATTTTTTTTTTTTTTTTGTAAGATTATGTTGTATTGTTGTTGTTGTATGGTGTTTAGCGTCACTTTCAACAATTTTTCAGTCATATCGCGAAGGTGTCTACTTGAGACAGTATTCTGAGCGCTGTCACACTGGAGTATCATGCCGCAGACACGTGGTATGATACCCCACCCAGTCACATTATACTGACACTGGGTCGACCAGACCTAGAACTGTCCTCTTAATGCTGAGCGCCAAGCAAGGAAGCTTCTAGTACTATTTTTTAAAGTCTTTTAAGTAAGATTATGTATATTATATTAACAAAACTATATATAGCTCTTTTAATACATCACAAAATATGTTGCCGTTTTAAGCGGGAAATCTATTTTAGTCTAATCTAGCTAGGCCCGTAGCCCAAGTTAGGACGGTCCTTTCCAATATGTCATTTTGCACGTTTAAATAGATATCTTTTTAGCAATATGGAATCAGTGAGTATATATAGACATGATATATTGGAATAAAATGGTTTGATCCAATTTTAAAATTTTGAAAAATCCTGATATATTCGCTTTAAAGAAGTCATTTTAAAACAATTTTTAAAGATATCAGTAGTTATTTTTTCCTGACAAGCTGCCAAAGCCTCTCATTTTTCTTTTACCAGTATAAACAAAATGAATTGATATTTCAAAGCTGCCAAAATATGAATAAATTATCATGATATTAGTGAACCCTATTCTAAAAATAACTATTATACACATACAGCTTGGTAACCATGGCAACACAGGCTCAGCAAGTACAATAAAATCATGATAATCTGGGGGAAATTCTGTTTTTGCCAATTTTCTAATTTTGAAAATCTTTATTAATTTTATATACAATGTACTTCCTTCATATAATTTTTATTCTTCTGTTTGTTCTTACAACTAATGAAATATATGACAGAACTTTATATGTTTCAGTTCCATACAATATATCACACTCACCACCATCTCGGTGAAGACATGCATTTTTAAAATTCCGTACAGACACCAATGGAGATAAGCACAGTTATCAACTAATTTGCACACCGCCAGTTATCTTCTTGTCCCAGTTTATAAGCTAACTGGCAGTCATTATACAGAGAATTATTGTCGGCTTCAGTTAAAAATCATTTTTAATTCCCTGAGTGACACATTTGGAACACCTCACCAACTATCCTAAGTATGCTCCTAGATACAAACCATCTTGGAACTATTATTGGTATTTTGAATTTTTTCGCTTATTCTTTTCATATTAATTTATTTAATAACAGTAACTCAGCCAGGATAAGATATTATGTTTACAGGAATGTTTCCAATCTTAACTGACCTGACAAAGGCTGTCAATTAAACAAGTTGATAACCCAATCAGAGATTGATATCGGTTGCTACTCCACCATTTTCCTTAGACAAACAAACTAGTAGACACTTCATTGTATATACTTGGACAATGTCACGTGGCCAGTGGACGGAGCAATAGTCGTTCTCATGTCAGGTCCGTTATATGAATGAACATAGTTTTGTGTCACAGTGGGCCACAGTGATTGTCACTCCGATGACCCAGGTTCAAATTCCCTGTTCTATTTTTATTTCACAAGCAATACTTTTTTTTCTGTAGTATTCAGTACACACTCTATTCCCAAATATTGGTTCATTCAAAAAACAAATAACTTAACAATTTCTCTAAAATTATAATACATTTAAAGTTGATATTTTATGCCATTATAACAAATAAATCACTTTATTTGGTACATATTTATATTTCGATGTAAAATTATTTCATATACTTCTCTTCATCATTATAACATTATATTTCAAGCTGTCAAATATGGTGAATGTGTTGAATGCCATTTTCAACACATTTCAGGTTATATAATTATGGCATATCAAGTTTTACTGGTGGAAGAAGACCTCAGACTGAATCAGACTGAGTAGAACCACCATCCTTCAACAAGTAACTGGCAAACTTTCTCACATAAAGTTTATGGAGTGAGCAGGACTCGAACCTACAACCTTAGTGGTGAGAGGTAAGTGATCTTGAGACGGCGCCTTAGACCACTTGGCCACGTAGGACCCTCCCAAAGTGGTGACTTTATATATATACTTAAACCATTAGTTTTCTTCCTCTGGGTTAAAATGTTTAAGCTGGAAATCTATTTTAGTCTAACCTGAGAGGGTAGCCTAAGTTATAAAATCCTCTTTTAATATATTATTTTGGCAAGTTTAAATAGAGATCCTTTTAGAAATATGGGGTCATTGAGTATATATAGGCACGATATATTGGAAAAAGATGTTTTTAGCCATTTTTAAAATTTTGAAAAAATCCTGATGTATTCCCTTTAAATGATAATAAATGGTACAGTGAAAAAGATGGAAGCTTTCCAGAAGTAAAGAGTCGTATAAGATTTGATGTGAAGCTGTTGTTATCGGTGTGATGCCTGTTGTTTGTGTATAATGTACAGCCTTGGGACTATATATATATATTATATTATGTAAAGAGAGGTCTGTTCTGCTCTGCAATCTGTAATTAGCATCATTTAAGTTGCTGCTGGTACCTGGTCTGTAATTAGCATCAGTTAAGTGGTGACTGGTACCTGGTCTATAAGTGATATTTGCAGCAGCAGATACAGGGGCGCGGTCATGATGGATAACAGATGCAATATAAGTGGTCTTTATAAATGAAACATTTATCTTTATCAATATGGATGAAAGTAAAAGTGCTTTCAGGGTACGCTAATTGCAATTTACCACTTTGTGGTAACAGTGTATAATAGACCCAGACCAGATTGCTACTGTTAAAAACTCACTATATCTGGTTGGTGTTTACATTGTTTGTATCTCAGTCAGGAACTTTTAATATTCATATTGAGTGCTACTAAGGAACTAACTACATGTTTCTGGTCCATTATTGACAGTATCAGTGCTCAGGTTAAACACCTGTACTACCACTCAAAACCAACATGCTTAGTACTGGTTTAGACTACCAAGGAAATCCCGACCCGAGGTTAACTTAGATGCTTTCAGCTTATTTCACAATAAAGCTGAACCAAATTAGCATAAACAAATGTTACCTCAGTGTTACAGTGGTCACCTGAAATTATAAGACACTGGCGAATATCTATCATATGGGGCCTGTTTCACTATCCTTCGTAAATCTTAAGACTTTCGTACGAACAAATTGTGACATCTATGAACATTTCATTCACATAGTATTTTTGCAAATTTAAAAAGAATAGTTACAAGGCTTATGGATGTTCGTAAAATGATGGAAGCGAAACACTTTAATGAATTTCACGAATCTTTTTTCGTAACTTCAATTTTTACACAAAGAACTTTGTAAATTTATGAACGTTAGTACAATGAACCCCTGGGGTATATCTTGGCCTGATTAGCTCAGTCGTTTGAGCGTCTGACTATCAAACCAGGGGTCATGAGTTTGAATCCCTGCCCAGTCAAAATCTCTGTTATGGTTGATATACAACATTGTGTCTCATTACCATTCGTCTCTCACCACTGATTCAAGTGGGAAGGTTATCAGTTACTTGCAGAGACGGGTTGTGTTCGAGAACTGGATATCAGGAAACAGTGGTTAGGTTTAACTTATCGTCTGTTAACCCTTGATGGCATAAAAATTATGCTAAATTTTCAATCAATCAATCGATCATGGTTTCTCTTAACATCAAGATCATATTTAGGCCTTCATCTATTATAGTTAGAACAACTTGTCTCATAATTAACATCTACATAATATCAAGGACTTGTATAGAAGGATAGGAAACTTGCATCTCCTGACTAAATGTTAATGAAACAGCACACAAGGGATTCATAATTTGCAAATTAATCATTCATAATTCACAGGCAACTGATTCTTGTACATATATTGTAAGTCGTATATAATCTAAGATGTTTAATCATGTTTTAATCACACAAAATAATCTTGAATTAAAGATATTGAGGTTTGATGGAAAAATTATTGTAATTTGTTGTTATTTTAGCTGCAGTATACAAATTTTGTAATCAAAAGTACTCTAATAATTTTAAACACAAATTTCCGGGAATGGTATTGTTTTAATGAGAATTTCATTCTGCAGTGGAAGAATTTTGATCTGTGTTCCTGATATAAATGACAGTTAAGATAATTGAAAATGAGATTTTGCGAGAATATGCGAATGTTCACAAAAATCTCAATTAATTGCCTTTCCTTCTCTAAATATCCTTGCTAATATCAATAGTAAATGAACTTCTTTTATATGGTTTTAAAAACTCACATTACAGGTTTAAATATTAAATATATAAAATGTATTTACCTGAAAGAGTTCCCTGTTATATCTTCAAACTCACTTCTCTAAATTTCACTTTTTGTATATCCCCCAAAATAACACTACAAACTCACTTCTCTAAATTTCACTGTTTTGTATATCCCCAAACTCACTGCTGTTAGTTTCACTGTTTTATAGATCCCAAATACAACACATGCTCTTCCATTTGGAAAACCTACAAGAATAATCAACCCATTGATAAACATTAATAGTATTTTATAAATTTAGCGTCATGGGTCAAACAAAACATTTGAAGCCATAACCAGTAATTTTGCTGGTCTGGTATTAACATGGTGCCTGTTTTACCAACAGTTAGTTACATAATTAAATATTTAAATCAAAGAAAAGCAGCCAGGTTATTGTGGTTTTAGATTTTAGACTGGTTCCAGTTAAATTGTGCATGGTTTCATTGATACTTATTATATATAATAGGTAAATAACCAGTCAAAACTTAGTTAAGTTTTTAAGTATTTAAGTAAAATGTTGGTGAAACAGAAGCCAGGATAGTTGGATCTTCTTTGACAGCATGTCCATAGAGGAAAGACATCAGAATGATGTTGTTCATCATGGACCCATTATTTGAGAAAGTCTGCAAGTTATTTGCCAAAGGACGGTGGTTCTATTCAGATTCATTCTGAGGTCTTCCTCCAACAATAATAACTGTTTATGCCATGGTTACATTGTAACATTAAATGTGTTTATAATGGTGTAAAACCTCTTTAAAAAAAAAAAGACAGAAATAAAAAATAATAGAAAACTACAGTAGAACTTCAATGGCTCAAATCCAATGGGACTGGACAAAATAGTTTGAGTTATGGGTTGTTTGTGTCAAGTATTGTTCAACATCATACCATTCATGTATATACATCAAAATAGAATCGACGTGGACCAGATATGTGGTTCAAGCTATATGTGATGTTCCAGCCATCTGAGTTCGAGCCAACAAAGTTCTGCTGTAATACTATAATACTTCCTGTAAATTCCAACATAATGCAGGAATACAAAATCCTTCGCTAACTGGAAAAAATCCATTTTTAATCTTAGTAAATAAACTTTCATCAAAATATAAAAAATTAACTATAACACATCCTATAAATTACAGCATATGGTAACACAGAAATATAAAATCCTTCACTGATTGGAAAAATCAACAAATTCAACATGTTAACTATAATACATACAATAAATTCAAATACAACACAGGAAAACAAACACCTTTACTAATTGGAGAAATCAAATTTATGTGAATAAGAATTCGAAGTGTTTATAAAATGTTCAAACACATCTACTGTAAGGTAGTTTTATCTGACACTATCAAACTAAATAAGCGGTATTGATCCATGTGGAAGTCACACATACGAAATATTGATTTTGGAAGAGTTCAAACGGCCGGTTTCTCATCTGTCATAGGCTAGCACATGTACCTATAGTTTTAACTATATCGGGAGTAGTTTTATTTTATCTATATGTTTGCATTCGAGAAGTTGTAAATAAAGGGAAGTTTATTAAATTCACAAATGAAAAAAGTTTAAATGCATTTTAGTTTGATACTAAATGCATATGTTTATTATTTGATGGTAGTAACCCAATAAACTCTATGTATATCTTCAAGGTTTTAACGTACACAATTTTCCTTTTCAACACATTACACATTAAAACTAATTAATCTACTAAGATGTGAGTCCTCAGTTTTACAGGTAACATTCTATATATTACAGCTGATAGGGACAGGATAAATACATCCAGTTTTATTGGTGGGCGAAGACCTCAAAATAAAAATAAATAATAGCCCACATAGTCTTTGCACCCAGCTGGGCTCAATCCTATAACCTCAGCGGTGAGCAATAAGTAATCTTGAGACAGCACTCTAATATTCAAGCTGTCAAAGTCATGACTAGATACATATACTGAAAGCATCAGTTTTCTGCCTCTGTGTTCAAATTAATAATGCATTTTAAAGGGAGTATATCATGAAAAATATCATTTTAAATTACTGAATTATATCTTAAAAAACAAAATTATTCATAAAATGGAGATAAAGCATCTTATCATCATAAGTAAATAAAATCCAAATTATTTGGTATATCGAAGACACCTAAATGTAACAATATTTCAATCTGATTGGTAAACTCGAAACAAAATCCCCATTCTAAAAATAGACAGCTCTCAAATATTGCTTGATGACCTTCATATCATCATTCAGACTCTTTCTGCAATGAAACAAATTTTACATGTAAACCTGTATGACAGATCAAATTGAAATCAAAATGAAATCATGCGACTCATTTAATACATCACAAAATATGTTGCAATTTTAAGCGGGAAATTTGTTTTAATCTAACCAGTAGGCACGTAGCCCAAGTTAAAAAATCCCATCTCAATTTATTGTTTTGGCATATTCAAATATATATTCTTTTGATAATACAGTGTACGCAAGTATTATATGCATGAAATATTGGGGGGAAAATGTCTTAGACAATTTTAAATTTTTAAAAATGCTGATATACTCCCTTTAAAATGAAATGTCAGAATTTCAAATTTTCTTATTATTTTTCCAGTTTTATTAAGCTTTTATTTCAAAGAAATTTAAGAATTATTTGGACTCCGTGAACTGCCCCACATCAAGATAGAAACAGAAATATATTCAATACAATGTTAGTGAGATTTTACATGTACATTGTATGAGGCCCTGTCAGTGTGTAACATTAGTGGGAATGAGAACAAATAATTATTATGATCATCTTAAAAAGTATTAATGCCTACAGCTCAAGTGTAATGGAAGAGACCATGTGTAACATGAACAAAGATGAAGATAATAAAGGTGATGTCAATACCTCAACGTTACCCGATTCTAAATCACGAAAATCCATCTAAAGCCCTCTCAGTGTAGAAAATCTCCTTCACAGAATTTCTATGCTCCTCAAAAATGGTGAAACAAATATAATTGTCACAATAAATCAAATATCCATAAATCCAACTATATTATATAGTAAACCCACAGAGAATTATTTTATTACGCTTGTCATTACATAAACCATTAAAACACACACTTACCAGAGTCGACATCCAGATTTTGGTATAAATCCAAATCAAAACTCTTGATATTCAATCCAGCTGAAGTATGTTTTTAAATCACAATTCAAACTAAGTATAATCCATTTAAATATCTGCTTTTTACTTTATATAACAGCCTTTATATCTGTGCCAAAAAATGTGTCACCCACGTCATAAATTAATGGTCTAATTTTAATCACAGCAAGTCGTTTCCATTGAAAGCCGACTGATGACTTATCGATGTGTCCATATCATATTGACCCTGAAATATATATATAGAATTCATTGATAAAAAATAAAAAAAATATAAACTTTTCAAAAAACCTTTATCAGTATCTATAAGACCATGAACTATATAAAAAAAAATCTTTAACCCATGAATTGTTAACAAAATCTTCCAAAGATATGATCACTTAATATCATGTACCAGTATTTATGAATAAGAAGGCAATTCAAGTCTGTTCCTATGATATGCTAATTTGCTAATTAATTCCCGATTAAGAAGTACATTTTGTACTAGAAATATTTTTATCTCTGCTCTTTATAAGCTATCGAGATTGAGTTAATAAGTAACAGACCAGCAATATCCCTGCTGTAATTATTACTCATTTATGATAATTAACAAAGTCATGGAAGGCTATTGCTCAACTGTACAGGGTTTTCTATCAGAGTACCTTGTTTAAATTGAGTACACCTTTAAATTACCAGCATTCTGTTTCACCAACATTTTCTTAAATTTTACTTAAATACATGAAAACTTAACTCAATTTTGATTGGTTATTTATCTGTTTAAATTAAAAATCAATGAAACCGTATGCAGTTTAGTTGAAACCAGTCTAAACTCAGGATCTCCTGCTGCTTGTCTCAAAGTTAAGTTTTTAATTATTTAAGCATGGGTGGTAGTGTAATGGGTAGAGTGTTGGACTCACACCAGAGGTTGCAGGTTCAATCCCCAGCTCAACCCGATGCCTCTCATAAAACAACACTCAATACACTTATTTAAGCATATACTTTTTTTTTTTTTTTTTTTTTTTTTTTTTGAATGGGGTTTAACGCCATTTTCAACACATTTCAGGTTATATATGGCATATCAAGTTTTACTGGTGGAGGAAGACCTCAGACTGAGTCAGACTGAGTAGAACCACCGTCCTTCCGCAAGTAACTGGAAACTTTCTCACATAAAGTTTTTGGAGCGAGCGGGACTCGAACCTACGACCATAGCGGTGAGAGGTAAGTGATCTTGAGACGGCGCCTTAGACCACTCGGCCACGGAGGACCCAAGCATATACTTAAATATATTGGTAAAACAGAAGCCAGGCTCCTGTTTTACCAACATACATTTAAATACTTAAAACTTTAAATCTCAGAAAAGCAGCCAGGTGATCAGGATTTTAGACTGGCTCCAGTAAAACTGCATATGGTTTTATTGATATTGATTATATAATAGGTAAAACCAGTCAAAACTTATTTCAGTTTTTAAGTATTAAAGTAAAATGTTGGTGGAACAGAAGCCTGATCTTATATATCTGGCACACTTGTACCTTATTATAGTTTATGATACCCTTTTTTCTTCTGCCACTACCATCAACACTTATATACCACTATCATCATTATAACAATTATCATCATCAACATCAGCAGTAGAGGTGTGTGTTTTATGAAAGGTATTAAAACACCTGTTTACTATACACCTCTATGTCACTTGGATGAGAAAGGTTATTTTGGGCTTTATATTGTAATGCATGGCAGGTAGGTTAAACAAGAGGTTGTAACCCATCTGTTCCGTTGGGCAACCAACATCAAAACTTCAAAAACAGAAACACTTAATCCAAATTACACAGAACCAGGCATGGCCAGCTTAATATGTTGGTAACATGTTCCATGATTATAATTTTCCAACTCTGAATATGTGGGGAAGTAGTCAGTGATTTGCAGAGATATGATGCCAGAGTTTCTCTATACAAAATGTCAATAAAATATGGTGATAGGTACCTACAATGTATATTGTCTAGACAGGGTACTTAGGAAGGTTACCCTGTACAAAACACCAATAAAAGTCTGGTGATAGCTGCTTTTAAGTCTGATAAAGTAATCATGCCTATGTGGTAATAATAATATGTAGTCAACACAAAGAACACTTGATTGTATCAGAAAAATGATTGGATAATAAAATTTACCTACTCCACAGATAGAAAGAGATTACCTTACACTCAATAACCATGAATAATAATTGAAATTTTGGGACTTTGAGTGAAGATACTTTACTGGTAGGAAGTTTACTAATAAGAGAATTAATTCATGAAGAACAGGACTACCCAGCAACTCCCAATAGGGTCACAGGATTTCTCATAGAATTTATCAAATTTCTAGGCTGTGTTCAGCAACATTAATCAGCAAACACATTTTACTGCCTGGTTCCCTTAAATATCACGGACTGACTGTGCTAATGTGAGGTTGAGCCAGTGTCCAGGAAATAATGTAGCTAACGTTAATAAACATATAACCAAACTGAACGCAGCCCCTCTTTTGTTGTGCTATATATACTGTATCTATTCTTTGTCTTTGCAAAATTTCCAAATATTTGTTCGTTCTGACATTTAAACATTTGGCCATTACTGTCCAACACATTTGCCTTGAAGCACAGGACCTCTTATATGTCATGCCCTTAAAGAAGCTGCCCCAATCTCAATTATTGGTAAGTCTTGATTGTAGGGAGTGGATTCCAATCAAAGACCATGAAACATTGTTTGTTAATGGCTGAATGATGATGTTTACATTCATTCTGATTCTAAAACCCAATTCCATTCCTTTGTCTTGAAGTTGTGTCGATGTTTTAAATCTATTCTCTAAGGAAAATAAAGGAAATGTAGGGCTCAGTGACTTTTTGATGGTCAAAACAACCATATGTATATAAGGATTAATTTATTAATTAAATATTAAGCGTCATTTTTATGCCATCGAGGGCTAACAGACTCTCAGTTAACCTAACCACTGTTTCCTGGGATTAACCAGTACTCGAGCACACCCTGTCTCCGCAAGTAACTGATAACTTTCCCCTTGAATCAGTGGTGGGAGACGAATGATAATGAGACACAATGTCGTATATCAATCATCACAGAGACTGTTGCCAAGAGGGGATTCGAAGTAACGACCCCTGGATTGATAGTCAGACGCGTAACCAACTGAGCTAATTGGGCCCGGCTGTGTATACCAGGATCGTGAGGGACAGCATTTTCACTGTTTCGTCAAGTGCTATCTTGGAATCCTTAAAGGTTAACCAGTACACAAGCACACTGATCTAAATGTAAGAAACAGATAAATCATCCACTTGAATCGTCGGTGAGAGATGAATGACAATGAGATACAATGTTGTTTATCAATCATCACAGAGACTGTGGCTGGGCTGGGATTCAAACTCATGACCCCTGGAATGATAGTCAGACATGCTACCAACTGAACCAACCAGGCCCAGCAATTCATTTGTCAATTCATCTATAGCTATACATATATTCTTGGCCTCTGCACAACATATTACAAACTTAGCTATCACCTAAATCAATTTGAATAGATCTATGTACTCACCTTGCTGCTCTGCCGGAATGTCTTTGCATTAATGTGTTGCCTGTTTAAGTGCTGTGCACCTCATGCACCAGGCAGCGTACCAGGTGCTACCTACAAAATAAATGATGAACATGAGCATCTGAAGAATTATATAAAAAAAACAGAAACCAGCAACACAACAGTGGCTTAATGCTAGACTACCCAGCATGCATAGCAGCACTTTGTTGTGTGGATCTGTGTTTGGTAGGGGGTTATTTATTTATTTATTTTTAATGGGGTTTAACATGTTTCACGTTTTATATGGCATATCAAGTTTTACTGAAAACCTCAGACTGAGATCAACCACCGTCCTTCCACAAGTAACTGGCAAACTTTCTCACATAAATTTATTGAGCTAGCGGGACTTGAACCTACAACCCTAGCGGTGAGAAGTTAGTGATCTTGAGATCGCGCCTTAGACCACTCAGCCACGGAGGACCCTAAATGGGGTTTGGACGCCATTTTAATAACATGTTATAGGTTATATATTGCAATCTGTTATATTGGTGGAAGAATATGTTTAAGACTTAAGGACTGTGAATCTGAGAAGAATGCATCATTGCCTTCCCCAAGTAGCCATCGCACAAAGTTTTTGGATAGAGCTGGGCTTGAACCCATGACTTCATACTGACATACAGAAATGCATTGTTAATGTTGAACTCTTCAATCCCATATTAAAATCTGATGAATTATTGTTGAAGTAGGTCTACTAGAAAGCTCAGTAAATTTTAAGTGAAAATGGTGTCCTCTGCAACCAAGTGGTCCAACTGACACTGTTGTCAGTATTAACCAACTACCTCTCACTGGTGAAGTCATGGGTTTGAACTTCATGCGAAAAAGTTTGTCTGAAGTTACTTGAGGAAATACTTGATTCATTTTAAGATTTCCTCCACCATTTAACTGAATATGTCATAATTAGATAACTTGTCATGCACTAAAAATGGTGTAAATGGTGTAAATTTCCTTAAAAAAAAAAAGAAAGAAAAATAATGTTTCTAAAAGTCCACATACCAGTGAATTATTGTAAACACTCTCACACGCACTAAATTGTTAAATGTAAAGGACTTTCAGAATAATTTTAAATACCTTCATACTTTGTACAAACATTTTTTTCTCAAAAAAACATTATGATAGATTAAATAAATAGTAAAATATAGGAGTCATTATACTTAATAAACTTATTAATGTAAAAGTAACTTTAAACACAACATGTGATTGTTATATATTAATTTTTGAAAAAGTAATTATGATACCCAAACAAATCTTATGAAATAACACTGTTGGCCTACCTTAGAAAAACTCCTCAATTATCTATAGACTTGAACTTGACCAACTTTTAATATCCCTTTTCACAATAATTATTTAAATTTTCTATTCTAAAAGAACCACAAAATTAATCTGTGATTTTCAAAATTAAAGTAAATCCAAACAAAAACACAGCTTGTATTTAGTATAAAATGAACAAAAACAGTTTTATATAAACAAAGACATCTTATTACCATCACCGTTATTTGATATAAATCCAACACAATTTAAATATAAAAACATAGACAAATTCACATCAAGATTTTGAGAATTAAAAAAAAAAACACATACAAAACAGTATCCTGAGTAAATCATTCTTAATCATTAGCTAAAAATCCAAACTTTTCATTCACAAAGATTTATTTTCAAAATAAAAAGAAAGCATCTAAGCAAACCTGAAGATTAATGAGACAATCTCATTCAAAGGACTTTCAAATCAATTTGTACATATCAGTTTAGTCCGGCATTCAACATGGAGAGTATTAGATGAAACAGTTCAAAGCCTAACAATGGACTTATCCGAGCCATTTAGTCTTGCATAATGAGACGTTTTGAGCCTATTATACGACACTTTATGGTGGCATGACTTACAATACGGATCACGATTATTCGTCCAAACAAGTAATTTTGACTTATTACAGACCCTTGAGCTGGGGTAATTTTCATTTCCGATATTTATACTACTTATATGTACAATATGTATGTGCATTTGATACCCATTATCAAAATTCTTTGGTAAACTATGGCACACTCTATAAATATAGGAGTAACTGAATCATGTAACTGAATTGTACAATAGAAATTGGATTTCATTAAATTTATATTTGTCTAATCAATGCGTAATTCTCCCATATGAAATACAATTATACAGCCCATGATAGAATAAATGGCTATTAATCAAAGTAATCCAGGTTTAGTTAGCTCAGTTGGTAGTGCATCTGACTATTAATCCAGAATTCACGAGTTCGAATCCCCATCCGGCTACAGTCTCCATGATGATTGATACATGATACTGCGGCTCATTGTCATTTGTCCCTCACCACTGATTTAAGGAGGAAAATTATCAGTTAGTTACTGACTAAACTTGCGGAAATTAGTGTAGTGGTTTACCTTCAAGGATTCCAGGATTCAATAGTGATTAGGTTAACTGATTGTCTATCATATGGGAGACCGCGGCATGGTCTAGTGGTAGAGCGTCCACCTCGCATGCGGAAGGTCGTGGATTCGATCTCCGGCCGGGTCATACCAAAGACTTTAAAAATGGTACTAGAAGCTTCCTCCTTTGACACTCAGCATTTAGAAGAGAGTTCTAGGTCTGGTCGGCCCGGTGTCAGTATAATGTGACTGGGTGGGGTATCATACCATGTGTCTGCGGCATGATACTCCAGTGTGACAGCGCTCAGAATACTGTCTCAAGTAGACACCATCGCGATATGACTGAAAAATTGTTGAAAGCGACGCTTAACACCATACAACAACTATCAGGTGGGAATGATAATCTAACAATTAGTTTATTATGGCCTTAGTATAAACTAATACAATATATAACAATGCCATGATTAATATCATCTAGTTGTTCTTGATACATAAACAATTACTCCAATTTACTTGTACAACATACCTTCACAATCAATTTAATAATACTAGTTTTATTTGCTCATTCATTTGTATTATACTCTAAATAAATATGTATGTAGCAGACTGGTAACTGACTAGTCAGTACAAAACAATGTCATGATCTCTACATAGATAATGATCAAGCTTTTCCATTGTGCCATAATTTTGTTTTTGTTGTAGTTGTTGTATGAATGTTTATCGTCTCTTTCAATATTTTCAGTTATACCATGAAGATGTATATGAGACGGTATTCTAAGTGCTGCCAAACTGAAATACAGCAGATGGTATGTACCCCATCCTGTCACATTAAACTGACATCAAGCTAACCAGACCCAGAACTATCCTCCAAATGCTGTGCGCTAAAATAGGAAGCTTCCAATTTTTAAGTATTTGAAATGATCCAGCTGGGGATCTAACCAGCAACCTTCCACATGTGAGGTATGCGCATAACCACTAGACCACCACTGAGGTGATTCGGTTTTAAAAAAAAATTTTTAATGGGGGCCTAAATCCATTCTTATCACATGAAAATGATTACATCATTTTTTATATAAAATATACAATTTTAACCATGGAGAAACACCTGAGCACAAATTTCCGTAGAACTACCATCCTTTAGAAAATAACTGACAAGTTTTCTCACATAAAGTCTTTGGACTGAGCTGGGCCCAAAATCCCATGGCCTCAGCAGAGACCTCAAAAGTAGTTAGATGACAGTACCTTGGACAACTTGGTCACAAAAGACCCAAGTTTATTGATTGAAAAATCAAACACATGTATTTGTAAAAATGTATGTGAAATGTTTATGTATTTGTGAAATGTTTGCTTTTTTTAATTTATTTTCAAGGGGACTTAATACCAATGTCTGACATATCAATGCTTTACATCACAAACATTGATTCATTTTAAAGTACCATAAACTTGGGTTCCCCTGAAAACTGGCATGACTTATCAGGGTTTTTTTACCTTTTTAAACAGATGCTGACATTCAGTGCCTTCCATATTAAAAAAAATCATGTTTTTTATTTTTCACAAATGAGATCAAAATAAATCCCAATATCGAAAGAATTTTTTTTTTTTTAATTTTTTCTTACATTAGGGGAGATAATATCCAATTGGATAACTTTATGAAGTATTATTGTAATATCTGATAGTAAGCACATGATCTTAACAGTCATATGCTTTATTTTCCAGTTTGCTATATAAAGCCTTTAAAAAAATCCCAATTTTCTCTCAATCACACAATTTTTTACCCACACTAGAAAACCTTGGGCCTCTTCCTTACTTCAGAAAAAATGCTCTGCTTATATGGCAACTTTTATGGCAAAATCCGTTTTTCTTTTCCTTTTATATTTTTATTTATTTAAATATTGTAATATATAATTTTAATATTAATTATTTATGAAATATTTTCAATCACGATGTTAAGATGCTAATTCACATTTGGACACTTTCTTCACTTCAAATAATTAAACTCGTTAAAATATATTGTTGAAAACTGGTATTATGCCAAAACCGGGCCCACAAGACCTAGAAATATCTTCTTAATGCTGAGCGCCAAGTGAGGAAGCTTCTAGTACCATTTTTTTAAATCCTTGGTATGATCAGGTGTAACAGCCAATTTCTCCCCCCCCCCCCTCCCCTGCTAATTCTTTCACTGGGGAAGAAATTTGCTAGCCAATTCCTAGCTGATTCTTCCCCCTGCTAATTCTTTCCCTGAGGAAGAAATCTGCTAGCCAATTCCTAGCTGATTCTTCCTCCCACCCCACAACTTATTCTTGGCTAGCTGATTTTCCCCCCCTTATATTTTGATTTTCTATTAGGGGGAAAGAATTGGCTAGCTGATTCACCCCCTTCCTCCCCTTATATTTTGATTTTATATTAGAGGGAAAGAATTGGCTAGCTGATTCCCACCTCCTCCCCATATATTTTGATTTTCTATTAGGGGGAAAGAATTGGCTAGCTGATTCCTCCCCTCCTCCCCATATATTTTGATTTTCTATTAGGGGGAAAGAATTGACTAGCTGAATCCCACCCTGCTCCCCTTATATTTTGATTTTCTATTAGGGGGAAATGCTCTAACTCTAGACCTGTGCTGCGGTATACATGCGATGATCAAAGTTTATATAAACCTTTTTGGAATTGATCATTGACTTTGCACGAGATACATGTAAGTTCATATTTAACAAATGAAATTCCTTCCGTAAGGCCATAATAAATTAATCGCTAGATTATCATCACTGCCCGCCGCTAATTTTCATGCTGCCCGACCCTTTTTATTTTCATAAAAAAAATAAAAAATATGAAAAATTTGGATGATAATCAAGCAATGAGATAAACAAAATTTCAAAATAATATTATGTAAATTAGATATTATATCCTGGTATTTTACGACCATAATCTAATGAATGAATATTATAGTGCTATAAAATGTTTTCACTCATACAAAAACACTTACCCGAATTATGAGCAAGTTCAATATTAATAATCACATTTTAAATTTTCGCAAAGTAAATTTAACTTACCTACACTAATCCAATCAACACACAACTTAACATCTTGTATGTTAATCTGCGAAAAAACATTAACTCAATATGCCTCATTGGTTGATTAATCAGAAATGCGTGAAATTTGAAAAATTTCTCATGCAGTGTGCACCTATATAACCCATAATGCTTCTCGCACAAAAGATGCAAACATTTGGCAAATGTCATTATATTTGTTAAACAAATTCGATGTTTTCCTGAAGCCTTCGCACGTGCAAAACTACTTAAGAAGGATCATGAAGATTTTCAAAATTTAGAAAAGTAATTTATGGCAACTTATGCTGGATGTGTTAAATTTGGTCTGGGCTAATAACCATTAAATACTGTACATTTTTTGTGAACAGTTTTTCAGCAAATATGAATAATATATTTTTTTTTTTCTCACTCCTGTAAATGTCTGTCTGTGTTATTGTCTTTTAGTG
The DNA here is from genome assembly GCA_029582155.1 of Panopea generosa. Classification (NCBI taxonomy): domain Eukaryota; kingdom Metazoa; phylum Mollusca; class Bivalvia; order Adapedonta; family Hiatellidae; genus Panopea; species Panopea generosa. The sequence continues at coordinate 69,559,397 of CM055897.1, forward strand.
TTTTTTGTCTTTAAAATTTGTATACAATTTTTTTTTTTTTTTTTTTTCCATTGACTTTACTTCCAGGAATCAATGAACAGAATATTACCAGAGTGAGGTTTACCAGCCTTTAAATGATTAACATAGAAGTTCAGTGACAATTTTTAACCCTTTACTTCATATATTATATGCCTTTGGACACCTCTAATATAGACGCCTTTGGACACTTAACCCATTACTTCATATAAACACCTTTGGACACCTCTAATATTGAAAGCATTAATTCACTACATATCAGCAATGGGTGAATTATGTTTATATTAACTGACAGAGTGGAAAACAGTGCAGGAAGTGTTCAGATTGCTCGTAACGAGCAATCTGAACTCTTCCTGCACTGTTTTCAAAGGACTTCTTTGATTGGTGCGGGAAAACGCGTATCTATGGAGGAAAGGGAGAATATCAGGAAAAAGTGCTATAACTGTCTTAATAAGAAAATTACTTTTTAAATAGATAAAAATCCCTTTTTATTATATTAATTTGGCATGTTTAAAGAGCTATCCTTGGGCAATATGGGGTCAGTGAGTATATATAGGCATATTATATTGGAAGAAAATGTTTTGAAAATCCTGATATATTTCCTTTAATACACCGGGTATGGCTCATCCAGTACACGGCACCAACTGCTTTAATTCCCCTTTGAAGAATTGCATGCTTTCAATGTACCTTCCCCAAATAAGGTATGGCAGTGACAACACCCCCCTTCCCCCCACCCTCTCAAATGAAACCCTATCGGGAATCAAACTGGGGACCTTGAAGCAAAACCACCACTACTCCTCCATTGATATTTATTGCAAACAATATTAATTCAATTTACTAAACCATATGGTTTGGATACTGCAAGATTTAGTGTCTGAGGGTCATTGAATCATCCTCCACCACAACCATGAGTGATATTTTTTAGCAAGACATTTTATCCTTATATGCGAAGTACTGGTCCTAAGGAAGATTATGGGCATGCTTTGTTTAAGTTACAAGAACTTGTTTCACAACCAATATAAAATAAATAAATTATAACTATAAATTATTTAAAATAAATAAAAAAAAAAATTTCAATGGGGTTAAATGCCTTAGATAGATTATAATTTTATATGTTAAATATGTTTTATTGGTGGTGGAAAACCCCATATGTATAATATATTATATGAATCTGGGCAGAGATGCATCTTTTTATTTAAAACTGGGGCAGGAGTGCTGTGGAGAGTGTTGGCCACTCACACTATAGGCTGTGGGTTAGACCCCCAGCTTGACTCGTTGGCCTAATAAAAAAAAAATAAAAAAAACACTCAGTATACTGGTTCTACCCAGGACATTTCATATTCTTTTAAGCTATGAGCTTACTTTGCAGTATAATTAAAATAAATTAGTATAAACTACACCCATCTGCAAGTAACTCGAAAATCATACAAAAAATATAGTTAACAATCCCCTACGACCTATTTTTTCGTCAATTATTTTTATACCAGTATCGTAACGACATACAACCAGACCTCCTGATGGGAATATAACTATTTGTTATTACTGTGACAAAGGACATAGTTAGATTTGATCGATACAAGACTGGTTTGATATTCCACTCTTTATATAAATTTATTCAAATCATTATAAAACTTTTAAATATGAATTAAGTGGTACAATCAACCACTTATAATAATAAATATACAATGTTCATGTTAATTGAAATACAATTAGATTAATTTACTGTTAAAGATAATTGAAAAATAGCAACCAGATTCAGTATGAAAATAAATAAAGCAAGTAAATATGAAAATAGAAATATCAAGTTTTATTAATTAAGAAATGATATGGCTCGAACCAGCAACCTTCATCTGTTTTTTTCTTTTTTGAATGAAAGTTTAACACCAATTTTAACACATTCCAGGTTATATAATAGTGTGGCATATCCAGTTTTATTGGTGGAGGAAGATCTCATAATGAATCTGGGTAGAGCCACCATCCTTCCACTTGTAACAGGCAAATTTTCTCTTATAAAGTTTTTGGAGCATAGAAGGACGACTCAAACCTACGACCTTAGCAGTGAGAGGTGAAGAGGTAAGTGATCTTGAAATGGCACCTTAAACCACTCTGTAATGGTGGACCCTTCCACCACCTTTAACATGCCAGGTGGATGCTCTACAATCCCGAGGCAAGGCCATGTTACCACTAAAACAGTTATCCCAATGGACAGAATTTTTCACCCGCACCTCAAACCCATGAAAAATACTCATAATCTCACACCAGTTTATATCTTTATCTGGTATCAGAAAATGCAGTCTCAACAAGATACTCTGTACATGATACGCCATTGTGACAATATTGAAACAATTAACCCTTTGCTCCATATTTTTCCCCGCACCAATCACAGAAGGCCTTTGAAAATAGTGCAGGAAGAGTTCAGATTGCTCGTAGCGAGGTGTCCAAAGGCGTCTATATTAGGTGTCCAAAGGCGTCTATATGAAGTAAAGGGTTAATACGAATCTAACTTTTAAAAATAACTTTCACTTTTCATTGATACCAATTTGATTTCAGCTTGATTGTGAAATTCTCAGGTTAGAACCCGCAACCTTTAGCATGCCAGCAGTCTAATACTATACCAGCATGCTTTGTTTGATTATTTAGCATAGTTTTAATTCCAGATGATCACCCAACCACTATTACCTGGGATTCTGGAAGGTTAACCAGTACTTGAGAGAACACCCCTCTTAGGCACAAGTAACTGATTTTCCCACTTGAATCAGCAGTGAGAGACGAATGACCATGAGACAGTATGTATATCAGTCATCAAGGAGACTGTGCCAAGGTGGGTATTCAAACTCAAGACCCCTGGACTGATAGTCAGATGCTCTACTGACTGAGCTAAACGGGACCGGCGCTAGCATGCTTAATTTTATTTTTAAGACATACCCTTCTTGGTCGTATGGATAAAATGACTCATGGTTAAGAATCAATATAACAAAACCCTGAATTTTATTGAGGTTTAACAATAAAAGCACCTTTAGGGTGCAGTAATGGTATTCAAACAGAGAACAATGTATACTAATGTTGTATTGAGAATGTTTTGTTCTTCAAAAGCAAAGGAAAGTGAATTATATCATTGTTTTATGGCTCGTTAGCATACTGTTCAGACTGTCAAAAGATCCGCCCTAAAACAGGGTATTGGTAGTGCATTAACCCATTGTTTGGACTATCAATAGAGCCGGTCTATTTCTACAGGAGATTTAGTACATTGTTTGGACCTCCAATAGAGTTATCCCCAAGAAAAGGGATAAGAACATAAACCCCATTACCTTGATGTTTATAGGCAGATCTAGGACATTCAGTCAGGAGGTGCCCAATGTGGATTTTCTCCCAAAATTCTAGGGGTGGGATTGCCTCCCCCATCCACTCCAAATATAGGTTTTTCACCATTTTCACTGAAATGGGTATCCTGTCTTAATAGTTCAGAAATTTTTGAAGAGACCAAAGCCTTTTAAATCTTCCGATGATCAATTACTTTTTTTTATATCACAACTTTTAAACAAAATATCTGCAGAGAACATATTCAATATCTCTAAACTACAGTCAAACCTGTCTTAAGCAGCCAGTCAAGGGAAGGAGGAAAAGCAAGTGGCTGCTCAACAGAGGTGACCACAGGTTTGACTGTATTAGCTTGTTTAGATACCTTTGATTTTATTTCCCATCTAGCGCAACATCTGTCAGATTTTACATTGCCGTCTTTTTTTAAAGGGAATATATCAGGGGGAAAATGCTATCAATGTCTTAAAAAATAAAATAATTATCAAAATGGATAAAAAGCATCTCATTATCATTAAGGTTTGGTATGTCAAATCCACCAAAACGTGACTAAATCAATATTTAAATTGGAATGGTGAATTTAAAAAGAAATCCCCATTCTAAAAATAGACAGTACTTAAATACTGCTCGACGTCATTGGCTGAGTGGCCTAAGGCACAGTCTCATGAACACTTACCTCTCACTGCTGTTGTCGTGGGTTCGAGTTCCGAGCTCGGTTAAAACTTAAAGTAAGAAAGTTTGCCAGTTAATTGCGGAAGGACAGTGGTTCTACTCTGATACATTCTTCCTCCATCAATAAAACTGGATGCAATAATTTGTTTTGTGTTGAAAACTGTGCATTAAATCACATGCAAAAATATATATCCACCAAAAAAACCCAGCTATATCCTCAGTACTAGATTGCTTTTCCCTTGCAGAGATTTTATTTTCAGAGCAGCTGTGCTATGTATTAACAACCACAGGGGCTTAGTGACAATACATATTCTATATCCCTATATATAATAAAGACTTTATTATACTATATATAGGGATATAGAATATATATTTTCACTAGCTCCTATGCTATCAACCATATATTGAATTATACCAAATGTCATTAAATATGTCAGATTAATCTATGTATAAAATCAGTACATAATTGTATGAATAAATCACAAAAAGCAAATCTCACATAATGGATTTTATGTAATTTGCCACTTTGATATACATATTTGAGCAATATAATACCTACAGATTAAATGTTATAAATATTTACATAATTTTTTTATAATAAGGAAAAAGACGTAATTTAAAATAAGCTAGATATTACATGGGTTTAGTAACTTACATAATTATATAAAACATGCAAAAAATCAGAACCATACTACCTTTAATAAAAAAAAATAATGAAAAGTTGTGTACAGCCACTGTAATTATCCTGCCTCCATACATATCACACACACATGAGAATTACATGAGAATCATTCCATGCAGACGCACCAGTTTGCCTAGATTGTCTCTGTTCCCTGTCAGATGAATGTAGGTTTATAATGCATCATGATCTATCATGGGCGTGTGGGTCTGTTTCACCTATTGAAAACACAATCAGCATCAGCAGCAACAGTGGGAGCAGCTGTGACAATTCTGTCATTTTATCACTTTTTTCAACAATCCCAGGGAACTGGAATAGAATAGTATTGTTTTAAACTTATTTATTTTACCTCGATCGTGAAACAAGTTCTTACAACTTGGACAAATCATGCTTGAAGTCTTCCTGGGTTGAACCAGTACTAAGCATATGTGGATAAAGTGTCTTGCATATAGATACCACACATAGCCGTGGCGGAGGATCAAACCCACACCCCACGCTCCTCTACAATAATATAGTTTTACAACCAGCACCAGTGAGGCCATAAAATCACTCAGTAACTGCTACTATAATACCTACTGTTCTACAAGAAGTAACGCTCCGCACTTCTGAACACTTATAGTATGTGCATTGGTGGATTAAAGGGGGGTGGGGTCTAAAGTAGTCTCAATTAATCGCCATAATAGGGGTGAGACTAGCCCCTTTACGGGAGAGGACGATCAACTAAAAAATCAAATCGTTCCACAATGTGTTTCGATATGCACTAGGTCTAAAGATACACATTTTGTAAGATTTTATCACTGTGCATTCTTCTATTATTTTTGGTTTTTAGCCTTTTTCTGAAAAATGTTTAAAATGTGTATCGTGTAAAGTTAAAAAAAAATGCATTTGTGCCCATGTGAGACAGAGATATAAGGCATAGTACCACCATTGCAAAAAGGAAGTGCTTCCGTGGGGTAGTCGCATAAGGGCGGTTATAAATAATCCTCAATTCTTCTTCTTTAAAAATGCATTTACCTTATTTTAATGCTCATTTTTTTATTTGAATGGCATTATTGATGTATTTTGAACATTTTGGTAGCATTGTCATGTTTGAATTGTGAATTTAGAAAAAAAAAATGATGCTTGGAAATTGGGGTATGAATTCATGATTTCGGAAGTCTACTTTCACTTTGTCACCAGTGTACACACTGAGCAGAAAAAAAATCTCTTATATGACACACGACCCCTACTTTTCTCATCATAATTTGATAGTGCAGAGGTTGACAAACAGTAAAATGTAGGTTTCACTTCTTTCATTTGGGATTCTCTATGAATGACAAGCCTTCAAACTTTTATTATTTACTATAGAATAAAGAACAAAAATCAATGGTGGGTTTACACCTATAAGAGAGACTTGAGTGAAATGGGGGTGATTTTCCAAAATGTTAATTGTAGGTAAAATAACCTCTTTTTTACACTCTCATAGTCTTAAATGACAAATTGGAGACATTTGCTTCATAAAAAAACATTTTGGCAAGTTTATGACCCAAACAAAGCACATATGTGCATATTTACATTGAAATTTCATGAAAAATCACAAAATTTTGAAGATTTTTTATTTTGGATGATTTAAATGTGCAATTTTTAGCATGTACATTGTATTGAATAATGTATTTTGGTAAGATAATGTCTTCAGTGTATCATGAGACTATTTTGGTGTAAAAATTTTAATGGAATTAGGTAAAAAAAAATTTTTTTTGTAAAATTAGTCAAACACATAAAAATTGCATGTCGGTCAACATCTCGCGCCTGTATATAATGATCATGTAAAAAGTGGTATTTTGACAAAAGTTTCAGTATTTAATGCCTGCAACTTGGCAGTATTACTTCAAATTGATAGTACTTAGTAAAAAAGAGGTAATTATGAAATTATAAAAAAAAAGTTTCCTTATAGGCATAGTACCACCATTGCAAAAAGGAAGTGCTTCCGTGGGGTAGTCGCATAATGGCGGTTATAAATAATCCTCAATTTTTCTTCTTTAATAATGCATTTTCCTTATTTTAATGCTCATTTTTTATTTGAATGGCATTATTGATGTATTTTGAACATTTTGGTAGCATTGTCATGTTTGAATTGTGAATTTAGAAAAAAAAAAAGATTCTTGGAAATTGGGGTATGAATTCATGATTTCGGAAGTCTACTTTCACTTTGTCACCAGTGTACACACTGAGCAGAAAAAAAATCTCTTATATGACACATGACCCCTACTTTTCTCATCATATTTTGATAGTGCAGAGGTTGACAAACAGTAAAATGTAGGTTTCACTTCTTTCATTTGGGATTCTCTATGAATGACAAGCCTTCAAACTTTTATTATTTACTATAGAATAAAGAACAAAAATCAATGGTGGGTTTACACCTATAACAATTGTATTCAAAATATACTTAATTTTTTTTGTATTGTAAAATATGTTTTATTAATAAAGAATCAATAATTATTGTTTCAATTTGGTAAAATTAAAATATTATATATATATATATATATATATATATATATATATATATATATATACCAGTAATGCTCATGCTAAATATGAAGGCATTCATGGTCAAGTGAATAAGACCCTCATACAAAATACATTATATATTACAAAAGTTGATTTTCGATAAATTTTTAAATTTGCCCATAATATAAATATTCCATCTTTGTATTCATACCACTCAGCATAATTGTGCATTGAAAAACTTACGAAATAATGATCGGAAAACGTATCCTGTAATTTAGTTCTAAAGGGGATACAAATTATATATATCAGCTTGTTCACATTTTGAAATTATATCACATCGGTTATCAAAGTTTCACAGTATTTAACATAGCACTACATATATTTACATGACAAAGTCAAAGGTCGAAATCAGTGAATTTTTGGCCATTTTATGCCGTTTTATTTTCAGATGTTTTTAATCATCATATTCCTCCATTCAAATTAATCTTACTCATAAGGTGTTGTTTTTAATCATGATTCCCTAATTGAAATTTTATCTCAAATCATACAAAATGTCCTCAAGACAAATTGAACCATTGTCAAATTGAACCATTTTGGCAACTTCAGTTTCAAATTCTTTTGGGTGAGGTGTTGTATTTATTCATAATATTCCCTTATCAAATTCTGTCTCAAAATTGTAACAAAATGTCCTCAAATATGCCCCATTTGGCATTTTTATTTTCAAATATTTAGGGGGAGGATGTGCCAAAACCCCCATACCATCCGGCATCCTCTATGTCAAAGTCCATGATTCGCCACTGGCATATATAATTTTACAGTGATTCTTATGTGATTTTGTTCTGTTACCTGAAACTACATCTAATGAATTGTATTTTATAACTATGATAATAACTATGAGAAGCAACAAATTTTTCACACCTTCTCCTAATGTTACTGATTGTAAATTCCTGCCTAGTATGATGCTGATATTGTTATTCTCAATTTCAGTTACCTGAAAGTGATAAAACGTCAACTGTGAGAAATAACACATGCCTCTTCAGTCAGCAGACAATTTCGTTGCTTCCTCTACATTGTTAAACTAGTGCTCAGGTTACAGTATAATGTTAATGCCTATATAATTTTAATTTCAGTTACCTGAGAGTGATAAAAAGATTTCACTGGTGCCAACTATAATACTAGTTTGTTTCAGTTACCTGAAAGTGATAAAGTCTAGTTTCTCTGGCTTAGAAAAGATTTATTGGTGCTAAGAAAGGGAACCAGAATTCTGTTACTGGTGCATATAGGTCGTTTTTTTTAATGTGTAGGTTTTCTGTCCAGAAAGTAAACAAGAGCTCTCGATAAGACAGCGTGCTCGACTATTGGAATATTTGTCACAAAAGTAAAAATTGATTGCGACTAATGACAAATCCAAGCAAACAAAAATTAGATAACTTACTAAATCGAGTAAGTTTTATAACTGCAATACCTTGTATGAAGTTTCAATCCAATACATGCAGTGGCTGCTGAAGTTATAGAATTTCGAAGTGAAAGAAAGACCATAATTTGCAAAAAAATCTGGCAGGTGTTAACCAACTTGATTTAGTTGGTTTCAAAACTACAAAGTCATATAATACTTACAGTTTCAATAAAAAACATTGAGTTGTTGTTATGATATGGACCTGATGGTACTTGCATACAAAACTTTAACCAAAATCTTAAAGTCAAACAAGGGCAATAATTTGCATTATATTCATGCAATAGTTATCTAACTTGGTTATTGTATTATGTTTGATGACTGGGAAGTCTTGTCTGAAGTTTTTATCAAATACATTAAGTGGTTGTTGAGATATGGACTTGGTGGTACTTGTATGCAAAACTTTAACCATATTTTCTAAGTCAAACAAGGGCAATAATTTGCATTATTTTCACGCAAAAATTATCAAACTTATTTATTGTAGAAGGTTTAATGACTGGGAAGTCTTGTGTGAAGTTTCAAGTCAATACATGCAATGGTTACTGAGGTAGGGACTTGCATGCAAAATTTTAACGAAGATGCGACATCGACACAGATGCCCAAATGAGTAGAATATCTCTCTCTATTAGAGGGGGTAGTGTGTTTATACTGGGAAATATGGTACCCCAGTTTGCAAGCAGACACCAATCTTTGTTTTTTATTATGGAAAGGGATACTCTGGTAAATGTTTGAGGCTATCAACTCTTTTCACACATGTGCTTCTCTTAAAGTGTATTTTAGGATAAACTTTTTTTTTAATTTTAAATTTTTCAATAAATTTCATGTTATATATTATAGCATATCCAAGTTTTAATGGTGGAGGAAGACCACAGAATGAATCTGAACAGAACCACCATTCTTTAGCAACAAAGTACCTGGAAAACTTTCTCACATAAATTTTTGGTGCGAGTGGGCCTCCATCTTATGACCTTAGTGGCGCAAGGTGATTTTGATATGGCGCCTTAGACCACTTAGCCATGGAGCCCCTAGAATAAAGATAACTTCTGTGGAAATATTTGTATTGCTCCTGATGTTTTTTTACTTATACATCCAAAACTAGCACAACACTAATTATTGCTTTATAATGTTTTTTTAATATTTTCTTTAACATAAGGCCATAAAGAATTAATTATTGGATTTTCATTATCACCCGCACCCTAATTTTCATACAAATGTTTAACAAAAAAAGTAAAAAAAAATCCTTCCCCACCCCCACCCCCTTTTTTAGAAAAATTTGGATAATAACCTAGCAATAAATTTATAATGGCCTAAAGTTTCAGAAAGTTATATACCGAAAATAATATCTCAACGGTCCACATAGTGGTAAAGATTAACCTGATGTTTAAACACAAGCAAAATCAATTAATATTGCAATATGGGATGTCTGTTTAAAATTATTCAACCAATCATTTTGCGTCATCACTAGCTAGTCGAGTGGTCTAATATGCCAACTAAAAAATCACTCTCACCAACAAAGTCGAAGCTTTGATGTTGTATGGTGTTTAGCTTCGCTTTCAATAATTTTTCAGTCATATTGCGACGGTGTCTACTTGAGAAAGTATTCTAAGCGCTGTCACACTGGAGTATCATGCCACAGACACATGGTATGATACCCCACCCAGTCACATTATAATGACACCGGGCCGACCAGACCTAGAACTCTCCTCTAAATGCTGAGCGTCAAGCAAGGAAGCTTCTAGTACCATTTTTAAAGTCTTTGGTATGACCCAGCCGGGGATTGAACCCACGACCTTCCGCATGCGAGGCGGACGCTCTACCACTAGACCACGCCGCGGTCTCGAAGCTTTGAACCCAGCTTGTTTAAAAAACTTTTAGTAAGAAGGTTTGCCAATAATCTGCAGAAAGAGAGTTGGTTCTACCAAGATTCAATATGGGATCTTCCTCCACTATGCTGGACCCAATTAGCTCAGTCGGTAGCACATCTGACTATCAATCAAGGGGTAGTGAGTTCGAATCCCCGCTCGGCAAGTCTCCATTGTGATTGATATACGACATTAATTTCGTCTCATTATTATTTGTCTCTCACAGCTAAGTCAAGTGAGAAAGTTATCAGTTACTTGCAGAGATGGGGTGTGCTTGAGGACTGGATAACCTTTCAGGATCACAGAAAAGTGTGATTTGATGAACTGGTCTTCTGTTAGCCCTCGATGGCATAATAATGATGCTATATATTCAGTCAATCATAAGAATATACGTGTATATGTCAAATCTTACCCGAAATATGCCGAAGATGATGTCAAGTTGTTAACACACATTCATTACTAACTGATACTTTAATTGTTCCTCTGATGTATACTCAACCATACTTTCCTAGACACCATTTTATTTCTCTAGAGAGCATTAATTTCAGACTAACAGCCAACTTGTCAGGAACTTATTCTGACAAAATGTGGAAAGTCTCTTACGTGAAATAACCTTGCCAAAAAATTGTAGACACTGAGGAAAAAGTATATAATTTTAGCTACAAGGTATTAAAGCCAATTTGTCAAACAAGCCAGAAAATAAAATTTTGGCAACCTTCTTTGAATGATGTTAGTAAATATGTCTGCCAGAGATTTCTATCTAAGACTGTACAGAGTGTACAACAATAACATGGCAGCTGGTAAATATCACATCCCACAGTACATGAATTAACTACACCTTCTACCGGTTAGTTATATTTAATGGGAATGATTCTGCCACTGTTTTTGATAGTCACACATCAATTTGTTTGTTTAAATATTTAGCATCATTTTTATGCCATCCACTCTTTCATGGGGTATGTCCGAAGGTTAACCAATACTCAAGCAAACCTTTTTCTGCAAGTAACTGGTAACATTCCCACTTGAATCAGTGGTGAGAGATGAATGACAATGAGATGCAATTTCATATATCAATTATTTAGGAGACTGTGGACGGGCTGGGATTCAAACTCATGATCCCTGGATTGATAATCAGACATGCTACCGACTGAGCAAACTGGGCCTGGCTTCACACATCAAATTAATCTTTACACCCATGAGTACATATGTATAACCATATGGACATATATTCCAACGATAACTACATAATATATCTGAAACTTCATAATTTTTCAAGAAGTTATTAAGAGTTTTGTGTTGTGGATTTTAAAATAGCTGTCTCTTTCTAATTTTGATAATACATCTATGAGTATATATCTTAAAAAAAATACAAAATGGAATTTGCTTGAATTTTTTTCTATACCAATCAAAACTAATAAATTAAAATTTACCACTTTTTTGGGGAGTAAAAAAGTCACTTCTATTAAACTATTTGCCATAGTTATGTCCCTTTCAAAATTAGAAACAATTTGAAAGGTTTACACCAAACTGAGGCATTTTAATTTCATATTTACATAATGTACAAGAAAAAGATTGATGTAAGGCATCAATGACGCCGCAAGTTTGTTAAAGAAATAACAATGAGTTTGCTTTACGTGTTTACTTTATGAATATGTACCAACAGAGAATGACTGTTTAGTGTAAACTGTTATAAAGAGACAAAACAACTACTTTAAACATGTAAGACTAGCTTGATCTGGGTAAAATAATTGAGATTTAGGAAAGCCAAAAATACAAAATCGTAATGATAAACGAGTTATGTTGATTTACCTCAGTTCAAATATAGAAAGTCACCACTTTAAGGATTGTGTGATGTTTGATACCTTTTCTCAAACACGAATAACAAGTTGAACACACATTACAAGGCATTTTCAAAGCCAAATATATTACAGAAATATTTGTCGAACTTTAACCTGATCTGGATATAAAAACCTGTTACTTCAATGACAAAACTGCTGTTTTTTTTCGTATTCTATTTTCATAATCATGTACATGGTTTTGGTCACTTGTGTAATTGATAGAATTTGGATCATTGGATGTGAGTACATCGCAGACTCAACCAACACCAAAAATGGTTTCACTGGTCATCATATTCATTGTTGCATGGAACTTTCACTTGTTTACATTCTTTCTAGTTGGGGGTGGTAGTCTAATGGATAGGGTGTTGGCTGCTCATGTCAGAGGTTGCAGGTTCGATCCTCAGCTCGACCTGATACTTCTAATAAAACAACACTCAGTAAGTTCTGAGCTAAAATAAATTAGTATAAACTGACTTTAACTTGGTGACTCGATTTCACATGTCAATGCAGGAAATTTACTTCTACATGCACCTTTTTGGGTTTTTTAGTTTGTCCAAAGTAAGTATTATTTGAATGTGAAACTTATACTCTACTATCACATTTTCAGGTAAACATGTCTATCACCTATTTCAGTCCCATTTTCCAGTAAAATCACCTTCCTGTGACCTTGACCACTAACTTAATTCATTACTGCAAAATTATGTCTCAATCTGCCTACATTGAATAGCAAATCTGCTATATCGACATTACACCATTAAAAGGTGTAAATATTTCACACCCTTGGTGGAAATTGCTTAAAACTATCTTTGCTTTCTTTTCCACGTGTCTTCCTGCTAGCGTGTATTGAAGAACCTGCATGCAAATAATGTAAACATCACGTGACAAGATTGACACATTTGATTGGCTGATTGAAATATCGCTGTGTGTTGTTGACCCATATGCATAAATATAAACATTACATGACGAGGTCAGCACCTTTGATTGGTTGCTTGATATTTCGTGCAAAATTTGTTGGACTAGCTAGTACAATTTCCCATAACTTGTTGAAATTTTTTAACAGATTCTCACATTCTTGTTTTGGACCATTCCATTATTATTTAGAAGAAGTGCTGTTGAGAAGATACTGTCCGAGATCCAAAATATGTGGACCCTGATCAAGCTGAATTTCTGATTTAGATCTTTAGAACATTGTTTGCATATGTTTTACGATATGAACAGCAATGCAAGTTAATGAATATGTTTAAAAGCTAAAAGTCACTCAACATTTAAAAACAAACCTTAATTTAATCAAACAAATAAAAGGCAGAGCAGGGCAGGACGGGGCAGGGTATGAGCAGACCAGGGCTGTGTTGATCAGAAAAGGGTTGGCTGATCAGGACAGGGCATGATGCTGCAGGGTATGGGCAGGGCTGTGTTGGACAGGTCAGGATAGAGCAGAGCAGTTGGGCCCAGCAATCGGTTTTTAATATATCTTGCTGTCAATCTAAAGAGAATACAAAAAATGTAAAAGTTACCCAACAACTGACTGACAAAATGGAACGCATGGTTCAGCGGTTAATTGTGGTGTCCTTGAATATTCCATATTAACCTCATATATGCTAAGTACTGGTTCTACCCAGGAAGATTTTGAGCGTGATTTGTATAAGTTGTAATATCTTGTTTCATAATCGATGTAAAATACATGTAGTCTAAAATATACAAGTTAAAATAAACTGACAACATGAACACTTGGCTCAGTTCAGCTAAAAACAACTTAAAACATTTAAAGAAATTATTAGGGCCATTAAATAATACTTAAAAACATGAATGCATATAATTTAATGTTTTAATAGTCATCATAATAATAAGTAATATCATAAATTATGCATGTACTATACATACAAAATAACAATATTTTGCATACAAGCAAAACAGCAATATAAATTATGGAATGCGCTAATGTTGGAATATATTATAGGAAAAAAACTAAATTACCCAATTTCATTGCAAAACATTTTCAGAAGATTTAGCACAACAGATGTGTGAATATCCGTAACTGTATTACATTTGCCTGTAAAATAATCATTTGATCAAAATTTCAATTTGAATACTTATAGCTGAAAGCTAGTCAATAGTTCATTTCATTATATATATGTAGTGCTCTTGCCCAATCAGTGCGCAGTATTTGTACCACATGAACATACAATACATTTTTTTCTTATTTGGTACCAAATTTTTTTTTATAAATTTCATACTGTACAAAACGAAAATTTCAAATTCCCATGTAAACTCAATCAGTATCTTGACATATTGAATGAGCCACATCAAAATCAATATTATATATTCTATACAGCGACGTCCTGAAGGGAACTCTCTAGAATGTTTAATGTTTATCACTATTCGTCTATATACAGTCAAACCTGTGTAAGCGACCACCTCTATTAAGCAGTCACTTGTCTTAAACAGCCACAACTGTTATTTCCAAATTCTGCTTTTAGAGCAAATTAACCTTTATTAAGCAACAACCTGTCTTAAAAGGCCACTTTTGCTCCTTTCCTTGACAGACTGCTTAAAACAGATTTGACTGTATTAGCAAAATAAAAAAAAACGAAATGTTTTTCAATTACATAGCATCTATATTTTGCTGACGCCTTTTGAAAGTGGAGTAGAGATGAATAATGTTAAAGATGTCATGCCATTAAGACGTATTTCCCGCTAAAATAATGTTGTCACTGGAACATACCCTCCTTATCCAATGTTTTTTTGTTGTTTTTTTTAGATGTAATGTCCAAATATATATCTGTATTGTACAGAACAATGTATGATTACCTAACAATATATTAAAAATGGCCACCATCATATTTAAAAAGAACGCAAATATTCTTTAGACTGGTTTTAGCATCCATCCATGTTTAGATGTAGTGAGTAATAATAGATATTAAAAGAACATCACAAAATTATGTTGATATAAGTACAGTATACCTTCATGCTGAGGAAAAATAACATTTTCATAAAAACTTTGAAAGTTGTTACATCATAAGATTATGTTGATATAAGAATAGTATACCTTCAGGCTGAGGAAAATTAGCATTTTCTTAAAAACCTTTTAAGTTGATACATCACAAAATTATGTTCATATAAGTACAGTATACCTTCATGCTGAGGAAAAATAACATTTTCATAAAAACTTTCAAAGTTGTTACAACACAAAATTATGTTGATGTAAGTATAGTATACCTTCATGCTAAGGAAAATTAACAGTTTCTTAAAACCTTCAAAGTTGTTACATCACAAAATTATGTTCATATAAGTACAGTATACATTAATACCGAGGAAATAGACCGATCACTTTAAAGACTTTAAAGTTGTGACATCACAAAATTATGTTCAGTATACCTCAATACTGGGGAAAGATAGCATTCTCTTAAAAACGTTAAAAGTTGTAACATCACAAAATTATGTCTATATAAATACAGTTTATCTCGATACCGGGGAAACTGAGCATTCCCTTTAAAATCTTTTAAGTTGTAACATCACAAAATTATGTTTATATAAGTACAGTTTATCTCAATACTGAGAAAACTACCATAATGCATACGGAAGTACAGAAAATACATAATACTGGTCACATGGTTTCCACTAAGGCACAACAGAAGTACAGCAGTTTATATATAAATATTCATGAGAAAATAGTTTTTTAATAACTATGTCATTCTATGATAACTATACAAAATGTTGTAATATGGAAGGAGTAAAAATCTGTACAAACAATGCTATTATTGCATACCGGATAAAGATATCTGCATTTTTTCCGTGGTTAGATATTTCTATCTCACCCTAGGGCCAAGATAAATTCTCGCGCTATGACGTTAGACTCAATATATGATGTAACATATAAAATATATGATGTAAATCATATAATCTAACTTCTTAATAGCAACTGTTGTGAAAAAAATAATGATAAATTAAGTTTAAATAATTATTCAATATGTTTGATATACAAGAAAAAGAACCATTCATGTCTTTTTTGGTTCAGATAGAAAATTCCGTCCCTTGGGATAACTATTTTCGTGAGAACTCGGCAAAGCCTCATTGCCACCAAAAAATCTGAACCTCAAACTCGTGTAAAATTCTTATAATCCAGCATTCAAAATGGTAACTGTTACTACAAATAGCCATACAATAACTTTTAAAAAATAAGTCTCGGTAAAGAATTGTACAGATTTCGATGAGGATTTTGTTTTTTTTAAAAAAATGATCCTAAGATATAGAAAAACAGAAACTTAACATTTTACATAAAATTAGTTTTATCAAGTTTGCACAAATGGTGACCTTCCATATTACAAACAAACATCAAAATACATTATAGCAAATTTTGGACAGCACCTTTAACAAATGTTACAGTTACAAAATATTTCCTTCACAGTATATCTAATATTACCTTATCACAATTATATAAAGTTTGAGAAACATCAAACCAGGAACTAAAACCAGCATGAAGCTGGGTGGTAGTGCAGTGGATAAGAGTGTTGGCATCTCACACTAGAGGTTGCGGGTTCAATCCCTGCTCAACCTGATGGTCTCTCCAAAAAACAATACTCAGTATTGGTTCTACCCAGGAAACGCGCTCGAGAGTGGTTGAAATAGCCTTTGAGTTACTTCACAATTGAGCTAAAGTAAATCAAGATAAACATAACAAACCAGCAGTATTTGAATACAAAAACTGACTAACAACACAAAAATGTTTCAATTCTATTTTCAACAATTTTTTTCAATTTTTCAAAAATTGCTTCTACAATGTTATCAAACGTGATTTTTGGTCCAACTGGATTATATTTTCAAAAATTAAAAGACTGAACTCCAATATGAAATGAGATGATGCCAAAAGTTATGTACTATTGTCTAGTAGATGCACTTACAACCTTTTGAAAACAACCGATCATTTTATCAACTACACCTTGCAGAACAAAGTTAGAGAATCTCCACTTTATGTTAGATAAAAAACAATAATGACAATGACATCAAAATGAAAATGTGTACATGGTGCATGTGACTGAGGACAGTAGAGCTGTGTGCTTTTTCACTGATTTTTAAATGCGATTGGTTGAAATAATTTTAATGACCATGAACATGTTACGCCATCATTAAACAAGAGTTGCCAGAAGACCAACAAAGCTCGCCTCTGGGTGTCTAAGTCCAAAAAGGGCCATAACTGTGCCAAAATGAATCCAGAGTTATGGTTCTTGTCTTTGTGTGTTCCATTGATGATGTTGAACACACATGCAAAGTTTCATTCACATCCAATGAACGGTTGCATAGATCATATCTTAAACTTAAATGCAAAAGTTTAACCTGGTGTCTACAGACGACGCCGGGGTCATGACAATAGCTCTCCTTGGACTTCGTCCCGGCGAGCTAAAAATAGATTGTTTGCGGATTTTTTGAAGGATGGCCTTATATATGCTGTAGACATTGAAAACTATTTCAAATTACTGTTTGACACCTAGAATTGATCAAGGCTAGCTTCTCACACAATATTTTAAATAATCGACATTTGGCTAATCATATCTAGTCATGACCTGGGACGAGACTTTATGACATGTGAACTGTCAAAACAAAAGGGTCACATAAGAGCAAAAAATGACTACTTTTCTTGGATACCGAAATTTTAAGAAATGCTGTGAACTTCATAAAACTCAAACTTGATATGTAAGGTAAAGTATAAAATTATAATGAAGAAATGAATATATACTGACAAGTTCCACTTACTGAGTTAATTATAATGTATGTTAAGAACACTTCTTGGAACACACATCATATATACTGAAAAAAAAATGTATTTAAACATTAAATACAGATCTACTTAAATAAATAAAGAAAAATTATCCCGAGACATAATGTACAAATGGACGGACATTGCGATAAAAAGCACTATGTGATCTAAATAAACAAAAAATCTTAATACTATTATGTACAAATTTTAACTTCTATGTGCATTTAATGCTAATATAAATACAGGTATGCAGATAAAATATATTTACAGAATTACATAAATTATTAACTGTTTTCTACACTGAATTTTACACCCAATTTGACAAGTTAAATTGTTACATTATCAGCAGTATCATCTTGTCTATTTCATGTTTTGTGCCACTAGAAATGTTCCTGTCGACACAAATGCCCCTGCTGTTAATCAGAAACCGATTTTTACAGAAAATTAAATTGAAAGGGGCCATAACTCGTGTAAAAATATGACTGACATTAACAATTAGTGACCTTGAGCTGTATTCTATAATTATACATGTGCAGACGTAATATTTATTAAATATATAGAACCCATCAGAAGTTATTGATTAATGCCCTTTCACCATTCATTGAATGACGTAGGCCAAAAAGAACGGGTATGAGTATGAAGATCATACGGAAATCATATGTGGCACAGTGCCAATGTGATCATGGACATATATAATTATGTTGCTGGGAATACAAGTTATCCTTTCAGTATGAAAAATGAATTCCACAATAATGGTTTGTACAATGTACTGACTGTATAATCAACACATTTGGTAGTACACTTGCTTCTCACTAATGCTACCAAAGACTAAATCCCAATCTCAGAATTGCAGGCGAGAGGGTATGGGGGTCGCATAATAAGTCAGGGTTTTTTCTACAGCAACACTTCAACCTCTTTGTTGACAGTGGATCTATAGTATTATAAATAGCGATTTGGCCGCTCATGCGAGAGTTTGCGGGTCCTTTCCCCAGCTCGACTTGATACCTCTCACAAAAAAACATTCAGTTCTGGTTCTATCCAGGAAGCAGACTCAAAAGCAGTTAATATAAACTTTAAACTTTCTTCGCAGTCAAACTGAAATCAATTATTTTAAACTAATCTCTCCATCGCTGTCACCAGGCGACTTACAACAGCTGCCTTTTGTTTTGTGAAACATATTGAAAACACTCAACAAAATTTATCAGGCAAAGCTATGAAGTGCAACAAGGAATAGCCATGTTAAGCCATTGTTGTATTTTCAGTCTGAACCCAATAAATTTTGTAACAAACTACTTTAGTATTCTAGCTATCCTCTTGATAAAAATATAACTGTGGAGCTTTCAATTGCAATGTCTTGGACACTAATTTGAAGGAAGAAATCCAAGTTATCTTAATGCAAATTCATTATGTTACCTACCAAATAAACTTAAGTTTATTAGGTCATCAATTTATAATTTCAAATAATGCATCATGTTAGGGTAAACTAAGAATAATACACTAAGGTTAGTGCCTTGGAAAAAGGCTGAAAATAATTTTAAGAAAATGCTAGTTTCTATTTATCTTTTTGACTAAAATATGATCCTGTATGTTTTTAATACTGGTAGAAATTAATAATTCATTACTATTTCAAAAAAAAGTCCAAGTATTCCATATGAAAAAAAGAATTTGTAACCTGCCAAATAAACTGAAGTTTATTATGTCACCCCTTTATTATATCAATTATATTAAATAGGATAAAAGATTATATTATCAATATAGTTGTGTGACATCAACTTACAATGTCAACTACATCATAAAATGAATTATATTATCCAACAACAATTTTTTTGAAAGCATCATAAAATACCTGGTCACCATTTTATAATATACGCAGTCAGCATGTCATCACAATAACATTCTAATGTATGGTGCAGATATTGCTGCTCAAGTAAGTCAGTACTTCCAGGTTTTCCATCATACAGAAATTATGGCATCAAATTTGAAGAATGGATCCTCTGTTTTGAGTCCTGGTCCTTTTTTCTATAACACTAAACAATTCTATATGAATCATTCCAGACACTGTCTTGGAATGGCACTTCCTTGTTTTGATCTGTTGAATAATCTTATTAAAGATTAATGGTTAAATTTACCCCAAATCATTCCATCATCCCAGTAGTTCTGTATTACACTCTAAACTAGTGTCACCTTTTCTGAGCTAAAATAAAGAAGAATACAGAGATAAAAATTATTTGGAAACCAAGAAGTAGTTCCATTTAATATCCTGCTTTGTTTTTGGAAATAACTTTTTACTTTAAGTTTATATAATGATATAAAATATTTTGGAGAAAAAAAAAGGAGGATAATACCAGTTTTTATTATTATTATTTTTAATGGGGTTTAACAACATTTTCAACACATTT
The DNA here is from genome assembly GCA_029582155.1 of Panopea generosa. Lineage (NCBI taxonomy): Eukaryota > Metazoa > Mollusca > Bivalvia > Adapedonta > Hiatellidae > Panopea > Panopea generosa. The sequence continues at coordinate 69,579,869 of CM055897.1, forward strand.
CAGGTTATATATGGCATATCGAGTTTTGCTGGTGGAATTAGACCTCAGAATGAATCTGAGTAGCACCACCATCCTTCTGCAAATAATTGGCCAACTTTCTTGGAACGAGCGGGATTCAAACCTATACCAGTTTTTAGGAAAGCATGCTTGGTATGGTAGACTTATTCATAATATTGAAATACATAGTGAGTTTTGATTAAAGGCTCAATTACATTAAATAAAATCTTCCAATGTATTTGTGAATGTTCAGCTGGTTATTACTTTTTACTTTACAAAATCTCTGTATTAGGGCTGTTCCATTTAAACATACATCCCACCCATGGATGGCAAAATAATAAACTTCTAAGGTGGGAGGTTTTTTTTTCAAAATGGGGGGCCTGATACAATGAATTAAAAAATATAAAGGGGGAGGGTCCAATTTCAAAGTGCCTTCCATGGGTGGGTTGTATGTTTAAATGGAAAACCCCCCTAAGTAGAAAATGGATTCTATATGTGTTAAAAACAGCTGGCATGAGAAAAGGCAAATAGAAACACAGTTGTGGTCTTCTCTACTGGTTTCAGACTTACTTTGATGCATTATATTTTGACGTGCCTTCATGAATGCCATGATATCAGCATCTGCCTGCGGGTCTCCCGTCAGACGCATACCCGATGACCCTTGACTAGATCTGCAATTAGAAGTCATTGTAATAAATTCGGGGACCAATCACAAAATAGTTATCAAATAATTAGATATCTCAACATCTTTTTATATCATATATATACATACAGAAAAAAAACTTAACAAAGAATAATAATCAAATAAATATAAATGTCTCAATATTTCTCAATATGTGATATATTTCTTAATATAAGATTTATTTCTTAATATAATGCAATACATTTCTCAAAATGTACTACATTTTATTTTTCAATGTGATACATTTCTGAATATAATGCAATACTTATCTCAATATATGGTACATTTCTCAACATAGTTTGCTACAATATATTCCTCAATATAATGTGATAACTTTTCAGTATATGATACATCTCTCAATATAATGCAATGCATTTCTCAGTATATGATACATTCGAATGATTTCTCAATAAAATGCAACACAAGTTTCAATATGTGAAACAATTTTCAATATTATGTGATATATTTCTCAATATAACAGGATGCATTTCTCAATATAACCGGATACATTTCTCAATATAACCGGATACATTTCTCAATATGACAGGATACATTTCTCAATATAACAAGATACATTTTTCAACATGCTTGTGTTCTTACATTTCTCAATATAATCAGATGTTAACAATAAATTCTTTAATATCTACAGCTGTAATAGAGAATCTTTTTTTTTATCATTGAATTTCTTGCAAACATTTAACATCTATGTATTGTGACGTTATAAATCAGACCCACTCACCTTCTGTGTTCCTTTACAGGTTCTTCTTCGTGAACTCTACCGTCTGCGCTGTTTGACCCTCGCAGATTATTTGCTATGTTGCCCGCTACACTGCCGCGGAGACGACCAAGCTTGTTATTCCGCGTTGAAGTTTCTGAGGATGCAGGTGATATTAATCTGCCATGACTCATTGTTGAGGGTGGCGTCTGCCATGCGTTCATCACCGTACCATTGTTACCTCCATTTGAAGACTGGTCCTGCTGCGATATATAACGAAAGTTGAGGTTTACAATAACAAGGATTCTACCCAATAATTTTCACCATTTCTCCTTTATTTCACACACCAGAAATAGAACAGGGCTGTGTTCTGTTCGCTTAAATGTTTAGTTTCTTTGCCAACGTTTGATAACAGATATCAACTTTTCAATACATGGTACATCTCTCAATATAATGCGTTTGATAACAGATACCAACTGACGACATGTTCGCTTTAAACATTTGCTAACACTGAGAGCTGTTTGTTTGTGTTTAATCACGTGACTTAAAGAGAAATAGGATAGTATCGATGTAGTCTGATTTACCATTTGTTTGGCCACCGTTTGTGTTTATACACAGAATAAGCATGTTTAACAGTGCTGAATGCAGCCAGAAGGTTCATCATCACTCCAACAGGCCTCGACTCTAATGTACATGTATCCTGCAGTCTGAGGACACCATTTATTGAACAGGGACACCAACTTTTGAAAGTTGTGTGTTCCATAACACTACTTTAAAAATCTAAAACAGTTTTTTTTTAAATCACTGTTTTATTCTTCTTTTTAATTTTATTGTGTAAACGTGATGTTTTTGTGAAGTGGTTGCATATGCTTATGACTGTAATTGCACGTTTGTGTTTCAGTTGTCAGTTTTATCTCAAGAACAGGTTTGACACGACCATAGTTTGCCCCTCTCTCCTTTCAATTCTTGGTCCTTTCATGCAGCACAGTTCATAGTCAAACTTGCTTACCTGCAACATAGCTGCTTGTTCTGCCCACCAGAGTTCAAAATCCTTCATCAACTTCACCTTGGCCTTCTCCAGCAGGTGTTGTAAATGTTCTATTTCCGTCTTCAACGTCCGCAGTCGTGTGAAGGCTTCTTTGTAACTATAGAACAATTATTTAATAACTTAATCGTCGGAGGTGCTGGTGGTTGTGGGGACAAAATGATTTAAGACATCATCACAAGATCAATAACCTTTCATCATTGAGGTTGTGGGTTTGATCCCTGCCTGGTACAAAAACTTTGTGAGGGAAAATTTGTAACTTACAGAAGGAAAAAAGTTCTCCTCAAATTCCTTCCAAAAATTTTCTCCACCATAAAATCTGAATACTATATAATATCAATGTATACTACTTCTGGTTTCTTAGTTTAAATTCTATTATAATACACTGCCGCGGTGGTCAATTGAAAGAGCATCCGCCTTGCATGCAGAAGGTCATGGGTTCGATTCCCTGCCGAGTCGTACAAAAGATTTGCGGTCCAGGTTCAATATAATACAGCTGGGTGGGGTATCATACTATGTGTCTTCAGCAAAATATTTTAGTGTGGCAGTGCTTAAAATACTGTCTGAAGTAGAGCCTGTCGTGATGACTGAAAATATGTTGAAAGTGCAACTAAACATTATACAGAGCTATCATTATACTTTATACAAGTTTCACATGTAATATAAGAATGTATTCGATGTCATACTTTGAAAAAACATATCACAAAACTCAATCCAACCCTTTGTCAGACAGACTTAAACAAAATATTATGTTCATCTTCACACAACTGATATAAATTGTACTGTATTATTCTTTTCCATAATAATTTAAAACTGGGATCAAAACACATTCATGTCAAGGGCTGTCGTTTGACCACTTCTGGCGTCAAAATTTAACCCCATTACCCCTGCCTGAAAATTCTTCCCCAAGAATTTTATTTTGTTTCTCTCAGGGTGAAACTGTTTGGTTAAAGAAAACTTGTGACTAACTAGTATTAAAGACTAGCTGTCCTTTCTTTTCAACTTTTTTTCGTGATTTTTTTTGGCATACCACAGACATGATGCAAATATGACAACAACGTGAAAATTCCCTCCCCCAGAAGGCCCTGGCCCCATTCCCCCAAAGGAATCAGATGGTTTGATGAAATAATATTTGATGTATCTACCCAAATGTAACAAGAGGCCTCAACCACACTGTATTTAAATAGCCAAGGCCTCATATTAACATATGAAACAAATTACTTTGATTTCTGTGTTTCCATGTCCTGCCTTAGTTCTAACTCCTGGTCATCTGGCTCCGGATTGTTTGGATCTGTCAAGCCTACAAAATACACATTCAATTCATCTTTACACTTATAATAAATACATGTTTTAACTTTAACATGATACAATTCACTAAATTAAAACATCTCTGTAGTTGTCAGACATTTCTTTTTTATTCATGAACACTATTTTAAATTGACTTTACAAGTTTTTTTCTTTAAAGCCCTAATTGCAATATAAAAGCTGCAAGATGATTCTGAGACAGGTTTTATACATGATTCAAAATCAGAGATCCCTTTTAAAAAGTTCAAAGTCACTACTGCAATGCAAAAAAATTTAAATTCTAGGGAGGAGCTTGTGAGATCATGCACACTGAATACACATGGATCTGTCTTTCTGCACATTTCAGCAGCCTAGTAACAGTGTATTTTCAGAACACTGTACTATAACCGACAGGTAAGGAAAACAGCTGTTGTACATTAGCCACTCCTACATAATTCTCTGCCCTGGCAGAAACTTTTGGACCTTTAAATGGGTATGAAAGAAAAAACAACTTCAGCCAGCAAACCCCAATAATAAATTATAAAAGTTAAAGCGTTTTTATTGTGTTTTTTTAATAGGCAATCATTTTAAAAGAAAGAAAACTTCAACTGTCTTAATATACTTAATAGTTATTAAAAGAAAAAAATAATTTAACCGTTAACAGAAACTATTTATAAGTACATATTTGTATACCTAATGTATATTAAATTTGTCAGCCAACTTTTACTTATTTCAGCTAAATTAACTTTAGGTTTATATCTTATACCAGTAAAAAATATAATTTACAATGAGGTCCTCAGAACACAAGTACACTATCTGAAATTGATGTATAACACAATATTCAGAACCTGGTCTTTCAAGAGCTGTCTTTTCGAATGAGTTTTTAGTTAAAACGTATCGTATGAATGCAAGTAGGCACATATATAAACAAATGAGATTATACCTTGCATGGCCATTGACATCCGATGGTGTTCTATTTGCCCCTTTATGTGATCTAAAATGAGAATTAAAAATATAAAAATTAGTACATCTGGATCTTTAAAAGATTTAAATAGCACAATGTATGTACAATATCTGTATGAAAATGTTTGCAGTTATCATCAATATCATAACAAAACATGATTAAAAGATCTGGAATTGAAAGAATAAGATCAACTAATAAATGTTATATATAAAAATATATTTTCAAAAAACGGTCATGCCCGATTAGTTTCATCTCACAATGGGTCCTCCGTTGTCATGTGGTCCAAGATGCTGTCATCTACATGTAATGTCCACTAACCTCTCACTGCTACACTGATTTGAACCCGGTTTGGTACAAAAACATTGCAACAGGATTCTAGCCATACATTTTAAAGCACTTTTTCCTTTTTTACCCTACTTTTACAATTTTCTTTCTTTTCTTTCATTAATAGTTTCACATTCCTTGCCATCATTAGGAAGGACATAAATATCAAATCATTGTATGTGGAGCGCGTGGTCCAGTGGTAGAGCACCAAACCCATGGTCAGTTGTGGGTTCAATCCTCCCCCATAGCTATGTGTGGTGTCCTTGAGTAAGAAACCTTTTCCACATATGCTTAGTACTGGTTCTACCCAGGAAGGCCTCGAGCGTGATTTTTCTAAGTTGTAAGAACTTGTTTCACGATCGAAGTAAAATAAATAAGTTTAAACTAATATAAATATCAACATTCGGAACATGGAGTGCAGTGGTATGGTTAACACGAAGGCAATACAGGGACTGTTTTACATTACATAGAAGTCCATCTCTTGTAAATTATCATAGTTATATACATGTATTATGCTAAAAATCATGAGTTTATCTAATGCATACATGAAATTTAAATTTGATGTACAGAATTGTACAATTAATAATATACATAGTATTGGAAAAGTATTTTAAAATGTGCTATTATTCCTGGAACATTTTTCAACTCTTCCTATTGTTTACAGATCAAACTCTTAAATTTGTATACATTCCTTTCAATGGTAGAGGTAGTTATTCCGAGAAAAAAAGTATGTAGTTTTTTTTAAGTGAATTTCATGGTATGTACCATGGTATACCATGTCTTTTCTTAAGGCAAAGATGTCTCCAAATATCAGATTTGCCATGCTTGTTTCCCATTTGTTCTCCACTTTGATTACGCTTGATGTAGTTGATGGTATCCCATGTAACAATTTTTTTCTCAATAGTAACATTAAAACTGGTCAACTACCATGTTACTTTTACAACTGTCACAACTAAAACCTTAAAAAGTCCATATATAATTTTCTTAAGTTATCTTACACAAAAATATAACACCTTTTCACTTTGGTATTTTTTGTAAACACCTGCTCAGGGAAATTGCAGAAAAGATGGGACTCCATGGTAGTACCACAGTATGTACCGGCGCAGCTTTACAGTCAATGACATTAAAGACTGTGGTAGCAGCTCTTTGTATCAAGACATCACAGACCAAATTATCACTACGGCCAGAATTATAGACTTGCTTCCTCTGGAAAGATAATTCTTCATTTGTCTCAGATTCCATTTACCAAACTATACTGATATTGATCATGATATAAAAAATGATTTACTTATTTGTCTCCTGGACACATTGACTGTTTCTCCGAGTTTTTTTGCCTCAGCATATCTATGTTTCAAGGTCTGTTTGTTTTCTTCAATCGTCGCATTTTGATTGTAGTCACGGCGGAATATCTCAAAAGCCTCCTGTCTGCCTATGGACATGTCACCCACTGTAAAAAAAACACCAGATATCAGACTTTATAGAGTTTTAGAGTTGTATACAAAATGTCATATCAGTTATCACAATTTGTAGTTGTGATCAGAATAGAGCCCCTAAGAAATCCCCCCCCCCCCCCCCCCCCCCCATCTCCCCGCCCTCAAAATTTACCCCCACCCACCCTACCAATTACGTTTAATTAACTGGAACAACTCATGTGACTACATAAGTCCCTTTTTGATGGAAAAGTAGCACCTTCCTTTTTCATCAGATTGGGACTTAAACTGCATATTTTTCGGGAAGAGGGTGAGGGGGGGGGGGGGGGGGGGGGAGATTTCCAGTTACACCAGCTCTCATTTAAACAGCAAGGCCTCTGATTTTATTGATTCAGTCTCTACATAAAAATAATCACTTATTTTTTCTTTCTTTTTAGAAAAATATGTTTCATTTATAATTCATATCTGCTATTAAGTTCAAGAATAAATTTATTAATAATCACATTGTAACTGTAGTAGTATTAGTCAAAGGATTCTTGCTCTCCTAACCAACATTTTATCCATTTTCCGAAAAAAAACATTCTTAGCACAACAAACAATTCAGTTTTTCAATGTTAATTCAAATATCTTCAATACCTTGACTTTAATATGTATAAACAAATTATGCAGTTAAAGACCTAAAAGAAAAAGATATGTATAGAAAAATAACCGTTGTTGAGTTCTGTATGCTCCATTTTCAGTCACACACACTTTAATCCCTAGGTAAATTCTACATCTTTGAAAATCTTAAAATAATTAAACTATTTGTTTATTATTTCCTCTGACAGCAAAACAGATGAAAGAAATCCACTCTGTGTCCCAGTACAACACATAAACTTGTAACTACAAGTCACTTGTATATATTAAAGTGTGTATCATGTGTCAACATTGCATGATGTTGTTTTTCTTTGTTCAGTTGAATGATATCAAGTGTCAAAACTACCTTATTTTACATGAATCCATGAATAACTGCTCAACTTAAAATTTGGCACAGGTAATGTTTTATATTTAACAATAAACAAGTATTAGGTATTCCATTTAAAAACATTTTCAAAGATATTATACTTTAAAACAAGAGGCCCAAGAGGCCAAAGAGGGCCTGAGGACGCTCTACTGACTCATAGTGGCCATAGCACTTTTTGAAATTTCACAATATTTACCCACTTTGAGGGGTTGTTTTAACAACTTATGGATAAATACCCCCATCACACCCATACTGAACAAAAACTTAATTGCTATGAAAAGGAAATACTTTAAATTCCCATATCATTCATCTGTAAAAAAATATAGTCCCCAGTACAGAGCCCTTATACAACCCAGCCCCTTAATTTGTCAGAACTTCAATCACCCACTCTTAACAATTTGTTACGAGCAGAAATGATTCAAATTTTAAAAAGATGTTTTTTTGTATACATGGATGCAAAATGAAAAAAAGTCAGTTCTTCTTATAATATTCCTATGTAAATTTAACCCCTAAATTCTTATCTCCAATCAAACCCCTACACAAAGGGATAATTTACGCCAAATATGAACAAATCTGACATACCGGTTCTTAAGAAAACAGTTTTTGTAATTCCCAATTTTAACCCTTTTGGGGCCCCTCCTAACCCCTTATGACAGTGGAACCCAGTCATTTTTACAACTCTGAACCTCCTTCACCAAACAATGCTTCTGTGAAGATAAAGGCAAAATCATTTTCATTTTTAAAAAGAAAAAAGATTTATTATAATGACATGATTTTTTAAGTGTTAGACTATTTTTAGTAATGGCGGCCATCTTGAATTTCAGATTGAAAAAAATAAATCTTCCATATAGTCTCCTATATAACAGAAACATCCATGTGAAGTTTCAGTTTACTTGGCCTAGTGGTTTCAGAGAAAGTGCTGCTAACAGACAACAGACGACGGACAACCCGCCATCGCATAAGCACTTCTGGCTTTTGGCCAGTAGACCTAAAAATGTTGTACCAATATGCAACCCATCCTTGGAGGACGCTTGATTATTGTTTTTCATGTATTAAGGTGAGTCTAAAACTATTGGGGGACCTTTTAAAACACAATTGTCTTTCTAAAGGGCAATGGGCCTGTTTGGTGACTGCCCCCCACAAGCTCCCACCCCCCAATTGTTCACCTGTATTTTCCTATTTAACATTTTAATGTTGAATATATCATTTTAATACAGTTATTCAGTTAACTAATTAAAAGTACAAAAAGAATAATTAAGAGTTGAAATAAAACTTTTCAAACTTTAGTTTAGTATTTTGATGCATTACAGTTTTGTTTTCTATCTCTCCTCCTTCTATTATTTGAATACCAATCCAGAGTTTGAATTCTCGCCTGGTCACTGTTTCCAATATGATTGATATACAACATTGCCTCTCATTTTCATTTCTCTCATACCACTGATTGATTCAAGATAGAAAGCTATTAGCTACTTGTGGAGATGGGTGTACTTGAGTACCTTCCATGACCCAAGAAAAGAGTGATAAGGTTAAAATTGATCGTCTGTTATTAGCAGTGGTAAAAAATAATCCTTCTAATGCCAGAAATATTTTTAAAGTTAATATTTTCAAACAATAAATGTCCATACGCCTTCCTTGTTTGATGTTATTGTAGCTTTTTGTTTATTTTATGCAACATTTTTTATAAAAATGACATAATAGTCCACAATATTATTGTTTGATTTGCTTCTGATTGTATACATAAAATGTATGAAAAAAAATGAAATTCAAAGATTAAAAAGTACAGTAGTTCCTGTCGCGTATGATCATTTTGGTGGTGATCAACACAGCAAAGGGTGATCATGACATCACTTAGCTGAGCTTTGCCTTTGGTATTAAGCTGAGCTCAAAACATCATTTCTACTTCTATAACCAATTGTACCTGACATAAAAACTTTGTTAAGCTACCAGAGCTTTGAATAACTCTGCTATCATTGTTTAATTAATATTACACTTTTACATAAAGTTATATACAGAGTGATATACAAGTTAAATGGGTTAGACATAGAGTCAATGAAATGATTAAGCTCAATTATGTCAGCATACGTACATATTTTATGTTTAACTTTTGCGTCATTCTCAACCCTCTGTCTTTGCCGTTCTTTGCTGATTCCCGTTCCAGACGGGGGTCTCCTCCAGTCATCTGAATTCCCAGTGTTCAACCTAGATGCTGGTGTCACATGACCATTTGTTTTATCTGAGAATCTATAAATAGAACATTCACTGTGATACAAATATGTACATATGACTACCAATTACTCCAGTGTGATTTTCTGACACTAGATTATTTTCTTTATTTTTTGTTATTATTATAACTATTCGAACATACATGATAAACATTGAAACGGTTTCCACTATGTCATAATGTAGTAAACTTGCTGCATATAGATTGCTGTATTTCTATATTTAGAGTCAAACCTGTTCTAAGCAGTCACTCAAGGGAAAGAGCAAAAATGACACATTGAGGCACCTTGAACACAGGTTGATTAAGACTAGAACTACATGCATAAAAATGCAAATAGAAAATGAGGCTGTTTAAGACAAGTGGCTGTTTAATAGAGGTGTCCACTTATGCATGTTTAACTGTATATTATTTAGTGTACATGTTTACAAAAGTGTGAATAAAGTTGAGTATATATCAGATAATAATGCTCTAATCTCAAAAACTATGATTGGAACAAATTATACAAAAATCTCATTCAGTTAGGAAAGTCGGGCCAAGCCAACATAAGCTTTATTATTCACTTTGAGAAACTCTTCCATCAAAAAATTTAACATATATTCACTATATGTGATATTTGATGAGTTTCTGGTAAGAAGGTGGTCTTTGAATCAGAAAGCTGCATGGTTTAACCCTTTCTTCATATAGCCGCCTTTGGACACCTCTAATATAGAAAGCTTTTAAATTATTGGGTGAATTATATTTATATTTAACTGACAGGTGGAAAACAATGTAGGAAGTGTTCAAATTGCTCGTTACCACCAATCTAAACTCTTCCTGCACTGTTTTCAAAGTCCTTCAGGGATTGGTGTGGGAAATCACCTATCTATGGAGTAAAGGGTTAACATCACCTGTACATTCTTTGCATGCCTTTTTTTAACTCATTCTTTATATAATAGTGTCTTCCTGACAGTAGCATCTTTCGCATCATCAAGTTGCTCAGAATAAATTTAAACCTTATATAATTGAATAATTTTTTTTGTAATCTCTTTCTACGTGCTTCACTGCTATTTTCATTGTCTTATATTTATCCCCACTCATCCCCCGACATGTTCGAAATACTTTATCAACAAATATCTATATTTACCCTTCACTGAACCCCTCTCCTCTGGCACTGGACGGTGGCCTTTGACCTAGTTTTTCCAACTGCAAAGATGCATCTTTCACTTTCTTTTTTTCCTTCTTCAACATGTTCACAAGGATATCTTGACATTGTTAAGGAGCACTAATGAAATGTTAAAATCTCAGCAAAGGAACAAAAAAATAAAATAGCAGACCATCTGGCCACTGGTAACTGTTTTATTGACTGAAATTGTCAATTTGCGATTAATTAAACTATTGATTAAAATTTTTTAAGTTCAATGTTCTATGTTAATTCTGTACATTTATTTGGCATTGGTTTATTTATTTTTTTTAATTTCTATGTCAACCAGATGTTTTTGTATAATGAGAATTAATCTGGAATCTTCCTTCCTGTTGGCATCATATATCTTATCATGCATTGGTACGTCGTAAAACCTCAATTGATTGATTGATTGATGGATCGATTCATTCATGGATTCATTAACATTTTAGTAAAAAAAGTTGACAGTTTTAATTCCTGTTCTGGAAGCTGGTGGTAAATTGAATGCACAATCTGAAGTGAACAATGTTTGAAATACAACATTTCTCAATGCTCTTCAAATGCGATTTTAAATGATTGATTAATTGAATATTTAGCATTATTTTTATGCCATCAAGGGCTAGCAGATGATCAGTTAACCTCACCACTGTTTAAAGGGATCCTGAAAGGTAACCAGTACTAAAGCACACCCCATCTCTGCAAGTAACTGATAACTTTCCCAAATGAATCAGCTGTGAGAGACAAATGATAAATTAGACACAATGTTGTATATCAATCATCACGGAGACTGTTGCCGGACAGGATTCAAACTCCCAATCCCTGGATTGATAGTCAGACGTGTAACCAACTGAGCTAATTGGGCCCAGCTTGATTTTAAATGAATCTACAAAGACAGGTTAACATTGTCATATATACCAACTTATAACGTGAAAGATTGTCATTTAATTTACAAACAACATAAAGGATACTGATTTCGTTGTCCCTCTGTATGACAAGATCTTTTAGCTTCTGGTTCTCTGCACTACTGTAGGGTCCAGTGTCTGGCGGAGGTAGATCAGGAGGTGGTGCTGAAACAGGAGGACTTGGTTTGGATGGGGAGGATGATTGTGGCTTTTCAAGAACATGTTTCTGAAATGAAAGTATGCATATATTATATAAAGCTATAAAGTGAATATGGAAATCGGGCATAAATCATTACAAATACACAAGGCCTTTTTCATGTTTGACCTTTAAGTGTAACCATGACCTAAGCTACAGACCTTAGCCTTGTGCGTGACTCATTGTCAAGTTGTAGGCAACAATTATGGCACGTTTAAACAAGATCTGAAGATAAAAGAAAAAAGTTAGATGTTGGATGGATGGACAGACATGTGAAACCAGTTTGCCTCACTCCATAGAAATCACATCTTAATACTGCAAAAATAATATATACATGTCTAATTCATATTGATAATTATTTACTACAGAAGGCGTGAACCTGATAAGAATGTTTGTAATAGACAGATATAAAAAAAAACAACAGGTTAGGACCATTATTTTGTCCCTTCTGCTCTCTTTTAAAAATGCAAGGGAAATAATATTTTAATCATATTACAATACAGATGAGATTTGAGACAGTATATTTATAAACAAATATAAGCCTAGCAACAGACCTTCATTATTCTAAAACACGTGTGTATCTTCCTCATATCAGCACCAACATTAATCACAGCATCAGGGTCAGAGTCGGCAAGATAGGCTTTCACAGCTTCTTGACATCTGTATGAAATAAAGTTTGTACAGAATAAAAAAAAATGACCGGAGCTTGAAAGTAGTATAATTGCCAAAATTAATGAAATTATTCAATATTCAAATTTATCTTGAGCACGTTGGTAGTGCAGTGCATAGAGTGTTGGGCAATCATGCCAGAGGTAGAGCGTTCGATCCTACACTCGACAAGATGGCGTGAGTCTCAAAAACAACACCCAGTACTAGTTCTACAAAAGATGGGGATTTGAGAAAGATTCATAAATGTTCTGAGCTTTCTTTGTTATTAAGGAAATTAACAGGAAATTTATCATCCTGAGCTCTGTATAAGGGTTTATATAAAATAATGCCCATGTTCCAATTCATTTATATCCAGGAATAGCATATTCTTCATGATGTGTCTTCAATACAATACATGTATATGCCAACTTAATTTAAACTTAAATTATTGAGTTTTCGGAAATTGTCATTAAGCGTTATAGAGCTTATAAATATCTTCTAGCACATAGTTATACAGCTGTTCATATCAATATCAGTATATTGTATTACAGTATACAAAAGTAAATAGTGCTGCTGATTGACACTTTTCTTCTCATAATTTCAACTCGACATAACTAAACAGTAAGTGGGGATGGTAGTGTAATGAATAGTGTTGGCCGCTCATGCCAGAGGTTGAGGGTTCAATCCCAAGCTCTACCCAATGCCTCTCATGAAACAACACTCAATACTGGTTCTACCCAGGAAGCAGACTCCAGAATGTTTCATATAAGCTTTGAGCTTTCATCGCAATCAACATAAAATAAATTAGTGTAAACTAAACGGTACTTTATCTAATTACCTGTCCAAATCCTCATCAGTGAGATCGTCTGTCCGTTGTTCTCCGGTGGCCATGGCCAGCTCCTCTTTCAGTTGTTGTATCTCACGTTTCAACTTCTGTATCATCAATTTGGGGTCCAACTCCTCATTCAGCATTGCATCATTCTTGATCATCGCCACACGCTGGGCGAACCTACATGTCGATATCGACTCCTGAAATTTGAAATATAATTTTTCTGTGTACTTTTAGTAAAGACTACATCTTGATATAAACAATCTGCAGAGGACTTTAACAATGATGCTTCTGAATTATATCTGATTCAACTGCAAATATGGTTTTGTAAAATATGGAAATATCATTATAAATACTCCTTTAAGAATTAGTTATTCCTATAATACTGATAATTCTTTAAACTGTATTGATATATTCAAATATTTCGATACACCAACACCAGATAAAGTTACAGGAATGCTAATCAACGTACTTTCTTTATTATTAAAACAGTTTAAAAACAGGTGACCATATGCCCCAACTACCTCAAAGACAGAAATACCTTTTTTTTTTACATCTACATGTGTATGATAATAAGACATAATCAAAATCAACTACTACTAGTTTCAGTCCTCACTGTAGTTCCCATGTACCTGATGTTTCATTGGCTGAACACATGTAGCACTTCAGATATAAGTTTAATCTTTTCGCTTTCATTTAAAATGCAACTGTGAAGTTTACACAAGCTGAATATAAAGTCACACACACAAAAAAGTTTTGTCTTTTTGTGAATCTGAAGTAAATATTGTGTATAATTGAGGTATTCAAGTTGTATAAACCAATATCTAACTTATCTTTCAAGTAACTTTAAAAAGAATAAACCTACATACATAACAAAATTTTATAACGTTAAATCATAATCACTTTACTAATAAATGATAAAATAATTAAGTTGTTCCTGTGTGATATAGATCATGTTTTTTATCTCTAAATAATCTGGAAACAACCAGAGTGACAACTGATAGGTCAACTATAAATTTTCCATGTTATCACATAAGTATTACTGACATCTACGTTTCTTTTCTCTGCAGCACACGTAGCTATCATAGTCGTCATACAATTGCCACCCAAACTGTCACGCAACACCGACGTCATCATGGAGTTTCTGTATGGGATGTGTTGTCTCCCTTTGTCTGACAGCGATATGATCACCTATATAATGAGAATAACAAAATTCTATGTAAATAAAAATATTGTATAAGATCAACATCCTGGAGTAATTTTAATTACACTACATTAGTTTTAAATGCCAAAATGATTAAATAAATAGGATTAAGAAGCAAAAAATAAAAGATATATGTGTGGTTCTTGAGCAGGACACTTTAGGCTATAATAAATTAATTGTAAATTATAATCCCTGCCTGCCCCCTAATTTTCATGCCGCCCGACCCTTTTTATTTTCCTAAAAAAAAAAATTCCATAAAAGTCATAAAAAAAAATAAAAATAAAAACAAAACTCGCCTGCCCTCACCATTTTTAAGAAAAATTTGGACGATAATCTAGAAATTAACTTATAATGGCCTTATCCACATGTACTTAGTACTGGTTCTATCCAGGAAAACTTTAAGTGTAATTTGTAATAAATAAGTTTAAAACAATGAAAAGACAGTTATATGAATATACTCTGTCTTCTCTTGATAAAACCATGTGTAATGAAGCTGCCTCTTTTTAATTTAGTTTTACCTGTACATCAAAGGTATAATTTACAATGATATAGAATGTTTTTACAAATGAAAAAATATAAATAGTTACTTCCCTTAGGCCATTATAAAGTAACTGCTAGATTCTGATCCAAATTTGTCTTAAAAACTTTTATTTTTTATTTTAATTTTTTTTATGAAAATTAGGAGGCGGGCAGGGTGATAATCAAGCAATGCATTTATTATGGCCTTTGGTATGTCAAATTTGACTTGTCCAGATTTTCTGTCAATTCAACAAAAAGGTGTATTTTCACCATTTTGCTATTTGTTTTCCTTTTTTATGTCAGATAGTTTTTTAAACTTTAGATATATTGTATCGGTGTAATACTGACCTGTTCAAGATAATGTAAAGATAGGTTGATATATTTGGCTTCATTCAATAATACTCCATTTACACCCGTCTTTGACACCCTCTCTGATCTAAAAACAGATATTTTTAATTTTAATTAGGGGCAAAAGGAAATAACCATCTACTGCGGTTATCTTAAACAGATTGATTAATTGGTTGAAATTTTATTGTCATTATTATGCCATTGAGGGCTAACAGATGATCAGTTAACCTAACCACTGTTTCCTGGGATTATGAAAGGTTAACTATTACTCAAGCACACCCCATCTCCACAAGTATCTGATAACTTTCCCACTTGAATCAGTTGTGAGAGACAAATGATAATGAGACACAATATCATATATCAATCATCACGGAAACTGTTGCTGGATGGGGATTCAAACCCATGACCCCTGGATTGATAGTCAGATGTTTAACTGGCTGAGCTAATCTAAAATCAAAAGAAAACTTTATTTGAATGGGAACCTGTACTTAAAGGAAGTATATCAAATGTTTTACACATTGGCAAAATATATCTTTTTCTAATAGTCAAACCTGTCTTAAGCAGCCAGTGAAGGTAAGGAGCAAAAAATGGCCTTTTAAGACAGATTGTCACTTAATACAGGTTAATCATATTTCTCTTAAAGCATAGCAATTGTAATTATCAACTATGGCTGTTTAAGACAAGTGGCTGCTTAATAGAGGTGACTGCTTGCACAAGTTTGACTTTATACCATGCAAATATGTACTCAATATCCATTAAACATGCCAAAATGATATATTGAAAATGGATTTTCTAAATTGGCCTACATGGCCAGGTAAGACTATACTAGACTTCCTGCTGAAAATTATAAGATATTTTGTGACAAATCAAATCAGTCACATCATTTCATATTGAGATTTGATTCATTATAACTGTCACATATTGTTGAATTTGTTTCACCTTAGAAATAGTCTGAATGAAGAGTAAAGGTCATCAAGCAGTATGTGTGTGATAAAATATTTTTAGAATAAGGATTTCAATTCAATTTCATGCCCCGATTAAAAATTAAAACATCTTTTTGTCACATTTTAGCAGATTTGAAATACCAAATCATTCATATCTTGTTTATTCATGATAATGAAATGCTTTGTATTCATTAAAAAAATAATATTTTTTTAGACATTTATAGCAATTTTTCCTGACATGCTGCCTTGAAATACAAAAAAAGAAGATAATCAGACTTGAATACATCAAACTGCATAGTTCACAGTCTCTTCGATTGGCATGGCTGTGTGACTTTCCTTGGAAAACAGTGTTTGGATATTCATCTTCATTTTTATGCCATTTAAGACTAACAGACGATTAATTAACCTTACCACTCTTTCACTGGACATTGAAGATTAACCAGTACTTGAGAACACCCATCCCTGCAAGTAACTGAAAACCTTTCCGCTTGAATCAGAGGTGAGAGACGAATGACAATGAGATGCAATGTTGTATGTATATCGATCACCAAGGATACTGTGATTGGGCAGAGATCTTAACTCAGCAATCCTGGATTGATAGTCAGCCACTCTACCGACTGAGCAAACCAGGCCTTGCAAGTAAAGCATTGTCATTTAAATTCAAAGTTTATGAAGACATAGTAGCTCCTATTATGATGAATGCAATAATCTTACAACTTTCCTGCAATTTCAATTGCTACTTGCTGAACCCATAATTTTTATATGTCCGTTTCAGTAGATCAAAACTGACATCTTACCCAGCTAGATCAACCAAATGAAGTTTTGATCTACGTAATGTGGCTGACCCCTGCTCCCTGGAGGTCAAATGGATGGAAAATATACAATGGGACCGTGTAGATGCTTGGTTCATCGGGGTCTGAAACAAAAATTATTAAAAATAATAAATTTTCTTTTTTTGTAACTATTTATCTCGAATTTGTTTTGGTTGGAGGATGATGTCAGAAAAAAATATGATGACAGTCCATCTGCAAGTAACTGACAAAGTTTCTCAAATGAAAGTTTTTGGATCGAGCTAGGCATGAACATGGAGTATCTCTATCTAAAACAGTCTGTCGAAAAGAAGAAAAGGACAAAAGTTACAGCCAGTTAATGTCTAAAAAAATGTTGGCATTAGAAATATACAATATAAATTGAAACAACAAACCTACTAATTAGTTAATACTGATTTGTTTTGCTTGATTGCAAAGAAAGCTCAAAGCTTATATGAACCATTCTTGAGTCTGCTTCTTGATTTTTGAAAGGCGAGCCAGGATCCAACTCAGAACCTCTGGTGTGAGTTGCCAATACTTTTTCTTGCAAACCGGATAAGAATATCTGCATTTTTAATGGGGTAAGATATTTCTATCTCACCCTAGGGCCGAGATAAAATTCTTGCGCTATGACATAAAGACTAATTTATGACGTAATGTATAAAATATATGACGTAAATCATATAATTTAACGTCTTAAAAGCAACTGTTGTAAAAACACGATGACAAAATATGCTAAAATAAATATACAATGTGTGGGAAAAAAATCATTCATGACTTTTTCAGTTCGGATAGAAAATTCTATCCCTTGGGACCCTCGTTCCCGCCAAAACATTTATCCCTAAGGACGGAATTTTCTACCTGAACCTCGAACACATGTAAGATTCTTATAATCCACTACGCTACCTGCTAATTGTTGTACCCAACAGAGTAAAACTATACTTTAAGATTGCAGAATATGAAGGGATAATAGTATAGTGCTCAGTCGTCAATTATATACCTATATATATTTAATTGTTTCATAACACTTGAAATAATTTATCAAAGGAAGTAGAATAAGTTTTACTTTACTTGCTAAACAAGTAATAACAACTTAGATAAATCATGCTCAAAATCTTCCTGGGAAGAACCAGTAAAACGCATACATGGAAAAAGTGTCTTGCTCAAGGACACCACACAGTCATTGGAGAGAATCGAACTCGCAACCCTCCGATCCAGGATTCGGTGCTATTCATCTGGAGCATGCGCTCACCAACACAGGAAGTAGAATGAGCATCCAATGTGCAAATAGCTGCCCTATCAGCACAACAGGCTGGTTATAATATGAATGTTTCTGTCTCTGTGTGTACCTCAGCTATCATCCTGTTTGTGTCCCCCAGGAATAGAAGATTTAGGGCATCCTCTTCATTAGCGGCCTGGTGTACTGACAGATTCTTCAGGTGGATGTTTTGATCTGAGTCTTCCATCAGGGATACTTTACTACAAATATTTACAGAAAAATATTGAACATTGGTTACACAGATACTTTTTGCAGAAACGGTTGTGTTTCTTTTGTCACAAAAATATATTAGTCTCTTTCTCTCCATCTTCTCCTAGTCCTTGCCTTAAGTCAGACGCTTTAGGGATTTTATGGAGTGGAGACATTTTCTGATGAATAGATAGAGATGTGTGCATGTTCTGCATATTGTTTTGATTCGGAGAACTATGTGTTAAGTAATTGCAAAATACTTTAAGCGATTTAAAAAGATATAGAGTGGACAGATTTGACCTCTTAGTACGCCCGCGAACAAACAAGGCTGGAAGTTTTGAACTTTGCCTTGAACATGCTTGCTACAAGGCAAACATTGGTGCCAAATTATTTAATAATCACTCAGCAGTTAAAAGATATGAAGCAGTCATGATATACTGCCTTTTGACCTTAAATCTCCCACTATAACATGAGATTCTAAATCATTCATATTTAATTTATAGATGACAACGAGATGCTTTGTATTCATTCAAAAAATTTTCTTTTTACTACACATTTATAGAGATATTTCCCGACATTATTGCTTAAACAGATTTGACTCTCTGTCACTGTAATAACCATTATATAATAATGTGAACTATACTCACGGTAAATCCTCTAGTTTCGCCGCTTCATGTTTTGGATCCAGGAGATCATACCCACTGTCATTGTAGATCTCGAGGTACGAGATATGGGCAGTGAATGACTTGTCGACATTCTGGAAGACAAAGTTTATAAATAATTGCAAATGAGTATGGTAATTGCAATTAATAAACAAACATATATATATGTGAAAATGTTTTGTAGGTTCATGTATATGCACATTGTGTTTGCAAGTGCTCTGACATATTAAGCACACAAGCAAACATTCAATGAAATAATCTCCTTTCACCTAAAAACTAAAAATTCTTCTGTACAAAATAGAACATGACAAATTGTAATTCAATGTTAAATTGGTCTTAAATTTTTTTTCTCTCATTACAACCAGTAATGTGTTCAAAATGCTGTTAAGCCCTATTCATTTCTTTGTGATTCTAATTAACCTTTTAAATGCATACCGAGTAGTTATTATGATATATTTAAAATTTTTATAAAGAATTATGAAGAAATAAATATGGTTTCATACCATTTTTAACACATTACTGCTAATAAGCAACCTGTTTTGTTGGTGATTGAAGCAGATGTATATACAACCACTAACGTTCCACAAGTCACTGGCAAACTTTCTCATTGAAAGCGATTTAGATTGAGAAAAGCTCAAAATGACTCAGTTGTGAAAAGCACTCAATCATGGGACAGTGGCTTGGCCATGGAGAACCTTATGAAAAAGACGAATGTTTGTTTGAATATTTAGCATCATTTTTATGCCATTTAAGACTAGCAAATGATTAATTAACCTAAACACTCTTTCCTGGGATCCTGGTGGACTGAACAATACTGAGAACTTTCCCACCTGAATCATCAAGAGACAACTGAAAATGAGACGCAATATTATATATAAATCATCACGGACATCGTGGCCGGTCAGGAATTCAAACTTGTAACTGAACTTTACTGAGAACTTTCCCACCCGAATCAATGAGAGACAACTGACAATGTGACGCAATATCATATATAAATCATCATGCACATCGTGGCTGGGCAGGAATTCAAACTCATTACTGAACTAACCGGGCCTATTTCTTATGAAGAGAAATGAAAGCATCTATATAAACTCTTATGACTTACACAATTTTCAAGTTAGACTAATAGTCTGACCTTGACCTTTGTATAATTTAAAAAAAAAATCTTAATTTTTATATTTGCTTGATCACATGACTGGAATAAAATAAAGATCATACAGCTATCATCTCTATGCAAGATGGTTGGGATACAGGAAATAGAAATGAGGTAATATTTTTTACCATTTTTAAAAGTGGCCAAATTGTGCTGTGTTCATGCATTTTGCTAGATTTGGATGTCCTTGGGTTCTTTTTAATGAATAAATGACATTAAAGACATGAATCATTTCTGGATATTCAATGGAGCACTTTTTAAAAAAAACAATAGACTTTTAATAGCCTATCATCTTGTTTCTTTATTCATCTATACGGAATAAAGCAAAAGTAACTCTTGGTGACAGCACTTTTAATAACTTGCAGAACACAGTTTTGGACTTAGTTTATACTAACTGATTTTAACTTGATTGTGAAGAAAGATTATAAACTGCTCTTAAGTCTGCTTCCTGGGCAGTACTGAGTGTGTTTTTTGAGGTGCATCGAGCTGGGGATTGAACACGCAATCTCTGGTGTGGTCAACACTATATCCATTACACTACTGCCCCGATTAAGTTTTGAACTGTTTTGTCTGTTTGTGTAAACTCTTACTTTTTCAAATTCTTCAAAGATGTATGACAATGTCCGAGGAATGATACCCCGGTCCATGTACCTCTCTGCTCCGCCAGTGATTGTGAAAGTTTTACCACTCCCAGTCTGAAATGCAAGGAAAGAGATGGTTGAACTGTCATTGTTGTACATGCATTGATGAATTAATGTTGTTAACATTGTTCTAACACAAAATATACAAAATAAAACAAAATTTATCAATTTGTTTCTTTGTTTGAATATTTAGCATCATTTTAAATTTCATTTATAACAGATGATCAGTTAACCTAAACTCTTTCCTGGGATCCTGGAAGGTTAACCAGTACTCGAGCACATCTATCCTCACAAGTAACTGATAACTTTCCCACTTTAATTAGTGTTGAGAAGCTATTGACAATGAGACACAATGTTGTGTATCAATCATCACGAAGACTGTGGCCGGGTAGGGATTCAAACTCACGACCCCTAGTCAGAAGCACTACCAACTTAGTATACCATGTCAGGCTATACAGAATCAGCATTTTCTTATATAGAAAAACACTGTTCTGTCTAATTCAGAATGCTTGGAAATATTTCAAAAATACATTTCGTGGTGTTGAATTAATTAAGTCATATTTTAGTATATGATAACAATAAATATATTCACATCGCATCAACAATCTGAAATAAAAAAATCATTTTATCTATATATCATGTACTTTATGTTTTGGTGGAATCATATGCTATCTATGATGCATGTTTCGTTTTTAAAAAATTTTAATAAATTGATTAATATTAATGAATTGTCTTAAGGATATATCAAATCTTACCTGCCCATATGCAAAAATTGTTCCATTGTATCCTTCCATAACACTGAAGAAAATAATATTTATATTATCATTTCAAGAAACATTGCACATTAGAATTAACTTCTTTTGTAATCTTCTCATTCTTTATACATACAGGGTATTCAAACATTGATATTTCTTAATAAAGCAATGAAATTTAATTTAAGGGGTTAAATAAGCATTGATTAATCTCAATTTCAGTATTGATTAGTTTGTTTTAAATGGCAATTTTATAAGAATGTTCATTTTTTAACCTTAACATTTTGAAAATGAGCATGACATACTAAATTAAGGGGTAAAATACTCATTTGAAGAAAAGTTTATCTGGAGTACTGTAAATGACTAAAGACAGTTTTTACTTATTGCTTACAGAAGCCACCATACATCTATATAAAATGAGCCATTCTTGCAGGACATCTTTTATTTTAAACTAAAACATAAAAATTTCACTTGTTTGCATTTGAAAAACCTACAACACAAGATAAGGAGAGCTGACAAGAAAGTTTGGGATTTACCATTAAAAATAAATAAAGGATCATAATTTGTCAAAAATCAACAGACCAAAATGCAATGACAATAATAATGCAAAACTAGAATTCATACTTAAACTTCCTATTTAGCAAGTTTTGGTGAAATTGTATAAAAAATTCAGGAAGAGAACAGTTGAAAAGAGTTTTAATTAAAAATAAATAAAGTGCCATTTCTCTGCCAAACATTGATTGACCAGAATGCAATGAAGTTATGCACAATTATCATACTGATACTGCCTAGCAAATTCAGTGAAAATCAGTTGAAAAGTTTAGGAGTTGAGTTGACAAAAAGACACAGACACATATGTCCCCACCTAATCCCTTTCATAAATGGCGAAACATAAGTTATGAACCAGACACGAATGTCAGACAGACGATTCTGATGAGCAAATGGACAATGAGATTTCTAAAAGTCACCATTATGGGGCATAAAAATATAGGAATACATGGAAATTCATTTTATCTTCCTTATAAATTGCAAATAAATTGTCTCCACTTTTACTTACTTATCAATGACTGGCTTTGCAACATGGTCAAATATTTCATCTTGCTTAGCTGCTTGATCAAACACTTTCTGAAATCTACAGAGTAAGCAACACAATTATGTATGTATGACAATAATGTTTATTTTGTTTTATGAAAGATGGGAAGAAAGTAAGCTACTGTTGTAAGCATGCCATCCTTTAGAGGGGATATAAAATCATATATCCCAAATGCAGGGAGAGCAATATCATGTGCATGTAAAAGATATCACTTTGCCTGCAAGGATGTGTAGTATACATTAATAGATAATGGAATGTTTGGAAAGTTAAAACAACAGAATTATCTGTAAGAAATAACCAGTTTAGATTCCAAAAACAACAACAACAGAATTACGTTTAAAACAAATATAAACCATCTAATTACCATTTATACTGGTAACCACATAATTTCAAATCAACAAAGACATTGAAACTGGAGATATTGTGAAATCGAAACAAAATCATATTTCTATTACCAATAATAGATATCACACTCACAGAACTTGACAACCATAACCATGACATTTTTTTGACTGTTTCTTAGATGAATCAAATTCAACCAAGGATTGTATACAGTAATCACTGTTGACTCATTTGATATGCTCCAATGTTGCAATTTTAAGCAGGACTATTATTTTAGTCTTACTTGGGAGTGTAAGACAAGTTTGTCAATCCCTTTTCGATTTATTATTTAACCATGTGAACAGTTTCAATAGATATCCTTTTGGACAATTCTAAAATTTTGCAAAAATCAAATGACATAGTGTGCATACTGCCTTTAAAACTTAAATAGAAACATTTTTTTACAATAAAGTAAATTCAGAGTGATAACTCAAGCATTATTTGTTCAAAAGAAACATTAAAATTTGTACTGTACCTGAATTTATAATTTTCCCTTTTGTTGTTAATGAATCCATCTGCAAGCTCTCGTGGAATGTTGAATGTTAATCTTGGTATACCTTCGTCATCATCTCCAATGTCATAAAACTGGTTAAAAATAAATGTAAATTAATAATACTGTTTTATGTTTGAATATTTTACATGTTAAAAGTATAATGTATATATAATAAATGTTGAAAGTTCACTGGAATATTTAGCCACTCTTTATGCCATCGGTGACTAACAGACCATCAATCAACCTAACAACTCTATCCTGGGATCCTGAAAGGTTAATCAGTACACTGTGACACACACATTTCAACGTGTAACAGATAATAAATGCTCAATATAAGATTTAAGTATAAAATCTAAAAGTGTTGGTATTTTTACCATATTCTTTTTCAGATGCTGAAAAAATAATTTTGAACAGCGTTTTTACCCCTTAATACAACATTGATTTTTTCTATCTATACATGCCCTCAACTTATACAGTCTTTTAATATGTAAACATTATGCAATACATAGCATAAAAATAATAACGTACCTGTTGGTACGGGATTAAATGGCTCATCGTACTCAATATACACTAATGAGTGCGGTTGTAGGGAATATTATGGTTACTACCACCCTGATATTCAGTATAGAGTTACACAAGACTATTTTTTATTTTAAATATTTGGGACCAGTTACTGTTAATCAGTTCATTTCAGATCTGATCTGAGATGATATCTGATTTCTTAAAATATTTTTTATTATTGGCACTTTTAAGGTATGCGCGAGCTTAGTGGTCCTTAGTGCCCCCTTTGAACTCCTTAGTGGTCCTTAGTGGCTCCTTAGTAGTCCTTAGTGGTTCTCAGACTTTTAGTCTCGGGGTTGCGGGTTTGACTCCCAGGGCTGGCCAATTAAATATACTAACAATTGTCATATGGGACTTTAAACAAAGGGCCAATGTGATGGTACTATACACCAAGCATGTTTAATAGAAGAAACTCATCTGTATCCAGGTTATTAATGCCGAGTCATCATTTAAATCACTTAAAATGTGTCCATTGCAGCTAACTGACAATCTTAATATGAAACCCCTTAGTAGTCCTTAGTGCTCCCTTTGAACCCCTCAGTGGTCCTTAGTGCCCCCTTTGAACCCCTTAGTGGTCCTTAGTGCCCCCTTTGAACTCCTTAGTGGTCCTTAGTAGTCCTTAGTGGTCCTTAGTGGCATTTAGTAGGACCCGCCCTCACTAACCTTCATAGACCATATATGATCTTATTTCACTCAGCAAACAGACAACACCACATCAGCTATTCATTCCCTCACCTTTATTACAAGCCATGGGAATTTGTTCTTCAGAGACTGACCCATATTTATATACAAAGGAAGGATTTTATTAACTTTCAGCGTTATGACTCATTAACATTTATATGATTTCATCCAAAAACAGAGATGGCAAAGCTGTTTGTTGTTACAGTTGTTTTGACAATTTATGCTTTTGTGATAATAATAATGAACTTTGTTACACACTGAGCAAAGTTTTCATGTCCGTAATTTACTCAATTATTCATAACTTCAAATTGGTTGATAGAATGGTATATTAAAACTGAGCTAACCAAATGTATAGATAACAGTTAGATATATAATGACAAATTATAAAATATTCAAATATTAAACCTTTATGCAAGCAATGGTGTTTGTTATTTATAGAGTTAAACGCAATCTCTGTATCAGTTTTCAAAGGTAGCTGTACAGCAGGGTTTTTTTTGTTAAATAAAAACGACAATTAAAAAAAGACGTTTCGCGAAATCCAATTACACAAAATATATTGGTGGTCATATCATTAACTTACCCCTGCCTTGCCTTTGGTTGGCTTTACTCGCGCAAATATTTGAATTGTTTGTTTAACCATTGTTATAAGTTTACATTTATATTGGGTATCTCTCTTTTATGCAATCCTGGAATAAGATATCTTTAATTCATTTTATCCATTTTCATTTGTTTACACTTTTGGCGGCCATGATGGTAACTATTTATTGTACAGCATAGAATAATTTTAATAATTTGATTGGTCAATAATAATCGCGTATTTCCGTGTTTTTCCGCCATTTTTCCGATTGGGCAAAACCTAAACCATGACATTTGGCGCTAAGCTATAATTATGCACGTGTATTAAAAATGTGTCAGAATGTGAGTTACACGGTTAGTACTATACATGTTGGGTCTGCAGATTATTTCAGTTCATGATCATGGACCAATAATACTCATTAATGATTCCTATGCTGCCCGTGTGTGGTCAATCAAAGACAAAACAGGTAATTTTATCACTTCGTCCTGATTTCCAATTACGTTTTCAGTGCATTTGCACTGGCATAAGAACACATGTCCCTTGGTTTCTATCTTGAACTAAAATAACAGTTTGTTGTGTTGTTTTTTAAATTGCAGCAGATACATATGTAGGACATATGTCATCTGGAAAAGTAACCAGAAAATCCTGTCTAGATTTCTATTTTTATTTATAGGTAAAATCAGAGACATAAACAAACAGTGATTGCCAACTGGAGGCAATACTCTAAATTTCAGGTGGCACATTTGGAATTTTCTAAATCTACTCTTGATCTAAACAACATATTTTTTTTATTTTGGTATCAAAAGAAAGGGCTTCTTCTCTTTTTTAAATTTAAAAAAATTATGCATATTTGCAGTTATATTTTGTGTGATCATTTTCAGCCCATTTTTAAAGTAAGAAATAACAAAAATGTCCTTTATTAGCGATATGAAATTTGTGACACTGATTGAAAACTTATCCGACGATGCTGGTAAAATAGAGTGGTTTTTTTTTCTGTAGTGTTACTTTTCCCATGTCACCCCAAAGATGACTTGTCCCACATTTTTTTAGACAACTCCTCCCATACTAAAAGACATCTTGTTCCATAGGCTATTTCAAGACAATTTGTTACATTGTTTATTATGTCTGTGGTGCAATTAACTCATAGTATTAATGGTGGATAGTGGGTGGTTGGTGGGGGGATTGTGGATGACTAAAAAAAAAGTATTTTGATATCCAGGGCGATTTGTCTTTAGTATGGGACAAGTTATCTCAAAATGTGGGACAAGTTGTCTTTAGGGCAACTTGAGAAAGGTAACTGGGAAAAAATCTTCTCTATTTACCTAGTCTTAATGGGGCAACTCATTCTGTTTGAATTAATTAATTATTGAAACCTAAGAAAAGCTGAAACTTCACCTGATATAATAGCTTTTTTTTCTTACTTATATTTTTGATCTGAATTAAAAATTTTGCAAATTGAAATGGGAAATTCAATAATTTTTATCAAAAAAGGTAATTAATCTTTAAGTGTATTGGATTCAACAAGAAACATTTCACTACATCATAATGATAATATATCAATTTCGTATATACTGTGAGTGCAGAAAAGGAAGTAAATCCATGAGGGGCGAAAATTAAAATATTTCACACCAAAGTTTTTAAGAATTATCGTTTTTATTGGTTTAATAAAATGGCAAAATAATTAACCTCCTGCATTTATTTCTTTCTTATAATGATATATCACCTTTTTCATGAAAATTTGATTGTAAAGTTATTCAAATTATATATACGAGGGGTTATCCAGAAGTTCGTGGACAAATCTCATAATATGAACATGACATGTCTGATTTATTTGGAGTTTTACATGTATTATATTTAATCTAACTGCAAACTGTATGCAAAGTATGAAGAAAATATATATTCATATAAAACAGAAACATGTATTTCAAACATGTCATGTACGCCTATCTGCCGCAGGCCAGATTTACGTTACGTCGTTGCGACAGCAATTTATTTTACAAGCAATTTTCCTACTCTTACTCGTTGCTCCATTAATATCTTTTAGCAACTAGGGAACCCAGTGAGCACTTAAATA
The DNA here is from genome assembly GCA_029582155.1 of Panopea generosa. Taxonomy (NCBI): domain Eukaryota; kingdom Metazoa; phylum Mollusca; class Bivalvia; order Adapedonta; family Hiatellidae; genus Panopea; species Panopea generosa. The sequence continues at coordinate 69,607,628 of CM055897.1, forward strand.
CATGCTATTTATTCTTAATTATTATGTGCACTGTATTGTAACCTATACTTAGTTCGCAGCATAGTTCATGAATTGTATTACGGTAATCCTTGTTGAGGCAGTTTTTACCACGTTAACGTGACATTGACGCGATTTTGACACAGGGCGACCACATAATTATGTTATCATCCATTATTGTTTCTCGTTCCTCACTGTACCATTTGTGTCATATGTTGACTACAAAATGCACTACAAATAACTTTCTCGGAGCTTTACTATACATATCTATCGTCTGAATCAGTGTTTTGCTAATATTGACATAAACTGTATTACTGCTCGTTGTTTCACCTTTTCATCAGATGCACTATTTGCATATGAATGCATCTACATTTTCAATAGAAGTTTATTTAAACTCCTAACACCTGCGTGCAATGCTGGAATGACATTGTCATGCAGACATTGATGCCGTGTCCTCAATAATATATGATTTGCCGCGAGTGTTACGGGAAAATGATTATTATTATTCACTTATTTATCTGTCGAATTGTTCAACATTTTGAGCTGCGGCACTAATCATATATGTATGTTGCTATGGATACCATAACATTATTACTGACATAAGAAATATACTTAAACACCGTACATCGATGACAAATACACCAATACTTAAATTGTGAAAAATATAGCTATGTACTTGCATAAATATAGATTTCACCAACTTCTGGATAACCTCTCAGACTTTGAGTGAAGACAGGGTTGATTTCCATCCACCCATCCAGCCTACAATTTCAAATTATAATGAATTGAATGCCATCCCCACATATTGTTACATACATTTCTGAAGGGTGCATTTTAAGGGGGCTGGGGGAGTTCACCAGATCTTTTAACCCTTTACTTCATATATACGCCTTTTAACACCAGTGCTCCAAGAATAGGATAGCCTGATGCCCGGGGCTTGTCAAATCTGGATCCGGGCATGTGCCTTTTTCAAAGTTACTTGCCTGTCGGGCTTGTCTTAAAAAATCGGAAAAGCTAGTTTTCACAATACACAGGTCTGCAAATATCTCTATTCGATACGACGCTGGTCAAACTGTTGTTTAAAGACCGTAACTAATCAGTATAAACAATTGACCCCTGCGGTGTTTATCACACCACATGCCCGTTAATGCGACTTTGGAAACCTCTCATGCATATTCATTTATCTATTTTTATTACTCTAACGTGATTGGTGGATAGCTTTAAATATAAATTAATCTATTTTTAATAACCGCTCTGATTGGTCGTATGTACAGGTACACGTTTCTTACAACCTAAAAGACGATGACGTAATTAGCGGGTGTCTCTCAAACTCTCCATTATGAAGAGTATAAAATTATCTCCCTTTGCCAAAATGGTAACGATTTCTAAAATCTGATTATGTTTTTACAGATAATTTGCGATCGATCGCGTTATGTAAAATGTCAACGTTAGGTTCTGGTAATTTTATAAATATTTCATAGATTTACAATAATTGGAACTGTATGTATATAAATTTTCTTCTGTGAAAACGTGAAAGTTGATATTTAAATTGACGGCAAAGAAAAATGTGGGTGGGGTATTATAGTAATAAACATTGCTTTTTGGTTGTTTAGTTTCAGCGTATAATTTTCTTTGGCATGATTTAAATATAATATTGAAACCAACAATTAAGATGAATTACGTGTTTTTTTTTAATATTTGAAATATAGTTGACTAGTTGCACTTTCTAGACATTTGAAGGCTATAAAGTGACCGCGGTCACCCATCCAAGTACTAACCCCGTACTTCGTTGCTTAACTTCCAATACAGTCAGTGCACTTCAACCGTGCCACTGTAAAAGCTAGCTTAACAGCGAGGCTGTTGTAAGTGACTTATGTACATTCACTACAGCTATCATAGACTGCATTTATTTATCATATTGCCAAGTGCTCTTGGATAGATTGAATAGCTTTGTAGGCTTGACATTGCCATACTTGTATGTTATGACAGCAATAATAAGAAAACAAGAGAAAGATATTTAAAATAATGTTTTAAATAAACTCTTGCTCCCACACTGCCACTTAATCTATAGAACAGAAATGAGTCAATTAAGAACAAAGATTAAAAACAACATAATTAAGTTGGACATACTGACAGAGACATAGTCAGTTCTCCCTAAATTCTCTCACTTCTTTCGGTCTTATTCAAACTCTAAAACTTGTGATTGAGACATGCATAATGTTACGAGCAATCTGAACTCTTCCTGCACTGTTTTCAAAGGCCTTCTGTGATTGGTGCAGGAAAACGAGTATCTATGGAGTAAAGGGTTAAGTCAGTTTAACCTGACACATAATTAATGTGATTATGTCTCGTTATTAACTATACTTGGCTTTTTTACATGCCAACTTTTGGATCCATGACTTACCAAGAAATCTCAAAGGATTCCAATTTCTTGACACTGAAGGGTATCAAGCCCTTAAATAGGTAATTAACTCCCTTGTATAGTTTGCCGGGCCCAATTAGCTCAGTTGGTTATGCATCTGACTATCAATCCAGAGGTTGTGAGTTCGAATCCCCGCCCAGCAACAGTCTCTGTGATGATTGATATACGACATTGTGTCTCATTATCTTTTGTCTCTCACTGCTGATTCAAGTGGGAAAGTTATCAGTTACTTGTGCAGATGGGGTGTCCTTGAGTACTGGTTAACCTTTCAGGATTTCAGAAAACAGTGGTTAGGTTAACTGATCGTCTGTTAGCCCTTTATGACTTAAAAATGATGCTAAATATTCAATCAGTCAATTTCTTGTATAGTTTAGATTAATTAATAAATTACATCATTTGTGAAACACAGACAAATAACCGTTGAGATCTTCTTTGGTAAAATCACAGTGTACTATTTATATTAGAATTATAAATGAATATATAGTCTTGCTCTATGACACCAAGGACCGCTGCATGGTCTAGTGGTAGAGCGTCCGCCTCACATGTGGAAGGTTGTGGGTTCAATAATTCCCGGCCCTGTCATACCAAAGACTTTAAAAATGGTACTAGAAGCTTCTTCGCTTGACGCTCAGCATTTAGAGGAGAGTTCTAGGTCTCGTCGGCCCGGTGTCAGTATAATGTGACTGGGTGGGGTATCATACCATGTGTCTGCGGCATGATACTCCAGTGTGACAGCGCTTAAAATACCGTCTCATGTAGACACCATCGCGATATGACTGTAAAATTGTTGAAAGCAACGCTACAACAACAACAACATCATCTATGAAACCACACATAGCCGTAGGTGGCTATCAAACCCATGTCCTACCACTATGGGCCCTATACTCTACCATTAAAGCATAAACTCCTGATAATTTGATTATTATACATGTATATATTTCCATAGTTTGTACAAATGGATACAGATTTCTTTTTCTTTTTATTACTGGATTACGGTAGTGAAGATTAACTCATATATCCTACTTACAGTTATGATCAGTTCGTATGATGCATGTGTTGTTTGTTCTTTTAAGACTTACAAAAAAAATAAAAAAGATGAAAAGGGCATCCTGTTGTAACACGAAAATAAAATACTTATCCACCTGGAATCATTGGAATTGCAGTCTCACTGTCTGTGTAGGAAGCTATTTTAAATGAAATCACCAGGAAATGCGTGTATGTTTTTATATTGGGAGATAGAAACATTTAGGTTAAAAAATTGATTGTAGCCTTCTGAGTAATATTCATCTATAATTATGATCGGTTCATTTTGGTTGTCAGATGGATATCATCAGTTTTGTTACGCTACCAACCAACTTCCCACAGGAGGAATCTGTCTGATAACATCTGCTCTTGTTCGGGTCTATGAACTATAATAAACACATCATCATCACGGTAGTTGACCTTCTTTAAAATCTGTGATGAGCCATACCGGTATGTATCTAAAGTTGCTTGTTCCTAGAACTTTCACTATGTTGTGTGTTACTGTTATCATGGGTTTGTTAACCATTGACCTAGGTTGAATTTGAGACCATTTATAAGATTTCACTAAGTATCCTTCATGGCCAGAGGTCTAAGGCCGTATGCCATAATATAACCTGAACTTTTTTCATGTGCCAAAAAAAGTTTCTGACCAGTGTGATTGTTGTGGTTTGGCTGGAATTGAAAATACAATATTTTAATTTAGACCTCATTGACCAGTTCCACCTGTAGACAATAATATAATCATCTTTGAAAAAAATATGACAAATTCCACATTCTAGTCTCTCTGGCATAAATAATGTCCTGCTACCATTTAGAGGGGATGAAGTAAATCCATTGTCTGAGTTGTTATTTGTTTATTTTTTTATTTTACATCAATTGTGAAACACGTTCTTTACAACTTGCTCAAGGACACTACACATAGTCGGATGGAGGATCAAACCTAAGAAGCTTGTCCACCCCTGCTTAAAGTGGGGATGGAGAGTTTGGTAATTGGTATGGGAAGACCTAAACATGAGGAGAGCAGTCATAAACACTGAATGCTTTGTTAAAGTGTATGAATTATTGATAAACTGGCTAAGACTTTCTTATATAATTAAGTAAAACTGAGAAGCAAACAATATTTATCTATAACAGATTATGCATGGAGTTGTAGTGAATAGGCTGATTAAGGTCCATTGTTATGTAACAAGCTTCTTTTTCACCAATATTGTCTTAAATCTTACTTAAATACTTAAAAATTAACTTAATTTTGACTGGTTACTTTAATATTCTTTAATCAGTGATGATGGAAACAAATGCAGTTTTCTGGAGCCATTCTAAACTCATGATCACCTGGATGCTTTCTTTGATATATTTTTTAAACAAAATTATGGATATACTTACACAATAAATTTATCCAAATGTTGTATTTATAATGCAGTTTTGTGATTGGCCGTTGAAATAAATAATTGGTTATATGCAATTGATATGTTGGACTGCCAGTCCAGGGGTTACAAGTTTGAATCCCTACCATCTTTGATGAGTAGTCATGAACTTTGTTCTACAGCAATGAGTCTCCCAACTCTGATTATGCGAGAAAGTAGTCGAAGACTTGCAAAGATAAGGTGTGTCATGCACTGGTTATAAATGTTTGTTGGATCTCGGGTGATGATGCCGTTTGGTGTGCTGATTGCAGTTGCATAAGTGAAATACTGTTAAAAAAGGTGAAAAAACATACAACCAAACTAATACTATATATCTTTAAATCTTGCAATATGTTGGAGCCTCTTAACCTTTAATAGGACTAATTTAATGGGCAGTGAACATCCACTGAACCAAATATTTTAATTTTGTTGTAAATAAATGTTTTGGGTATGTTATATATGAATTTAACCATTGGCAACCATCTTAAACAGTCACTCACCCCATCTTGAAACATTGAACAGACAGAAACCTTTGATGTGAACCACTAGACCATGAATCACAGCCTCCGAGGTGGTTTTATTCATCCTCTTACAAGTATGATCGGATGCTGCCAATTACAAGGGTCCTTAGTCCAGATGCAGTATTATCAGGATGAGTGTAATAGTTGTATAAGCACCTTAGAAACGTCTTTTTATATTTGTAAGCTGTTTATTTCATATTCCCCAGGGTTAATCGTTTGTTTGTTTGTTTTCTTCAGGACATGATAAAGAAACATAGCGATAATTGTTTCCATATATTTGTACATAAATATCAAAACAGTTGCAGGTCATTAAACATATTTTGTGATATATACTTAATGTAACCCATACCTGGCCAGCAAGGAGTATCGCATAATGTCATAATTATGAATACTTTCAGACTATTTTCTCTGATTTTATGGACAAAAGCAATGCTTGTGGAGAGTGAGTCTGAAACCTCTTTTCCTGTTGGCATGCAATCTATATGATTATATATAGGTTTGTAGTTTTTACATGTAAAAAGGAACTTATGCGTTAATTCAGTCTTTCATTCTGGGCTTGATAAGCTCACTTGATAGCGCGTTATGGTTATCAGGATCAAATCCCACACAGTCTCTGCAATAATTGATTCATGATAGTGCGCCTCTCCCTTCTGATTCAAGTGGGAAGTTTTTTAGTTACTTTGATGATGGACTAGCTTGAATACTTGCTAACCATCCAGGATCATAGGAAAGAGTTGTTTAGGTTAATTGTTTGTTGTTAGCCCTCGATTGCATAAAATTGATGTTAAATTCAAACAAAAAACAAAGTCATTTATCCTTAAAAATTTCACTGATTTTTTTTAAAATTATATAAACAAGCCATTAAATTACCTCTGAAAACATTTTAAGATATGTTTTCAATATTTTATTGCTCCCAACATTCTAAGATTGGTGAAGGGACATTTAGTGATACTGTTTTTAATTGATCTTTTTATGTAAAATACAAGTCAAGCTCAATATTTGTTAATGTCAGACAAATTTTACTGGAGATGTGAGCCCACTTTTTAAATTAATTTTTGGTAAAAAAAATGGGTTTCAAATCAATAGCAGGGGTATTCATGTCAGACACATTTCTCGTCTGATTCTGGATTAAGAAAACCAATATAATCCAGGGAGACTTGAACAGTAAATCCATCATGTCTGATTAATGACCACTGAGGGTAGCACTATATCAACTGCTACTGTTTCACCCCACACTTCCGAGCTATTTTTTCTGAAGTTCATCTAAATAAATATTTACCTATCAGCTGTAGTCTGACAGACAGGGTGAATTATTGAAGTTTGAATGGGAGGGTGATATCACAATTAGTTACTATCATGTTTATTACCGTGGCCTGTCAGGCCTTGTGCTAAACTTGTCATAATTCTGAGATAGGAGACTTACTGCACTTTGGATAAAATACTTGGAACCAGTGGCTCTCGTGCAGCTTGTCTCTAGAGGGGGTTATAAAACAAACTAATTTCGGCAGGCTTGAAGCTTTGGTTTTGTTTATTTATATGGTTCTTTACACGTAATCTTGAAGATTAATTTGAGGTGGTGATAAGTGCAGTCGATAGTGTTGGCTGTTCACGCTATAGGTTTTGTGTTTGATTCCCAGCTCGGCCTGATGACTTCTAAATAAATGCCACTCGGTACTGGCTCTACCCAAGAAGAGGACTTGTGAGCAGTTCATAATAAGCTTTGAGCTTTTGTGCAAATACGCTGAAATAAATAAGTACTGGCCCGTACATGTATAAACTTAAGCATAATTGTGAAGTATAATCTCTGTGCTTTGTGGGTCCTTTCTCCTTGCGGGTACATCCAGTAATGTTTTGGAGAGGCTATTAGGTTATGTGTGGGATTAGACCCTTGACATCTTGCGTGAGCAGCCAGCAAGCACCCTACAAAATATCTGCACCTCTATCCTCACTTGTCTAGTGGCTGAAATAAACAAATTTTGTGGGATGCTACCTATAGTTTTAAACTGAAGTTAATCTCAAGGGTGAATGAGTCAACATGCAGCCTGATTCAGAAGAAAGATTGATTCAAATTTAATTCACTACCGGTATTTTTTCACTGGAAAATTCATATCAGCATTAGTACAGTATATCCATTGTGTGTTCAAAAAAGGAATCAAACTATATATGTTAATTTGTTGTTTTTTTAAATCTTCCTCCCTGCATCATATCATTTTATGCTAGTTGGTATGCAATAATAACTCAATTCATTCAAAAAGAGGAATTGTACCATTTCTTAGCTCTGGTTTCTTTTGATCAGTTTAGCCATACCAGAGACAAGTCAAGGCTGACAATATAATGATTTTATATTTCAGATACAGGGTTTGGCAACAGAGGATATAGTATTACTAAGACACTGAAGCACATTGTACATGTATATGCCATTGATGATTTGTCTACTGTGTGGGTTGGTAAGTGTTAGAAGAGCATAAAATATTGATTTAGATCTTGGTGGAACAATTATAAAAATATTAACATTGAGGGTATAAAGAAATTGAGGCATAGACTACCTGCTCTCAGAAATCACATTTTTACAAAAACATTAGATACCAGGATTCATTACATACTAACTACAGAATAAAGTAAAACATAAATACATTATATCAATTATTATGGTGATAATAAATATTTTTCAGATTTTCATAAAATTCTGATGAAAAAAACTGGTTGTATAGTTCAAACTTATTTATTTTACTTAGATTGCGAAACAAGTTCTTACAACTCGTCTTCAAATTCTTCCTGGGTAGAACCAGTACTAAGCATATGCTGAAAAACTGGTTATTTAACAAAAGAATTACACACTTGCACTGTCTTTATAAGAAAAATGGTCTCTTACATCAGATGTCAGTTGTGTACAGTTGATCACATGACCAATGGAATTTTATGGCGCTCATTAATTCTAGAGACGGGCTATAATTATTATAAATATTAACATATTTAGTAATTTTACGAAGTAATTAATTACGGGGTTATTCGCAGTTTATTCAATTTACCAATCAAGTACCTCAAGCCAAGGTTACATACATTTACTTATTTTATGATTAACGCCATGCTTGATTGGCCATAATTAATAACATTTGGTGTGAAATGTTGGTCAAAAGGGCAATTACTACATAATCTTGTGTGAAAATCTGTATTAATCTAGCACTGGCCACCTTTCCTCATATTTGATAAAACTTGAAATAGTTTGTATAACATGGGTAGGTTTAATTTTTAAAGTATTACAATGTTTATTTGTTTGAAACAAGTTGTGGATTTATTTGTAGATCTGCTGTGATCTGTTATTTTATTTTATTCAGGGCTTGAAATTTCTTACAAAAGCTTCTCGTCCTACCTTTCAATTTTTTTTTAATGAATGCTTAAAATCAAAGAAATTTAAGGTCAGTTTCTTAAATCTTGCTCATCCTGACCAATGTTCATTTGTCATGGCGAGCAGACGAGTGGAATTTTCCAGCCCTGTTATTCTTGCATTTTTTAAAAAAAATAATTTTGAAATGGTGTTTAAACGCGATGCTCATTGCATAAAATTAATGGTATATATGTCATCAAGTTTTATTGGTGGAAGAAGACCTTGAGGATGAATCTGAGTAGAACTCATATCCTTCCGCAAGTAACTGGCAGACTTTCTCACATGTATTTTTTTTTTGACCAATCTGGACTCAAACCCCCCAACCTCAGCGGTGAGAGGTCATTGACCATTAGATGTACACAATAGCATCTTAGACCACTCGGCCACAGAGAATCTTTGCAAAAAAGGATGCTCAGTGATAATTAACTTTCTAATCTGACATGGGGAAGCAAAGAGATTGTTCTTGTTAACACTAAATGAAGTGAGATCTGTATGTAATATAATTTTATATTATAGCAGTTTGGTGTTAAATTTCAATGAACTATAAAAGTACCATTTCATTATGATATAAATAATACAGTTTTGTTTTAGTAACTTTATAGTGTAATACAAATTACTGTATACTTCTGATTAATGCCCCCAGGGGCAATGCATTTTACAAAAAGAGGGTGCATTTAATTGCTTAACAACAAATAATAAATAAGTTTATACTAACTTATACTAGCTAAATTATGAAGTAAGCTCATAGCTTATGTGAGTCACTTCAAAACCGTTGTCTGGGTGGAAACGGCACTGAATATTGGCCTTGAACCTATGACCTATGGTAAGAGCAGTCAACATTGCGCCATCACTCTGCTTAAATTCAATCGAAGTTATAAAAAATAGTATTATAATAATTCTTTAGATGTAACTGGTGATATTATAAATAGATAATTATATAAAAAAGGGTGTTACAATAAAAATTACACATGTAATTATACTTCTATAGTTTGATCATATAAATAGAATACGCTGAACAGGGGCATTTAACTTATAATGACCTACATTTATGTTACAGAAGTGATGTCAGGAAGCAGTTCAGTAAGTGATAAACCAAACTGTGATAAACCAAGTATTGATAACCAAAACTGATAAACCAAGCAGTGATAAACCAAGTAGTGATAAACTAAGCAGTGATACACCAAACAGTTGATACAACAAACTGAAAAACAAAGCAGTGATAAACCAAACTGATAAACCAAGCAATGATCTAACAGTGATAAACCAAACAATGATGAAACAAGCAGTGATAAACCAAGTAGTGATAAACAAAGCAGTGATAAACCAAGCAGTGATAAACCAAATTGATAAACCAAGCAGTGATAATCATTGATAAACCCAACAGTGACAAACCAAGCCAAGCAGTGATAAACCAAGCAGATGGTAGTAGTGATAAGACAACTTAAAAAGGTAATTATGGTCATTTATAAAAAAAATTTCTTTGCATTATTTTCCCTTAAATGTATTACAAAATCATTATTTTTGTAATTTAAATAATTTTCTCAAGATCACTTACCTATCACAACTGAGGTCGTAGGTTCGTGTCTCACGAGGTCCAAAACTTTATGTGAGAAAGTTTGCTAGTTACTTGTGGAAGGAGGATGGTTCTACTCAGATTTATTCTGAGGTCTTCCTCCACCAATAAAACTGAATATGCCATGTAATATAACCTGGAGTGTGTTGAAAATGGCGTTAAACCTCATTAAAAAAAATAAAAAAACAAGAATCAAGAACCAGTCTTGAGTTCTGACATACTGACAGGTGACTGAAATTCCCGAGATTATAGGTAAGATCTTGACTGTATGCATTATGTAGTTAGTCCACGGTTAAATTACAGGGGCACGGATAGATGTAGGAGGTACCTTCATTTAGGTGTGCTTTATTTGTTCAAATTTGGCCTCCAGAAAAAAATGACATAACGGAGTGATATCACCGACTGTGATCTAGGATAACCTACAGATATAGAGTTAGATACAAGTTGTAAAAAAACCCTGTCTGATTAGATATCACATGTGGTTTTCTCTGGGGTGCATGTGCTTTTTTATTTGACGATTTTATATCTTTATAGACTGAACAGGTTATAGTGTTTTGTGGTGTTTTTTTTTTTTATGTTTTTTTTTAGGAATTAAAATAAGAATGTTTTTTGGGATGTTATATTCATGTAAGTCGATTGAATGATGAATTAAAATGATTCTGTAAAGAAATATAAATAAAAATACTTCTCATTTTAGAATGTTTGAAGACTGAATGATGAATAAAACTTCTTTTGTAAAAAAGTATAAATAAGAATATTCATATTCTGTACATGCATAATTATGTTTATAGACTGATAAGCGGACAGTAATGGACATTTTGTGATGAAAAATAAATAGTATTATATAACAGCAGCAGGATTAATGAATATTTTGTGTATGGTACATACTTGTACAAGAAGATTTTTCTGTTTCTCGATTTACAGTTTTTTTTTGGCGTAAGCGTTAGATCGGAAATAGATACAACTGGTGGTTACTTGGTAGCCAGAGGATAATATTTTGATACAGATTATAGCATGGTAAGTTAGATGCAGAAACTGTTACCATGATTGTTTACTTTTATGTTTTGTTATTGTTGATTTGAAATGTATGCTTGATTTAATTTTACTTTAATAAAATTATTAATACATCATAGAATACATTGTTCATAATCTAATGGTTGGTGATTTGCATTTCTACTACATGAATTATTAATAATATTGAAAAAATAATTTTATTGGTAGTATCACTTTGATCACTGAAAACATGAACGATTTAACGGGGATTTTTACCTAATTAAACAGAGACTGACACTCAGCTATTTCCCATTGGAAAAATCATGTTGTTTTTTTAATTGAGGCAAAGAAAATCCCAAAATGAAAAAAAAAAAATTATTTGTGGGGCGGGGGATTGTTCTTACATTAAGGGGATAAAAACCTATTGGATTATGAAGTGTTTACTCTGATATCTGATATCTGATAATTTATGGGTAGAACATGATCTTAACAGTGTGACGCTTTATTTTCCAGTCCACATCAGCCTTAAAAAAATCCAAATTTCCCTCGATCATGCTGTTTTCCCAATCTTTAAGGCTTAGGTCCTCTTCCCAATTTCCAGGGAAAAACTCGGGAATATGCAAGATTTAATGACACTAGTTTTTTATATCAATATTTGGTTCTCATTTTAGGTACATTATTTTGCATTCACTAATTAAAATCATATATCAGGGAATCCTGTAAATGTGTAGCTAGTTATTTCGTATGAGGAAGCAGGTTGCTGTGTACATACCATCCCCTGATTTGCTGGTTTTCTATAATTATTGGGTCATTCTATCCTTGTTAATACACAATTTTTTCATCCTTTATTGTTGTAATTGTATGGTGTTAAGCATAGCTTTCACAGTTTCGCTTTCACCCGTGTGGTTCTGGGTAAGGATAGAATCATTGTCAATCTCTGCAGAGGGGTAGGAATCCCTCGAATTTGTGTCCTGTTCATTTTTATCATTTTTTGTCATGTTCATTATTGTAGTTAAATTACCAACCCCTGTGTGGTTCCAGGGAGCCATATGAGTGATGGCAAGAATAGAATCACTGCAGCTCATGCATGTCATGGGAAGTGACAATTTGAGTAATACAACAGAATTTGCCGAAAACCATGGCAAAATGATGATTAAGTAAAGTTCGGATTATTGAGTATCATTCTGCTATTCATGGCAAAAATTCAACAAGTAGAAGTGACCACACAGTGACCAGCATTCTAGGTCACGCCCTGAAAAAATAAATCTTGTCTGGCTACGGCCCCCTGAAGAGAGCTTTAGGCCTTTTCAAAAACTTTATTTAACCATATCCTTATGAATACAAAAAGCTTTTTTTTGCAAATGAATTGAAAAGGAAGTAGGTTAATTGGAAATCCTAAGTAACTAAGACATGATTGTATTGTTTTAGTATTTTATATAAAAAGTAGGATTTGTTCAGCTCCACTAACTGTTATTGGTTAATTATTTGCAGGTCACTTACTGGTTAGTTACTTACTGGTTATAAGTTACTGGTCAGTTACTATTTAGTTGCTAGTTAGTTATTGGCCAGTTACTTATTGGTCAGTTACTTACTGGTTAGTTACTATCTGACTGGTTATTTGTTAACTCACTAGTTAGTTACTTACAGGTTAGTTACTTACTGATCAGTTACTTACTGGTTAGTTACTAACTTACCGGTCAGTTACTTACTGGTTAATAAATAACTTACTGGTTAATTAATAACTTATGGGTGAGTTCCTTAATAGTAAGTTACTAACTTACTGGTCAGTTACTTACTGGTTAGTTACTAACTTATTGGTTTGTAACTAACTCACTGGTTAGTAACTTACTGATTAGTTACTAACTTACTGATCAGTTACTTACCAGTAAATTACTTACTGGTTAATTACTTACTGGTAAGTTACTAACTGGTTAATTACTAACTTACTGGTTAGTTACAAGCTCACTGGTCAGTTACTTACTGGTTAGTTACTAACCTTCTTGTTTGTTACTAACTCATTGGTTAGTAACTTACTGGTTAGTTACTAACTTACTAATCAGTTACTTACCAGTTAGTTACTTACTGGTTACTTACTTACCGGTTAGTTACTAACTGGTTAATTACTAACTTACTGGTTAGTTAGTAACTTACTGGTTTGTTACAACCTCACTGGTTAGTTACGAACTTACTGGTTAGTTACCAACTTATAGGTTAATTACTCATTTACTGGCTAGTTACTTACTTACTGGTTAGTAACTGACTGATCAGTAACTTACTTGGTTAGTTATTAACTTATTAGTTAGTTAATATTTTACTGGTCAGTTACTAACTAGATAGTTACTAACTTACAGGTTAGTGACTAACTAACTGGTCAGTTACTTACTTGTTAGTTACTAACTTACTGGTCAGTTACTTACTAGTTAGTTGCTAACTTACTGTTACTTACTTGTTAGTTACTAGCTTACTGATTAGTTACTTACTGGTTAATAAATAACCTACTGGTTAGTTACTAACTTACTGATCAGTTCCTTATTGGTAAATTACTTACTTACTGGATAGTTGATGACTGCTCATGCAGTTACCTACTGGTCAGTTTCTTGCTGGACCAAAGCAAAGTATAGAATAAAAACATCTATAAAATCGTTTTTTCTCTGACAGATAAATAATATACGGGTCTTTGTTTCTTTTCCCAGCATGCTTCTGGAACGTACTGTGTCTATATTGTATATGATTTATGGTATTTTTTGGACGGAAATTAGGCTGATAAATGAAGCAGAACCCAGACAAGTGTTAGGCACATGTAAAGATAATCACCCTAACATAAATAATTGTTTAAACAGATACACACACTTCATTGTTTTAAATATCCTGTGGCACGTTTTACCTATATCTTATTCTTTTAAACCTGGCTCAGTTCCTTTTTTTTTTTACCTTTCACATCATTTTGATCAGTGGTTCTGTTATAACCAGTAATACAATGTTTTTCAGCATTCTGAGTTTTCACCCTGCCGAGTCTGTGAAATTTGCTAATTTGATTTTGGAATAAAACTTTTATGTGTTGGGTAATTATGTATTTGCTTAATTTATCGTGTATTTTGTAATAATTGTTTTGTAAGGTAAAACTGTAAAATGCAATGATAGAAAACATATCGTTACTTGAGGCAGAGTTTTTAGCTTGACTTTTCGAAGAATAAAGAGAGCTATTCTACTCCTCCATGCATCGGCTCACACCTTGGTTAAAACTTTGCATGCAAGTCCCTATCGCAGTAACAATTGCATGTATTGACTTGAAACTTTACACAAGACTTCCCAGTCATCAAACCTACTACAATAACTAAGTTAGATAACTCTTGCATGAATATAATGTAAATTATTACCCTTGCTTGACTTAAAAAATCTTGTTAAAGTTTTGCATGCAAGTACTGTCAAGTCCATATTTTTTATGTCACTAACCACTCAATTTATTTGATTAAAACCTACTACAATAATTAAGTAAGATAACTTTTGAATGACAGTAATGCAAGTTATGCCCTTGTTTAACTTAGAAATTCTGGTTAAAGCTTTACATGCAAGTTCTATCAAGTCCCTATCTCAGTAACAATTTCATGTATTGGATTGTAACTTCGCACGAGACTTTCCAGTCATTAAACCCACTAAAATATTTAAGTGAGATAACTCTTGCATGAATATAATGTAAATCATTGCCCTTGTTTGACTTCTAAAGAAATTTTGGTTGAAGTTTTGTGTGAAGGTACTATAAAGTTCATGATGATTATCACAACAACCACTCAGTGTATTTGATTGAAACTTTATGTATGGTTTTGTAGTCATGAAACCAACTAAATTAATCAAGTGGGGTAAATGTTGTCAGATTTTTTTTACAATAATGCCCTTTGTTTGACTTAGAAATTCTATAACTTGGCAGCCACTGCATGTATTGGTTTGAAGCTTCATGCAAGGTTTTGGAGTTATAAGACGTACTCCATTTAATAGGGTTGATAACTCTTGTTTGCTTGGATTTGTCATCAGTCTCTCTGAAATTTGTACTTTTGTGACAAATAATCGAATAGTCGAGCGCGCTTTCTTATCGACAACTCTTGTTATTATGATGAAAAAGATACAAAATTGTTAAAAGGCAGGATTTTATTTGTTTTCAGATATTTGTTAGATAATAAGATGGATTGACAGTTTATATCAGGAAAAAACGTTTAAAATAGTTATTAAGTTTTTTTTTATTAAAATGGATAAAAGCATCTCATTATCATTATAAAATGGATAAAAAGCATCTCATTATCATTAATAAATGAAAACCGAATTGTTTGGGATGTCAAATCCACCAAAAATTGACAAAATTGATATTTGAATTGGACAGGAGTGGAAGACTTGAAACAAAATCCCATATAAAGGCTATTCTAAAACTAGACACCACTTAAATACTGTTTGACAACTCTCATCGTCAGTTGCATTGTTTCCAAGGTGAGACAAGTTTTACTACGTGTTAGCGTGTATTTATGAAACGGATAATGCCTTTAAATGTTTATTCAGAATAACAGATAATTACTGACATTAAAATGTAAAACCAAAATATAATGAATTTCACTGTTTAATGTGTCTGGTAATTTTTAATACCTTTTTATGGTTTATTGAATTGCATATTTATAGTAGCATTTATTGTTTGCTTTTTGCCAAGGCAATTTGTTGTAAAGTTTTATTCTGTATTTTACAACATGCTTGCAAATCATTTTATCATGCATTTAAGTTGAGTTACACAATGTACAGAATAATTAAAATATCATTTCTGCATATTTTGTTTTTGTACTGAACTACACGATCATTTAATAATAAACAGTTCCCTTCATGGTTTTAACTGGTATAAACGTCAATGAAAATTAACACAAGTCATCCTTCCCATCTGAACATAATTATGAGGTACATGTTTGAGCAAAAAATCACTATCGAATAAGAAAGTGTATTATATTACTATTGTTTATTGGATATTAGTAATCTAAACAAACTTTTGTATCATTTAAACTGGTAAATTATACAAATAAAAAAATACTGCAAGCTGTATTGGTAAACTGTTTTTGTGACCATGAACTTTAGTCTTGGTGACAAAGGAGAATTGTGTTATATTTAGGAGATAAGAAGATTGGAGAGAGTGCACCTGCTCAGGTTTTCAGGTGTGTGTTCATCTGCATTTACCCAAGTAAATACTGAATTATAAATGATGAACTAAGTAAATACTGGATTAAGTAAACACTGAAATGAGTATAAATTACTGTACTGCAGAGTAAATACTGAACTAAGTTAATATTGCACTTAATGAATACTAAAAGTAGTAAATAAATGACCTTATCAATAATTTTGATATAAGAAAGTACTAACAGGTAAATACTGAACTAAGTAAATAAAGAACTAAGTTAAATATTGAACTAAATACATACATATATGTACTAAACTTAGTAAATGCTGACCTAAGTAATATTGATATAAGAAAATACTAACAATTAAATCTGAACTAAGTAAATATAAAAAAGTAAATTATATTGAAGTAAGTAAATACTGAAATAAGTAAAAACATAACTAAGGACATACTGAAAAACATAATACTGAACTAAGTAAATGCTGAAATAAGTAAATTATATTTAATTAAGTAAATACTGAAATAAGTAAATTACATTGAACTATGTAAATACTGAACTAAGTCAATACTGAAATAAGTAAAAACATAACTAAGGACATACTGAAATACATAAATACTGAGCTAAGTAAATACTGAATTAAGTAAATATTGAACTAAGTAAATACTGAAGTAAGTAAATTATATTGAAGTAAGTAAATACTGAAATAATTAAAAAAGTAACTAAGGACATACTGAAATACATAAATACTGAACTAAGTAAATATTGAACTAAGTAAAAACTGAAATAAGTAAATATTGAACTAGGTAAATACTAAACTAAGTAAATACTGAAATAAGTAAATACTAAACTAAGATAATGCTTAACTAAGTTTTAACTTAGTAAAGAAATATTGAAATACGTGAATACTGAATTAATTAAAGAAATACTGAAATAAGTAAATACACAATTAAGGAAATACTGAAATGAGTAAAAACTGAAATAATTAAAGACATAATTAAGGAAATACTGAAATATGTAAATACGGAACTAAGTAATTACTGAAATAAGGAAATTATATTGAACTATGTAAATACTGAAATAAGTAAAAACATAACTAAGGACATACTGAAATACATAAATACTGAGCTAAGTAAATACTGAAATAAGTAAATGTTGAACTAAGTAAATACTGAACTAAGTAAATTATATTGAAGTAAGTAAATACTGAAATAAGTAAAAAAGTTACTAAGGACATACTGAAATACATAAATACTGAAATAAGTAAATACTGAACTAAGTAAATATTGAACTAGGTAAATACTGAACTAAGTAAATACTGAAATAAGTAAATACTAAACTAAAATAATGCTTAACTAAGTTTTAACTTAGTAAAGAAATAACTAAAGAAATACTGAAATAAGTGAATACTGAATTGATTAAAGAAATACTGAAATAAGTAAATACTGAAATAAGTAAATACATAATTAAGGAAATACTGAAATGAGTAAAAACTGAAATAATTAGACATAATTAACCCTTTACTTCATATAGACGCCTTAATAGACACCTTAAATATAGACGCCATTGGACACCTAATATAGAAGGCTTTTGAATTATTGGGTGAATTATGTTTATATTAACTGACAGAGTGGAAACATTTAAGGAAGTGTTCAGATTGCTTGTTATGAGCAATCTGAACTCTTCCTGCACTGTTTTCAAAGGCCTTCTGAAATAATTGGTGCAGGAAAACACGTATCTATGGAGTAAAGGGTTATGTAATTACTACAAAATGTAGTGTATGAAGAAATTTAAACTGATCTATGTGAAACAAATTTAGATTCCTGCATAAACACATTTTAAATTATAAATTAAGTATTTCCTTATTTTGGTATTTCCTTATTTCAGTATTTACTTAGTTCCGTATTTACTTATTTCAGTATTTCCTTAACCATAGTTGGTTCCAGGATTTTCAGTCAAATTAATTTGGGATGGGATTGATTGGGTCAGAGGGGTTTAGTTACTAGTGGAAAAAAACATGTTTTTTTTATAAAAGCTCTATTCTTAGGTCTCCCTCCACCAATAAAACTCTTTTTCGTTATCTGCAACTTGAAAAAATGAGAGTGAAAGTTGACGTTTTTGGCTGCTTAAAGGATGGTCGCATTTATACAGGTTGCTACAAAAGTACTGGTTTTTACTGTAGTGCACACACCCCTGTATTTAAAACACAAGCAGGTATGACTTACACATGTAAGTATTCAAATAATTACTAGGTATGCTAGCTGTCATTCATACAGATGTGGCATGTTGATTGGACAGTTGATACACACACCAGTTGTCCAATATTGCACTGGGTGACATATTGTATATACTATTTATTTATTGCCTAATTATTCAGCTGGAACTCTGTTAATTGTGTTTTTATTGCAGAAACATGCACTGATCACCACTTGGTTGTTATCAGAAATGATTTGTTCAAGTTTGTGAATGTACATTTCACGTTGTGTCCATGACCTGTTCAGCAGTATATGACAAGCATTCAGTGTTCGATATTCAATATTCGTATTTTTAAGTTCAGGAAATGAGATACATGTAATTTTTTGGTATTTGCCAACACAACATTTTTTTAATTTATTTATAAGTGTGTGTGACGTTTGATGATCTCTGGGAAATGTCTTGTGAATTTGGATCTTTAAAAAATGTTCAGGTTTTAATTGGGTATTCGTTATCTCATTGGATTTATTACAAGAACTGAAAGTGAACTGATTTTTTTTAAAGGACTTTATACATCAGAAGAGAAGTGAAGTGAAAATTAAACAGAAAGTGAGTGTTGAAAAAATATATAAACATGTATAAACATAAACGGATTGATCCACACATAACACGCATTTTTTCTTGCTAGCTGTTACAGAGCATCCCATGTGGGAAGTTGTTGCTTAGGTTTCGTCCAGGTTACTGTTGTAAGATACCACCAACATAAAAAGTGGTGCTGGAATATTCATGTTTGCTTTATAAAAGGCCATTATAACTTAATTGCTAGATAAACATCCAAATGTTTTTTTAAAAGGTGGGAGGGAGGATTTTTTTTTTTATTGATTTTTTTGCCTTTTTTTTATGAAAATAAAAAGGGTCATGGCAGCATGAAAACTAGGGGGTGAGTGGGGATCAGATACTCTTGCAGTAAGTTTTGTTATAGCCTGTTAATGTACCATAGTTTCCATTTTTTGTACCTGACTGGGTGGGATATACCGCCAATATTTTCTTAAGTTTTACTTAAATACTTGACTCAAATTTGACTGGTTCTATAAATATTCTTTAAAAAATGTCAATGAAACCTACTGCAGTTCTAAAATCATGATCACCTGACTGATGGGAAAGTCCTTTTCAATATATATTATTTTGGCATGTTTAACCCTTTACTTCATATAGACACCTTTGGACACCTCTGCGGTAATAATGACACCTTTGGACACCTAATATAAAAGGTTTTGAGTAATTGGGTGAATTATGTTTATATTAACTAACAGAGTGGAAAACAATGCAGGAAGTGTTCAGATTGCTCGTTACGAGCAATCTGAACTCTTCCTGCACTGTTTTCAAAGGCCTTCTGTGATTGGTGTGGGAAAACGCGTATCTATGGAGTAAAGGGTTAAATAGATATTGTTTTGCCAATATGGGGTCAGTGAGTAAGTTATATAGGCATGTTTATTAGATTTTTCTTTTGTAAAATTTTGAAAAATCCTGATAATATTCCCTTTAGGTTATAGTTCTTGTCGCGGACAAATGCTTACTTGTCACAGCGAGCAGACGTGTCGAATTTTCCAGGCCTGCATAGGAGACATTAGTTCTTTGGAGTGCTACCATTGTCCTTGTTAATGGGTACTCTTTCTGTACTGTGTAGTTTTTATTGCCTCTGATCTCTCTCCATCTTAGCTATCTATAGTGTCAGTCTGGGGACATCAGAGATGAATTTATTACATGGTCTTAAGTGTCCCTGGTAGTGTTTTTTGCAAGAGGTTAACCTATTTTATTAAATACATTTACTACACTTTGTTTGGAAAGATTTTATAAGCTTGCAATGAATTGTTTGTCCCCGTCATTTTATAGGTTAGGGTCACAGTGGAGTGGGTGTTTGGATTACATCATTACGCTGAGGAAGTGGTATAGTCGCACTGGAGAGCAGCTGTGATTTCACTTCCCATTGGAAATAATTACAGCACACAATCAATCACTGCCTATACTGGGATAAAATAAACAAACTGGATGTATTAGATGTCAGAATAAGGTTAGTTAAATTGGTTACTATGTGCTATATATATATTTATATATATACATGTGCTTTTGAAATATAGTAGAAAGTCATAATTGTTACCGATATAATTATTATAAATGCAGCGTAAGATGTAAGAAGAGAATATAAAATATTGAGTCAGCTATAGCAAAATGCAACTCCTGTCTGTCTGTCTGTCTGTCTGTCTGTCTGTCTGTCTGTCTGTCTGTCTGTCTGTCTGTCTGTCTGTCTGTCTGTCTGTCTGTCTGTCTTAATAATATAAATGATTGTCACTCCAATCTTCATTTAAAGGGCTAAAAATCTGTGAGTTCAGGCAAGAAGCTGCTAAATCCAATATATTATATGTATGTCTGTCCATCAATCTGTCAACTGGCTGGCTGATTAACTTACAATGTACAAGGACTTTTAATTTCCAAATACTTTTTGAAATTTTATGTAAACAATGTGGCAATACAAGCATCACTTATCTTAGTAGGTTTATTGTGAATGTAACACTTTTCGCAGTGGTACCTGTTACCTGTCTGTTGTTATCACAACACGGATAATGGAGCTTAGTAAAGCTTAAGTTACCTGTTTTACCTACAACGTACCCTGGCTACTGAATGATAAAGGATATTGTAGGCTGCATTTAGAACATTTTGTTCATGTTATCAGAGAATACATAAATTTTTAGTAAGGGAGCCACGCCTGTCTTTGATATAGGGGAGCCTGATTAGTGTTACAATAACAAACGTATTGTCAGAATGGATAAGACAAATTAATAGACAAATTTCCCAGTCTAGGATTAATGATTTATGATCTTGCTTGGTCATAAAAAAACTATTTTCGCTCTGATAATGTTATGATTGTAACTATGTTTTTTTATTTAATGGTAGAATTTATACAATGTGAAGCTCAGTTCCAATTGGTCTATTGGAGCAATAAGGTACCAAGTGAATATGAAATAAGAAGGCACTTGGTACCTTTTTGCACCAACGGGGCACAGTATTGAGTAACACTAACAAACTTACAAAAGTGTGACCATTTTATATTTTTTTCTCATTTACTGGAAGCATTGATCATTATTATGTTATGTACTGAACAGAACAGCTAACCAGCCACCAGACATTTTATGTACCTGAAAATTTATGTATTTTTCAAAGGTATCAAAACAATTTCCTTGAGATTTGGACTTGAATATGTTGGGACATTAAGACTATGTAAAATCAATACATGATTGTTAATGCCATCTACAAATTTCGATAATTTTGATGAAGATACTAGAAATATGAAAGTGGCGGGTTAGCTGTATGTTCGGTATATTACATAGATATATAGTTCTGGAACATGATGGAAACATTGCTGTGGGGTAGGGCAACATCTCAAGATTCAGGCACTCTGACCATTTCTGGGGCCGAAATTCTGCCCCATTCCTTCTGCCCTGGAGTATACTGTATACTATTTTCAACTGATTACTTTAAGGGGGGCGGGGGGATTTCTGGTTAAAGAAACTAAGGAAACCTGTTATTGGTTAGGCCAACTGTCGCTTTGTCTCAACAACACGAAAACAAT
Source organism: Panopea generosa (assembly GCA_029582155.1). Taxonomy (NCBI): domain Eukaryota; kingdom Metazoa; phylum Mollusca; class Bivalvia; order Adapedonta; family Hiatellidae; genus Panopea; species Panopea generosa. The sequence goes on from CM055897.1 coordinate 69,629,907, forward strand.
ACAAAAATACCCCCCTCAGAGGGCCCTGGTCCCATTCCCCCAAAATGAAGGTAGGGCCATGAGATCACTTATTTCTCACCACGAAGGTCATGGGTTCGAGTCCAGGTCATTAAAAAAAAGATGTGACACAGTTGATCAGGATGGTGGTTTTAATCAGTTTCATTCTGAGATTTTCAGTATCCATCGATTAAACTGGAGATGCCATAACATATCCTGTAATGTGTTGAAAATAAAATTAAACCCTCATGCAACAAACATGCGCATGAAAGCACTGTTGACTTGTCACCGAAATTGACAGATACTGTTGTGAAATGGGTGCAAACATAAGAACAAAAATGGTGTCTTTGATTTATATGCATTTTCTATTGTTTCTGCACAAAAATCAAGGATACATTTTGCAGATAGCAACAGTTATTAATTCATTTTTATGCTCCCCTAAAGGGGGAAGCATATAGTCGCCGCTTTGTCCGTGCGTGTGTCACCAAATTCTTGTCCGGGCTATTTCTCTACAACCTCTGGTTGGAATTTTATGAAACTTGCTAGGATGCATTAATATCAAGTGGAGATGTGCATAGTGTCTTTTTGTTTCGGTTCGATGATTTTTTATAGAGTTATGGCCCTTTGATTCTGTCTGTGACCAAATTCTTGTCTGTGCTATTTCTCTACAATCCAATGTTGGAATTTTATGAAACTTGCTAGGATGCATCACTACCAAGTGGTTTGTGTTTCGGTTTGATGATTTTTCACAGAGTTATGGCTCTTTAATTGAGTCTGTGACCAAATTCTTGTCCGCACTATTTCTCTACAACCCCATGTTGGAATTTTATGAAACTTGCTAGGATGCATCACTACCAAGTAGAGATGCGCATATTGCCTTTATGTTCCGGTTATGGCCCTTTCATTGAATCTGTGACCAAATTATTGTCCCTGCTATTTCTCTACAACCTCAGGTTGTAATTTTATGAAATTTTTCTATGTTTGTGTTCCAGTTAGATGATTTTTCACAGAGTTGTGACCCTTTCATTCGTCTCCGCTCTAAATTTATGAAACTTGCTAGGATGCATGATTATCAAGTGCAGATGCGCATATTGTCTTTGTGTTCTGGTTCTTGTCCGCGCTATTTCTCTACAACATCAGGTTGGAATTTTATGAAACTTGCTAGGATGCATCATTACCAAGTGTAGATGTGCATATTGTCTTTGTGTTCCGGTTCTTGTCTGCGCTATTTCTCTACAACATCAGGTTGGAATTTTATGAAACTTGCTAGGATGCATCATTACCAAGTGCAGATGTGCATATTGTCTTTGTGTTCCGGTTCACGGAGTTATGGTCCTTTGATTCTGTCTGTGACCAAATTTTTGTTTACATGTGTGTTAAAAAAAACGACACTGAAAACAGTTCATGAAGCAGCAGCTTTTAAAAGAAGACGATTATTTTTTATTATATCCATCAGCAGACTACAGTAGCTTATTCTACATTTCATCTGAGAACAGTGACCGTGCACGCTTCAGGCCTTAACAACTCTTAACTTGCGTATTAAACCACTTAAAGCTGCAATAAAAAACTGAGGATAGTCGTAAACATGCTTGCTTGTATTCACATGCGTTAAGGAAACCTGATTAGTAATTGAATTTTTTTGTAACTTTTGTATGAAGCGAAAAAGGAAGTCTGAATTTCACTTCCTCATAATTATCATACCGTGTGATAGATTTATGATAGACTCAATACAACAGTTTTTCATGTTTAAGTGTGTCGTGGGTTTTAACTCTTAGTGTTCACACCTAGATGATTGTGATGTATTCACAAATCATGTAGACCCAGACCAGCTTATCAGTAACGTGATGAAAAACAAGAGTAGATGAAATACGAGTACATTATAGCGTATTGTTGTAATACTAAAAGCATTATGTATAATTTTAGAATTTCTGTATAGATTTAAACTTAACTAATTTGGACCCCCCCTCCCCCCCCCCCCCCCCACTCCCCTTAAAAAAAAAATTGATGATTTATGGAGGGAATCCCAAAATTAGAGAAAATGTTGAATGGGTTGAGGGAGTGTGGGAGGTGGCTATCGTTTTTAATCTAGCTGCTTTGCATTCTATACTAGTTATAGTGGAACATTGACACATATATAAGTTACATATGTAAAATCACAATATGAACCCATAATTTATTAAAAAGAGAAATTGATGATACTTTTATTTGAGATTATAAGAATCATACAGAAACTAATATCTGTAAGTTTTCCCCATAAATGGTTATATCAAGGTACGCCATTTTATAATTGAAGTGAAAATGCCAAGAATCAGATTCCTTGTCTTGGTTACCAAACACACTGAATAATTATTTAAGTTAATCCAGCATTATATTTTTATCAAGATCGCTTTTCAAGACATTAACTGTATAATTTACATCATATATTTGTATATGTCGTACCATAGATGATTCCAGCGTCACAGCGTGAGAAATATATTTCAGCCCTAAGTGTGAGACAGAAATAGCTAACCCTGGTAAAAATGCATATATCTGGTATGCATTAGAAATTATAATGATGAAACAGAAAATATCATCCATATACGAGTTAAAACTTAGTCCCACTGAGAAGCTCTGTTTGATCTATACATGTTTAAATGATGTCACATAAACACCAAAAACATTGAAAGTGATATTTTTTCATTTATTTTAACAATGATTCCAGCCATTAATTGTTTATGAGAACATTTTAGTGAAACTTTAGTGTGAGAGAACCTTGTGTATATTAATAGATGTATGCAACTATCTGTTCTCAAAATTCACAAATATGTCGATCATAATTCATTGATTGAAAGTTTAGTATCATTTTTATGCCATTGAGGGCTAACAGACAATCATTTAACCTAACCATTCTTTCCTGGGATCCTGGAAGGTTTACTAGTACTCGAGCACATCCCATCTCCGCAAGTAACTGATAACTTTCCCTATTGAATTAGCGGTAAGAGACCGATGATAATGATATGCAATGTCACAACCATCATCACAGAAACTGTGGAGATTTGAACTCACGATCCCTGAAATGATAGTCAGATGTGCTTCAGGCCTGGCCAGTAATTTCATATTTTGTTTGTTAAATTTCTGAAGTTTCCAAAACGACCATCCTTTGAATGACTCTCTCCATCATAATCTCTTCATGAACTTTATATGATCCGACCATTTTTCAAATATACATGAATATACAAAACTTATAAGTCATTTCCACATCTTTTGAATTTTGTTATTTATGTAGATGGTTGACCTGTAAACTTTTAATGGCTGCATAAATTTTACTGGTGTTATTCATTGAAATAGCCACATATAGGTATTGTAGCCTGGGGGCTATATGATGGGGTTCCGTCCATCATCCGTGGACATAATTCAAGTATTAGTTTCAGTCTAATTATTTGTGTATTAGTATAATATTATATGGGGGACTGATGTCATGTCTTTATTACTATTATATTTATCTGACAGCCCCAGGAGCAAATTGTTTCACACATGAACTTTTTTTTCATGAAAACTGAAAGAGATGTATACATTATATTTCGTGATGTGAGATTTTAACCTGTTGTTGTTATATATATATATATATATATATTATAATGTCTGTTGCATCTTGTTACATGGTAAATTATTTGTCTGCAGGCTGTATGTCATAGGTAGGTTACTCGGGCAGCTTATAAGGTCGGCTGTATGTAATCGTTACACCCTCCCAATCATAATATTATCTGCTGCAAAATTGGGAAACCCTTTAACTTAATTGTATTCTGTAGTAAATCGTACACTTTCTGTCTTTAATACATTGAATTATATCGATAAAACTTGGTACAGTTTTGTTTCGGTATTTTTGAGGTGTTTGATTATTGATGGTGATATTTAATGGTTTGATTGTGGAAGTAAAATTAATGCGAAAATTATGATGAAGACACAATTGGTGGCCCATGGGTGTATGTAATGACTTAGAGGCCAAAAGTCGGGGGGAGTGGGGGTGGGGGGGGGGGGGGGGGGGGGGGAAGTTACACATTATAACCAAATATAATTACATAGATTGTAATCTGTTGTGTCCTAGAAAATAATGCTACCTCCAAAGCTAGAGTAGAGGAACAAATGAAGAGAAATTAGGAGAGAAACCAGTGGAGAGAAATGAGGAAAGAAACAAGGCGGAAAGAAATAAAGAATAAAGAGCGGAGAGGAAAATATTGAAAGAAGAGAGGCAGTAAAAAACAAAAGTGGAGAAAAATGAGAAGAGGAACAAGTTGAGGGAAAAGAGAAGAAAAACAGTGGAAAAGAATGAAATGAGAAAAGTAAAATGCAATAAAAAAAATAGAATGATAAGAAATTTTTTGATGGAACTATTTTTTTTCATGCACATGTATTGTGCTTGCTAAGGGTTCATGCAAAAAGACAAACAAATATACATCTGGAAAAAAATAGTGCTAAAGATATAATGGGTAATGGATATTTGTAGTAGTGACATGCCAATTACAGACCTGTCACATGTCATTAAATATGATTGGCAGGTGTTTTGTAGGTGTACCTGATCAACAGTGTAATAACTAATAACAACAATTTGGACATGTTTCTGTCTACCATATAAATTTTATAGCTGTTGTTCGCTCCCCCACAATAATTTGTCAACCTAATTCTTTCTAAAATTATTATCAGTTCCACCAGTATTGCTCCTGATACAATTAAATACATAATTTTTTATGTTTTTATTGAACCAGTGCCAGTGGAAATTGACAGGTTCGTGAAATTTACAACATATTAAGAAAGGTGTCTTGTATCTTGTACTCAATTTAATTTAATAGATTTCTCCAAATATTTGTATATAAATATTTTTACCACTAATTCGATCGGACAGAAAAACCTTTACGTTGACCACTGCTGCTCAGTACACGAGTTCATGATTTATTTGCATAATTAGTGCATCTAATGTAAACAAGCCATTTTACACGTTTTTACCTGCTGTTGCTGTTCTTGGTCAAAACTGCTATCATCCATCATTGTATATCATCGGCTCGTTTCGTTTTTTGGTTGTTTGATTAATAACGGCAATTAGCATGTAGTGTTTGTTTGCTTTGTACCTGATGATAATTAATGAACGTGCTTGAAGAAAGGCATGCCTGAACAGTGTTAATGATGTCTATTGTTTTCGTTTGAAAGGACAAGTGACAGGTTCATGAAAGCCCAAACTTGGAAATGATTCATATAAAATTTGTATATACAGTCAAACCTGTCTTAAGCAGCCAGTCAAAGGAAGGAACAAAAGTGGCTTTTTAAGACACGTTGTTGCTCAATACTGGTTAGTTTGCTCTGAAAGTATAGAAAAGGGAAATAGCAAATGTGGCTGCATAAAACAAGTGGCTGTTTAATAGAGGTGGCCCCTTACACAGGTTTGAATGTTTAATGTGTACCAGTTTGAGTGAAAGTTGCCTTGTGTGTGACTGCCATTATAGTATGAAATATATACTGTCAAACCCGTACAAGCAGTCACTTCTATTAAGCAGTCACTTTGCGCCTTAAGCAGCCACATTTGCTATTTCCCATTTCTATGCTTTCAGAACAATTAATCTGTATTAAGCAACAACCTGTCTTAAAATGCCATTTTGCTCCTTCCTTTGACTGGCTGCTTAAGACAGGTTAAATGGTATGTAATTAATCTGATTGTCATGGTGTGACTTTTTGTGAAAAAATGTTATTTACATATAGAAGGATGATGGTTCTGTCATCTTATATTCATGTATTTGAATCTGGTGTCTTTCTCTTCCATTAAAACTGGTTGTCATGATAATATAACATAAGTTATATGAGAGAAAAAACATAAAAGATACTCAATGGCTGTCATCCCATGAAAAATCCCAGATTTTACAGTAGGGATTTTTTTTCTTTTATTGTTTAAACTTATTTATTTTATTTCAAGGTATAGCAACTTAGACAAATATAGCTAAAGGTCTTCTTTGGTAGATCCAGTACTATGCATATACAGATAACATTTGTTGCTCAAGGACACCATACATAGCCATGGTGAGGGAGCGAACCTAGGATTCTGGGTCTGATGCTTTACCGCTGGACCATGCACTCTACCGCTTTTTCTTATATTTTATGTCCTAATTATACCATCTTATATTCAACACCTGGAGACTTTAGCATTTAAAGTTTAATCAACTTTAGATCTACCTACAATATGTACATATTTGTGTATTCCAGTACTCGCAATCTGGCAATCTTAGATAAAAGATCTGATATAATAGATAGTCATAGATAACTGTCAAATGCCAAACTGGGCCATGATTCTTATGTTATGATTACTTATATAAAGTAACTTTAATGAGCAGCTGTCATCGTGGTATGTAAAGTCACTACTACACTTAAGGCAAAATACAGGAAGCTCCTGGCTGTACTAGTTATTATGTTGACTCAATTAGAATTTATATGATTAATAATCTCTTCAAATTGATAGTTTTGAATGGTTACTGTTAAATATGGCAATTATTTCGGTGTGTGGGGTAGGGGGGTGGGGAATGGGGTTTAATGCCTTTTTCAACACAATTCTGGTAATAAATGGCATATCAAGTTTTATTGGTGGGAGGAAGATGCGATACAAGAAACTTTATTTTGTGTCCGCTGTACAAATAAATAATAGCACTAGCTGTAAAGCTATTTGCAGAGAGTAACAAAAATTCACATGTTTAACAAAACTAATGACAATCTGTTTCGATAAAAATATACATGTAGTTATAATAGATAAGATGATGGCAAATTATTATATATTCTGAAGTAAACTCAGAGTGTTTGTGAATCGCTCTAAGTTTGTTTCCTTGGTAGAATCAGTACTGGGTGTTTTTAATGAGTGACCACTGGGTCAAGTTTGTGGGATTGAAGCCATGACCTCTGGCATGACAGGTCAACCGTCTATCCACTACACAGTAAAACAACTGCCCTGCTTATACTGACACCCTGCCAACAAGACCTAGAACTATCCTCTAAATGCTAAGTGCCATGGGAGGAAGCTTTTAGTACCGTTTTTCAAGATTTGGTATGATTCAGCTGGGGATCGAACACACAATCAACCGCATGCAAGGCGGACACCCTACCACTAGACCACCGCTGCTGTGTTGACACAATATTGTACTGAACACCTGAGCATTGGAGCAAATTAATGCGCCTTTATTTCACAAAATTACAAAACACAACAGACCTTTTTTTCTTCACAAAACCAGCAATTAAAATAATTTGGTAATCAACATTAGCAGATACCAGTGTATGTACCTAGAACTTGTAGGGTACTACCAGTTTGTTACTTACAGATGTTGTGTTAGTTATTAAGTAGATCTGGACTGCACATTATCTGGAATGTGATATCTTTATTGACATTTCATGAGATATTTATGGATTTCTCACATTTAATTTTTCAAGTAAAGGAAAACGCACTTCCTGCTTGAAATATATTTGTTATTGGTGGTTTATTCATATAAGAATAAAGGATGTTTTGATCAAACTGCCAAAAAGTTTACACTCTTTTTTAAAGGGAAAGAAAATATTTCATACAAACATTTGTAATAATTATAACTAAGATATGCACTGAACAGACCCATGATGTAATGATGTTTTGTCGGGTTTAATTAGAGAATTTTACATATTTAAAGTTGAATTTATTAAATGAGATGGCAAAACTATGTTATGCTCTTCTTTTACTGAGCATAATTGCATTTCTGTCATCCAGATTTAATAAGATTCTTTTTGTCACTTGACTCAGAAAAGTGGTGCATTTACCATTTATTTCACAGGTCCTCTCTATAAAGATAAGAAATTGCTTTGTCCTGCAGCTTAATATTTCCAAAAAGATGGCTTGTTGGTTTTTCACAAGTGGGATAAGGACTAATTGAAGTCTCTGTGACACAACTAATGTATTACCATCATCATCACACTGGTTAAAGTCACAGGTGCATTCCTTTCTGACCTGTCAGAGGTGTGATGGTTGTAAATGGACGTCAATGGACACAAATGGAAGACATTCTCCTTATTACTTATCAAGTGACCATGAGTGGCCACAAGTGACCGCTAGGTGTTATTTCATTATTGCAATCATTCATTTGCAGTCGGAACATTATGCGGTATTGGGATACTAAGTAGTCAAATAGTACAACGACGGATTTGAGTGTATTGCAATCGGGACAGATTTTATTCCATTACTGGTATTATGTTTAGGTGTTTGTGTCTCGGTAGTGTATGACTTTGTGATTAAGGCTATTAAATACCAAGTTTACCTAACAAGGAAGAGAAACATACTAAAATTAGATAGATCTTGTTTTGGATCAATAAATATATAGGTTACTGTTTTTAAAGTATATATAAGTTAAATACATTATCATTTTAACTCAAATTTACTGATATGATTTATGGGGTACCATAACTATTTATGTATTATATCATAAACACATAGAAACATGTACAGGGTTTTGTGTTTATATGTTGGATTTAATCCAGTTGTGTTATTGAACCAGTGATTTCACGCGTGTGCTGTTCCATGTTTTTTTAAGGGCTCGGGTAATTATATTTATTTATTACATTTTTGTTGAGTAAATAATCTATGAATGCTTTCAAGATATTGATAATTGTATCCAAGCTTGATAATTTCACTCCTATAGATATGGTCAGCACCAGTGTTGTATAACCAGTGCTGGATTAGTCTCTCATATTAAACAAATAACACAAATGATATTAATAATATTTTTATACATGTTTTATTATATTATATAACAGAATACATTTAGTCTAAAATAATCTGTACGAAAACTAAATACATGTAGTACTATGTGGTTCCAAGATTTTTTTAGCATAGGATTGGGGGGGCATCCACCATATTACAGAGGGGGGGGGGGGGGGGGTGTCCACCATATTACAGAGGGGGTGGGGTTGAAATGTTTTTTGTTTTTTTTTATGGAAAGAGAATTATTTTAGTGATATTTGAAAATTCCTGGTGGGACTTAACATAAAAAAAAAAAAAAAATACCTGACCTGCCTGACTATATCCCTCCCCCCCCCCCCCCCCCCTCACTCCACACTCTCTAGGTCTGCCAGTGAAAATATTTTGATATCATTTATAAACTAAAAGTGTGGGTCCTCCATGGTCGAGTGGTCTAAGGCACCATCTCAAGATCACTTACCTCTCACCGCTTAAGTCGTAGGTTCGAGTCCCGCTTGCTCCAAAAACTTTATGTAAGGAAGTTTGCCAGTTACTTACGGAAGGATGGTGGTTCTACTTGGTCTGACTCAGTCTGATGTTTTCCTCCACCAGTAAAACTGGATATGCCATATGTATAACCTGAAATGTGCTGAAAATGGCATTAAACCCCATTCTGATAATCTAATAATAAACTAAATGTAGTTGATCGGGTATACATTTTGAAGTTTATGACTGTTTTACATGTCAAGCATTTGGGTATGTAAAGTACAAGAAGACCCACACTATTTCATAAAAGTTGCAGGGAAGTAGGTTACACAAATTGTGACCCAGCTATAGTCTTTTCTAAGCCCACCCCACCAGTCCCCAAACCTGAAATATAATAAAGTTAACAATTATAGTTATCTGAAAATCTTGTACCTGAACCTGCATAAACACTTGCAGTAAAATGATCAATTATGTAAAACGTTACCAAAAAATTGTATATAGCCTCTTTTAAAACCAGGATTTGCAAGTCCCACCCATATAATAATATAATAATTGAAAGTTTGCCCCTAAAATCTAGGCTTGCACCCCCTTCCCCAATATTTAATCCTGATCCCGCCCCTGGCCTTGGCTTTAGTATTTAACTTGCACTTTCTGCACTTGACCTTGGCCTTAATGAAGCTTTTTTATGCAACCTGTCAAGATATTTGCAGGAAATGATCAATCTACAAGCCATGGTGATTATTGCATGAGAGCATGCAATATGGCAGGGCTGTAAATCAATTTGTCCAAATGGTTCAATATTGAGCAATTGATAAACTGCTGAGCCTTTATTTAGTTAGCTTTGAAACAGCCACTGTAGCAGATATTGAAGTGTGTTGCAGACTTGTCAGTAATTATGATGTTGGTCTCTCTAAAACTAGTGTACACTTTTTTTTTATACAAGCGAATGAAGTATATTTTTTTTCTCAGTAAGATCCAGCCACATTTATTTGACAAAAGATGACATCCTGGAACCAATAATGGTACCAAGGACTTACCGGTATTTAGAGAAGGAAAAGCAACTGATTGAGATGTTATGAAAGCTCACGTATCCATGCAAAATCTCGCGAAATCTCGTTTTTTTATATCTTAACTACCAGACATTCCCAGCAAATTGTGTTTAAAATTGTCGAAGGTAACTTACGATTGAAACTAAAATTCAAGGAAAGTACTTGGAATTTTACTTCAAACTGCAATAATTCAAGATTATTTTGTGTGTTTAAAACATCTAAGGTTACATACACCTTACATTTTATGTGAAAGAAATCAGTTTTCTGTGCAATTTTTAGTGATTAATTTGCCAAATTATTAATTCTTCCTATACTATTTTATCAACATTAAGTAGAGAGATACAAGTTTCCTATCCTTCTATATAAGTCCTTAATGGTACCAATCTAGTCATCATGTATATCATGTTTTTTCTTGGCAATCTAATTTGCTTGACTTTGTCATTTGGCGGTAACATCCATGCTACTCCATCTGCTGTCTTACAACTTTACAAGATACAAGACTCCATTAACTTTTTGCAGTGTTCTCAAAAGCTTTTTGATTAAACTCGAGGGACACTTGCGAATGTTCCACACTTCCTCCCCTGATTAAGTTCAGGAGGAGCTCAGTTGATTTTTTTCAAGTAGAAAATTTAATATAAGCAAGGACGTTTCCCTGCGAAATTATTCTATTGTGCTAAGGTAAAATACAATATAATTGGATGCAGTTTGAATGGGGTTTAACGCTATTTTCGAATCCAACTTTTTGGTGTAGGGAGACCTCAAAATGAGTCTGAGTAGAACCACCATCCTTCCGCAAGTAACTTGCAAGGCAAACTTTCTCACATAAAGTTTTTGGAGCGGGCAGGACATGAACCTATGACCTAAGCAGTGAGAGGAAAATGATCTTGAGATGGTCCCTTAGACTATTCGGCCACAGATGATTTTTGGAATTTTTATGCCCCCCCTGTCATTTGAAGGATGGTGAAAGAGAATTAAGTGTCTCCCTGTCTGTCCGTTCACCCATCACGCCCCCCTGCATCAAATTGGTTTCTGATCAATAACTTATGAAGAGGGTCTATGTATTTCATTAATATTTGGTATGTAGCTGTAAAATTATAAAATATAGGTCTTATTTTGCAGGAGTTATGACTCCTTTTGCAAATTCTAAAATTTCATTATTTTCATTCATCTGAAAAAAGTATTCTTCAATTAATTTTTATAGAGCCTGTGAAACATTATTATTGCTCTTTGTATTACCTGACTAAGGTGACAAGGACCATTACAACTGATAAATAAAGAATATAGAAAATGTGAGATGAAATAGAGCAGATTGGGCTGCGAAGTGGAAACTGATAGTGATTGTAAGATGAGACTGAAACTGGATTGTTTATGACATATGTGTAATGTCATGGTGTGTGAAGGGATAACCTGACACCTGATGGTTAAATCATCCCAGAATAGCCAATAGTTCTGCATGAAATGGGGGTTAATGGTTAATATAAAAATGTAAATTGCCCATTTCTCATAAAATTGTATTAAAATTGTATATTTGGAGTGTTCTTTTTATCGATAGATACAAACCTGTATATTTTGATGTGTATGTATTATTTATGGTGAAATAAAATAATATGTAAATTATAAAATATCTTTTTGGCTCCCGCTTTGCGAAAAGGGATAGAGCAACGGCCTTGCATGCAGACTCTCATGGGTTCCATTCCTGGCCGAAGTCTTTAAAAATGGTACTAGAAGTATTCTCGCTTGGTGCTCAGCATTTAGAGGATAGGTCTAGGTCTGGCTGGCCCAGTGTCAGTATAATGTGTCTTGGTTAGGTATCATGCCATGAGTGGCATTTTACGGGGTTATGCCAGTGCTTAGAATACTGTCTCAAGTAGACACTCATGATATTACTGAAATATTATTGAAAGCAACGCTAAACAACATACAATCACAAACCTAAAAGAATAAAGAATAAAATAAAAAAAGGATTAAAGTTAACTGTCAGGAGATCTCTTGTAAACGTTCTTGCCTCTTTTTTTTATATCAGTTATTTCTTGCTAGCGCTAGAGAAACTCAGGTCTAAATATAGACACGTCTCTAATCTCTTTCGCTGTAAATGGACATTTTAGTACAACAATTTTCTCTCGATTTTCTCTCATTCTCCTGAATGCATGCAGAAGAATATAATCTTCAATAGGAAGGCAGACAGAATTTTCAAAGATCAATAATTCATAGGGATATTCCAATACAGAGGAGTTACAGATATTGAATTTTTCTCCCCACATTTCCATGTGTGGCATGCATTCTGTATTCATCGCCCGTGTTGCTGACAGTGTTACACACAATCTCGGACTACCACATGTACTCCAACACATTAATTAATAAGGATACTTAATTCGTTTTGAAACACGTAAGTTTTATTTTCATTTTGCGTTTTTTCTTTTGCACATGATTCCATATCTGTAGTTCATTAATGCTTCAGGACCTGATTGTCAATGTCGCACTGGCCATGTGACCTGGATCATTTAATGAACCCCATTAATCGGCTTAGATTTGAATAATGAATATTGAATAATGGCTTTGTTGTTTGAATAATGAACCTTGACATACTTTTGGCTTTGGATTTGAATTTGAAATATAATGAACCATGACATTTTATGGCCTTGGACCTTGGGACTTGATTGCCCTGGATTTTGAATGAAAGTTAAACCTTGAGACTTTATGGTCTTTATAAGAGTTTAGTAGCTCATAATGTCCTTGGATTTAACTTAAATGGGCAAAGAAAACCTTGGATTTTCAGTAATGATTTCCATGAGGCGTTGATGGCTTTATATATGAATATTGAATGTAGAAAGTCTGTTATATTTATATATGAATATTGAATGTAGAAAGTCTGTTATATTTATATATGAATATTGAATGTAGAAAGTCTGTTATATTTATATATGAATATTGAATGTCGAAAGTCTGTTATATTTATATATGAATATTGAATGTAGAAAGTCTGTTATATTTGAATAATAACCCTTGAATTGTGGCCATGGAACTTTGAGAGTTTACTGGATGTTGATTATGAAATATTGGTATGTTCCTCAGATGGCCTTGGATATGAATAACAATTTAACTATAGCACTTTAAAGTTTAAGTCATGAATTTCAAGACTTTCTGGCCTTGCATTTTACTTGAATGAAGCACCATGAGGGTTTATATTCTTGGGTTGGAATAATGAACCTTGAATTCGAAGACAAGCAAATGATGTGTAAGTAGAAACTAGGTTGTATTGACTTGGACAGACAATGCCGTGTGGTCAGTGGGGTGGATCAGGCAAAAGTCATTCTTGTGTCGGGTCCATTAATGTATACATATTGTTCAGTTGTATGCCAGTAAAATTTCAAATAAGTGATGGGACACTGTGTGGTCACTCATTTTATTGGCAGAAAGTTCAGTTGAGCACAACTTGAATGATAATTTTATTACGTTATAGTAGCTTTTTTTATTATTTTTTAATGGTTACTTTAAATCTGTCTGAAACTGTAACATGCTGTTACATTTATCTAATCTGCTTGAACAAACTCTTTATTGCTGGCTTCATTGTCAACATTTTTGGGGGTCAAAGTTCATTCATTATATAAAAACTGTTTGTGTTTTGCTGATAAACAGATGGTTCCTGTTTCTGCAGTAAGGCAGTGACATGTCACAATGGCCAGTATACAATTACCATAGATACGGGTTTTTTTTTTCTTTATTAAAAGAAATGAAAGCTGTCTATTCACTTAATGGTTACCACAGGAATTGGCTCCAGTTTGTTAAATTGTTTTGCATGTTGTTTGAATAGAGCATTATTCACCTTGTACAATACAACAAGTGTGTTTATTGTGTCTGCTGCAGCTGCTATCATTGTATGCTCCCACTTCAGTTGTGTGGACTTGAATAACAATGCTTTTTTTGATGATATTTTGTCTTATTCTTTATAATTATGTATTGTTATACTCAGCAGTCATAGTTGTGAAACTCTAAACCAACTATTTTGAGCATGGCGTGTTTATGTCAGACATGCACAGAGACTTCAAGGCAGTATATTAGTATAATAAAGAATAGGTGTATCATAACATGAGATTTGGACACAGGATGCGAATCCAGTTTGAGTGAGAAAGAGTATGGGAACGGGTAGGAATACCCTAATATAAAGAAAGGGTATGGGAGTATTTTATTTAAAATGGGGGTAAGTGATGTTGAATACATACTTTTAGAAAATAACCATAAAATGCCTTATTGGTCAAAGACATCCTCAATAAATCAAGGCATTTTTATTCTAATGAGGCCCTTCCAAGGGGTCCCTGTTCCTTGGATCTCTTAAAGTATTGGCCATTGTTCCCCAGATCCCCAAAAGTATTTTCCCAAGATCTATAAGATTAGGCCTTCGATCCATGGATCCCTGAAAATAACAGGGAATGTTCCCGAGACCTCTAAAAATAATTGGCCTCGGCCGATCATTCCCGAGATCTCCAAAACCCTTTGGAGGGCCTCTCTAACTAACTTATAGAAAGACATTTGTTTTACCAAAGAAAGTGAAAAAGATAAGTTTAAATGGATTATAATATATATGTAGGTAAATTACAATCATGTAAAGGTTGTAAATGGAGACTTTCTCTATATGTTATGCAAATAACAAAGTGCTTGTATACTGATCCAATGCCATAATTAACCTAAGACTTATTAAATTAACACTGCTAATCAAAATGTTGACAATAGTTTATCAGGGATGCGAAAAAGTATTGCACAATATTAATATTTATCTCTGTAACCATTCCGAACATAGCTTCACATTTCAAAACAGGTTTAAATAAAATATTACTACATACGCACAGGCAACTGGCATTAACAATAACTGAATGGATATAAATTGGAAAAAAAAATAACTGAAGAACAGACTTGTAATATTATTAATTAGGTACGGAAATCTGATACCATCTCAAAAATTGAATGGAAACAAAGAACAAACTAGATTTTGCCACGGTAGTATAATCTTGTATTTTTTACATCAAAATGTAGCAAGGGTAAATTACATGTACGTCGTAATGAAAGGACTAATGGTATAATGTTATATGTGCCCACAATTGAAAACTTTCATTACAATAGTGATCTGACCTTGTCTAGTTGTTAAAATTTTCTCCATGATTAATTGGCTACCTTACCCTTATACAGCAATTATAGACTAGAAAATAAATTATTTAAAAAAAATTTGATCATTACCTGAGCGTAAGTGTTTACATTAGCTGTAAACTATGCTTTCAATTTTGTACACAATTATTTACACTGTTGCTTTTTACGATGGTTGATTGGAATACTGAAGGCAATTTGTTCAAAATGTTCAGGTAAACAAATCAAATGATTTAGCTTCTGAAAACAGAGCATGTAATAAAGTGACAATATGTAATTATGATAAGCCTGTATTCATAAATGTGTAAGTTTTATGTATATATCTTTGTTTTTGTAATGTTTACTTATGACACCATGTTGAGAGTTTAGTCAATGCCAAAAACTCCCTTTAAAACCAATTTATATAGTGTCACAGGGCCGTTTTTAATGGATCTGTCCAAAATAATAAAATTTAATATAATACAGCCAACATTTATTACTTCAGGTTCTGATTACAAATTACCACAACATTTTTAGAATTTCTTTATTTCTTTGATTCTATCATTCTCTTAGATGTCTTTAAAGGTTTGCACCTGGATAGGGCTGTGGTACATGTTTAATATTCTGTGATCCCAGTTTAAATGAAGTACATTTGTCACCTTTGTTAGATTGATTGTTATCTCTGATCATTGTGGGTGTTTAAACATTCTTTGGTGTTGCATTCATCAACTATGTAACTATGTTGATTACCTTCGATACTTGCATGATCTGACCACTGTTGTATATAACCAATTGTCTTATTTAGTTGAATTCTAAATTTTAAACATTGATGGTTGGAGAATATGGTGTTGTTTTTGTTGTTTTTTTTAATGGGGTTTAACACCATTTTCAACACATTTCTGGTTATTTATGGCATATCCAGTTTTACTGGTGGTAGAAGACCTCAAAACAGTCTGAGTAGAACCACCATCCTTTCGCAAGTTACTGTCAAACTTTCTCACTTTCTGAGCTAGCAAGACCTGAACCTAAGACCTTCTATGTAAGTGATATTAAGACAACGCCTTATACCACTTGGGCAGGACCTCTAGGTTTTAATGAAAATAATATATCTATTTGTTGAATGGTGTTGTGTCCAACAGTATTTCACTCAAATCTTGGTTGATTTCTGCTTGGAGTCAGTGTCTGTATAGTGCTGTTACACAGGAATATCAAATACATTGTTTTCGACCGCAGAATTCAGGCTTGGTTAGCTCAGTTGGTAGTGATTCCCAGTATCAGTCCCAGTCCAGGGGTCGTGAGTTCAAATCCCTGGCTTTCCACAGTCTCTGTGATGATTGATATATGACATTGCATCTCATTGTCATTTGTCTCTCATCACTTATTCTAGTAGGAAAGTTGTCAGTTACTTGCAAAGTTGGGCACAGTGCTTGAGTACTGATTGACCTTCCCGGATCCCAGGAAAAAGTGGTTTGGTTAACTGAATGTCTGTTATTCCTTGATGGCATAAAAACAACGCTAAAATATTTAAATAAACAAACAAACTGTATAGGGTAGTTCCTAGAGGATCCTGTGGTTGTTACAAAGATGCTATCAGTGTAACACCAACAAAATAAATGTTTCAATTACATAATAAAACAGAATAAGTGCCATCATGATATGACTGAAATTGTTGAATAAAATAAGCAGTATACGAACAATACAGTCAATAAAATATTATCACCAATCAGAATTTCCACGTAGAACATTGGAATAAAAACTGTGGACAAAGTTAGTTTGTTTCATACAGTCCGTCTGCTAATATCACAAAGCAAAAGTTAAAACCACATGCTTGTTACTGATCTTGATCGGAGCTATACACCTTTCATCGAACACAAATAACAACCTCAGAATATCAGTAGAGCATCAAAATGTCCTCCTGGGTCTCTTGTTGAAGATGTTATCTGTTCGTAAGTTTGAAATTGATATTTGCAATATATGCAGAACTGAATACAGCTGACTTAGTGCTCTCGAATTTTTCAATCAAACACATAACACATGCCCCTTTAATAAGTTATTTAGTTAGGGTGTCTACAGATCTACAAAGTGCATGCCATGTAACATGCATAAAAAAGCGTGGAAGACAGGTGCATTTTCTTTTTTTTTCTTCTTTTTTTTCAACTTTTATGACTTCTTTAACAAGATAAGATGCAGGAAACAAAAGACCTTTAAGTTTTAGTTCTGCAGACCTGACAGAAGTTTTTGATTTATCTGGCAGAAGTTTATGATTTATCCGACTGTTAGATAATAACATAGACAGAGGTAGTGGAGTATTTTAAGACTATTTTACTGTTTATTCGTGGCTGATTATAGCATCTTAAGATGTAATAAAGTTAAGAAGGATGTGAAGTTAGTTGTTCAGACTGCTTGGTTGCAATAAAATTATAGATTTATATTTTTAAGATTTTAATTTTGCGGTACTTTAAAAGAGGCATTGTCTGTTTCACAAATTGAATGTTCCCTGGGCTCTGCTGAAATATTTGAAGTGGGGAAATTTAGTTGACCATCAATTCTCTCAAATACAAATGTCATATTCGATACATTATGTACCGCAGCATGATCAAGTGGTAGAGAGTCCACTTAATGCATGCGGAAGGTCATGGGTTTGATCTCTGGTCGGGTCTTATCAAAGACTTTAAAAATTGGTACTAGAAGCTTCCTCGCTTGTCACTCAGCACATAGAGGATAGTTCTAGGTCTGGTCGGCCCGGTGTCATAATGTGACTGGGCTGAGTATCATACCATGTGTCTGCAGCATGATATTCCAGTGTGGCAGCGTTCAGAATACTGTCTCAAGCAGACACTGTCACGATATCATTGAAATGTTTGAAATGATGCTAAACACCAAACAACAACAACAACATGGATTCATAACTTCATTCAAATATACACATACATACTGATGATCATTCTGGTGAATAAAACTAGTCGCTATATTTGATTATCAACAGTGCTAAAATCATAATGACATTGAAAACTGCACACTATTGCAAATATTGCAAATTGTAATTTGACAGATGTTTTGTAAACATGCCGATCAATGTTAATCTTCTCTTTCCACACAACAAAATAATCCGCAAAGAAATGCTTAACCCAGTGGTTTAGTAAAACATATTTAAAGAACATGTAAAACATGTGCAACAAGGAATGCAAGAAAGTGGAAATCAGAAATCCTCAGATAGCCAGTTACTGTTAATTTCAATAGAAGAAAATTTTAATCTTTTGTTAATAATAAATTAATTGCTAGATTATCATCCCTGCCCGTCCCCTTATTTTCAAACCACCCATCCCCATTTTTAAGAAAAAAATTAAAATGAGATTGATTGATTGATTGAATATTTAGCGTCATTTTTATGCCATTGAAGGCTAACAGACGATTAGTTAACCTAACCACTGTTTCCTGGGATTAACCAGTACTAGAGCACACCCCATCTCCGCAAGTAACTGATAACTTTCCCACTTGAGTTAGTGGTGAGAGATGAATGATAATGAGACACAATGTCGCATATAAATCATCACAAAGACTGTTGCTGGGCGGGGATTCGAACGCACGACCCCTGGATTGATAGTCAGAAGCGTAACCGACTGAGCTAATCGGGCCTGGCTGAATCTAACAATACTTTATAATGGCCTTAATAATGTATTAAACATTTTTACAACTCGGTTAACACCTTTTGTATTTTAGTTTACCTGGTATTACATACCCCTTAAACAAAACATCTACAACAACGTTTACAGATATAAAATTGTTAAACACAGCAGGCAGATGTTGGCTGTTTTTCTTGATTCCTGAACTCACATGAGTTATGGCTCCTATTTTACTCTTTTTTTTTTTGTGGGGTGGAAAGGGGAGGGGATTTACTGACATATAGCGGGGCATCCTATCCTACATCATTTAGGACAAACAGCTGTAAGGCAGTGTCTTAAGGTTTGACTTGACATTGAAGTCATAGGTCACTCAAAAGACTTCATGTGGGTAGTTTTATTAGTTGCTTGGAAAAGCTGGTGTTTATATTCATTGATTCTTTCTGAGGTTTTTCTCCATCATTAAAACTGAATTTCATTTACATAAACATGAACTGTAATTTTATGAAATGGCTTTCAGCCCTGAGCACGTGTTCCCTACTCCGCCACACTTCCTTGATAGCAGCAATGATCATCATCAACGTGTCAGTCCCCATCACAGTGTCAATCGTAGACATCACGGTGCTTCAATAACAATCATACAGTAGTATATCAGCATCCTGTTTTAGCTATTTCTCATTGTGTGGGGTTACTGCATAATACATGAAGAATGATCCAGGAAGTGTTCTGAATTGCACTACATATCATCAATGTTTTAGTCGTCTGCTATATTTCATGAAATTTCTCATCCGTCAGTCATAAAGAATTAATCGCGCTAAAATCCCATTACCCTTAATGAGGACGAACTATCGGAAATAGGTTTTCCTCCAGATTATTTCCTTCCAGGATGCCAAAAACACGGCGGTATTCTAGTATTCTATTCTTTATCTATTTTTATAAGTAATTAATACTTCTGGGACTCAGTCATGAATTAAATGTATTTTTCAATCAACAAATCTTGGAAAAAAATAAGTAGGTGATTTTCGTAGCCCTCTTAAAGGTAGTATATTGGGGGGAAAACCCGCTCTAAATGTCTTAAAATGGATAAAAGCATCTCATTATAATAAATGAATAAAATCAGAATGGATTGATATG
This sequence comes from Panopea generosa, assembly GCA_029582155.1. Taxonomy (NCBI): domain Eukaryota; kingdom Metazoa; phylum Mollusca; class Bivalvia; order Adapedonta; family Hiatellidae; genus Panopea; species Panopea generosa. Next base: position 69,650,012 of record CM055897.1, read on the forward strand.
TCAAATACACCAAAAGATGACAAAAATCGATATTTAAATTGGAGTGGTAAACTTGAAACGAAATCCCCATTCTAAAAATAGACAGCACTAGATACTGTTTGACAACCTTCACATCGTCATTTGGACTTTTTCTAAGATGTTTTTCTTAAATCAAAATGAAATACCAAGACTCATTGAATACGTCACAAAATATACTGCAGTTTCAAGCAGATCTATTTTAGTCTAACCTAGATGCGGCGTAGCCCAAGTTAGGAAATCCCTTTTCAATATATTATTTTGGCATGATTAAATAGATTTTCTTTTGGAAATACAGGGTCAGTGAGTATACTTATATAGGCATGATACACAGGGGTAAATGTTTATAGTTAATTTTGAAACCTGAAAATCCTGATGAATTCCTTTTAACATGACTTAATTCTCTAAGTTTAATAAAAAATGTTTATAATTTCTTAAACGTGGAGTTTATCGATAGTAAATACTTGGAGATTAATACATCAATATTATTGTGGTACCTGTTTACATATGCAGAATCATTTGATGTTTGAAATTGGGTAAAATTCAATTTTAACAATTTGTCCCTTCTTTCTCGAGGATTTTGGTTCCTTCTTCAACTTAGGGGATGGGATGGGGGTGGGAGGAGGACAATGGGAACTGTAAATTGAAAAACAACTTCACATTTTCAACATTTTGAATATTAAATGAGTTTCTTTCATTTCATGCTTAATTGAAATATCTGAACAAAAAATGAAATTGGCACCGCTAACCAGGTTTTGGAATAAATTTCGATGAAAATTAAGGATAGACTAGTGATAAATTATGGGGGAGATTTGTGTCTCCATGGTAATGAACTAATGAGCACAGTTGTAGGAAATATACCACCATTAAATCATTTTGTTTAAACTTCATCAGGCAAATCATGTGGCATTGACTAAGTTTCTTAGAATAAATGCATATACATTTTAAACTTCCAATGTTAATATATTTTAGTAAATTGTAATGCAATTTTGGAAAATGTAAAAAAAAAAAGAAGCATTAATTATGTTACTATAAAGTCTCTTTGTGTTGAATTGTTGTTCATTTTGCCTGTTCTTGTAATGCTTGAGTTCTAGATAAACCTGGGTTTGTATTCACCAGCATTCTTGAGTATATTCTTAGACTTGAACTTGAAAATCCAAATTTCAACCTTATATAATATTTAGTTTACCATGACATATAGAATAATTTTGAGAGTTTATTTGAATATATATTAGGTTTTCCTACTTGCTTGCAAATTTTAGCCTAAAAATGGTTTAATACCACCCCCAGCACTACTAATTCTGCTTCCATGTTTATTGGTGATGCTCTGGATCAATTTACATACAACTTCCCTTTTTGTGAGATTTTATCTTTGATCCTGAGATCTTGTTTTCTCCTGTAGGAGTAATTTCTACAGTGCTTCACAACTCATTTATTTCTCTGATCTTTTGACCATCCAAGTTGTTTTTCTCTGTAATATTAGGAGGAAATGTTATATTATGAGGCCAGAGAAGATGAGCAGTCAATCTGCTTTAAACATCACCATTATCAATACATCACAGATTAAATATGGCATATCCAGTTTTATTAATGGAATTTAATGAATTAAAAGATTATTTAGTGTCATTTTTATGCCATCTAAGCTAAAAGATGTTCACTTAACCTAACTTGTTACTTACTTATTACTAGGGATCTTTGAAGGTTAATCAGTACACAAGCACACCCATATATCGGTCGTCACTGTGACTGTGGTAATTGAGGGATTCAAACTCACAACCACTGGATTGAAGGTCAGACACACTACCAACAGAGCTAACCTGCCCGAGCTTCATTGATGGAAAAAATCTTTGGAATGAATCTTAGTAAAACCACTGCCCTTCTACAAGTAACTTTCTCACAAAGGTTTTGGACCAAACTGGGCTCGAACCCATAACTGCAGCAGTGAGAGGTAAATGGCCATCACTCCGACTCAGCCACAGATGACCCTCTTAATGGTTATTATGCACTGTTCTAAATATGGCGTATGTAGGATTATAGTGGGCTGTGCCTTAAAAACATTATACTGTCAAGCAGAAAGGTGATTAAGCAAGGCAGCAGTGTAATGGATAGAGTGTTGGCCGCTCGCACCAGAGGTTGTGGGTTCAATCCCCAACTCGACCCGTTGCCTCGCATAAAAGAACACTCAGTACTGGTTCTACCAAGCAAGTGGATTGAGAGCGGGTTCATATAAGCTCTGAACTTTCATCGCAATCGAGCTAAAATAAATTACTTTAAAACTAAAACTAAAGAAGATTATTAATTTTGTGAGAGCCTCTGGATGGGTTTTCTGTAAAAATTGACAGTTGCTGTCAGTCTCTTTTTCATTCTGCCATATTGAATAAAGTTAATGACTCCAAATTTGGATGTATATCTAGTATACTAGTTTATCTGTTATACAACTTTAAAACGCATTAAATGTTGTTATATATTTTTTTAAGATAAGAACATAAGTCAAGTGGTTTTGATGAGCTGCATATAAACATGCATTGATTTTAGCTGAAAATTATGCAAATCAACTTTGTACAGGCAGACAAGTTTGTCAGAAGCAATCTTTTAACTTTGCCCTAGTATAATAATGAAGTTATTATTTTAAAACTATGATATACTGCAGTCTTATTAAAACGGGGTCCATATAACACAAAACTCGATAAAACACATTTTTTCTATGACTCCCAAATTTTTATATGCTATTTGCTATTTCAAATCAGATTTGTTGTTAAAAAAATGCATTATAAAGATTTATGAATTAATTAAAAAGACTAAACTAATTCCCATTTTTTTTTGTTGTTGGTGTTTTTTTCTTACTCAGACCATGTCTTTGTGTGTCATGATCTATACTTATGGTTATCCAATACTCTTACCACATGCATAAGCTACAGTGGTCCTATTCTTACCATCACGCATTTGGCACCCTTGAACCAAGTGGGTTGATAATTAACCGGAAATCAATGCATCATGAACATAGCAACAAATGGTAAAATGGATATGACACCCATTTCTACCTTTCTGCAGAGGTCAGCTATGATGCCACACCGGTTACAGTTTTGACAGTTTTCACTAGCATGGTCTAGTGGTAGAGCACCGGACACAGGGTCGGAGGGTCGTCGGTTCGATCATTAGACACATCTGTATGTGGTGTCCTTAACCCTTTACTCCATAGATATGCGTTTTCCCGCACCAATCGCAGAAGGCCTTTGAAAACAGTGCAGGAAGAGTTCAGATTGTAACGAGCAATCTGAACACTTCCTGCACTGTTTTCCACTCTGTTAGTTAATATAAACATAATTCACCCAATAATTCAAAAGCCTTCTATATTAGAGGTGTCCAAAGGCGTTTATATTGGAGGTGTCCGAAGGCGTCTATATTGGAGGTGTCCAAAGGCGTCTATATGAAATAAAGGGTTAAGCAAGACTCTTGATCAGCATAATTCATGCTTAGTACTGGTTCTACCCCGGAGGAAGACCTTTAGCATGATTTGTAATAACTTGTTTCTCAATTGAGGTAAAACAAATTAGTTTAACATTATATTATCCAGGCCTTTAAGTATATCTTCATTCAACAAAATATTGCCTTCAATAACCCTTAAGCTTACTCACCAATATAATTAATAGCGGTCCAATGATTAGATAAAATTATGTTATTATCTTATGAGTAATTGCCTCTTGAGTGCAACCATTATGTAAGTATTACGAAGAATTATCTTACACAAATAAAGATTGTTTACAAACATTGTTATTATACTTGGATATAATTTAATAATTGTAAAATTCCAATAATGTAATAATGACAATCAGCAGAGAATCTGGATTTTTATTTTCGATAAAGGGATAATCATAATTTTCTTATTGGTGGTGTGTCTGGGGGAGGTGTATGTATATTAGGGGGGTGCATATGTCGCTAGTAGCACTGAGGCGCCTGTTTCACCAACATATTCATATTTAAGTATGTACTTAAATACTGAAAAACTTACATTAGAGAAAAGCATCCAAGTGATTATGATTTTAGACTGGCTCTAGAAAAACTGTTTTTAGTTTCATTGACATCTATTAAACAATATTATAAGTATAACCGGTCAAAATTAAGTTATGTTTTTAAGTATTTTAAGTATAACCTAAGAAAATGTTGGTGAAATTGTTGCTAGATTTTTATTCAGTTTTGATGATATTTACCACTTTAACATGCGTGATACATAGTTATCAGCTGTTTTATTACATATACATTTTATGTATGTATTGGGGTAATTTTCTGCAAATTATAAAGATATATCATTATAGTAACTTGAGGCAGTACTCGAAAGATAACATTAATTGTATCATTTACACTATGACATTGTAAAAATGTACCACAACAATTTGTATCTGTCTGGGCTTAGCTGGGTTATGTAACCCAAGACTTGCGAAGATTAAGTTGGAATCCATCTTCTTCTTCTTCTTCTTCTTCTTCTTCTTCTTCTTCTTCTTCTGCTTCAACCATGTAAGGTACTTGACCATGGGCAGATCCAGACATTTTCATGAGGGGAAGCACATTTGCGCAAAGAAGGCCATGGAAATCTTAAGTAAAAATTTAAGTTTATACATGTGGGGGAAAAAATGGCCGAGAATTAATGAGCAGGTCCTGGAAATCCCAAAAATAACAAATTATTTGCCAATTGACATATTATATTATTTCCCAAACTTTACAAATGAAGTTTTAGGACTAATTCCTTGGAATGTCAACATATAGTTGCAGCGTTAATATTTCTGATGATTTTTAACTTAACATTTTTTTATATTTTTTTTAAAATCGAAATTTACTTTTTGGGATTTTTTTCTCTCTGCCAAATATACCGGTATATTTATTTAAATCAAGACAATCATCACAATAAAACACATAATTAGAAAAATAAATAATTATTGAATTTACAGAAATATATCTATTTGTCCATCCTATCAAATTGGTTTCTGATCAATAACTTATGTAATGGTCTGGGAATTTGATTAATATTTGATGTATAGCTGTATATTCATACTATTATATACCAGTATAATACAGGGCAAAACATTGTCAGTGTCGGTCAAATATTATTATTGGCCCCTTTTAGACTTATTTTTTAGTAACAAATAGCTGGGGCATCCATGTTCTATTTCGACTCATGTCTAGTTATCCCCTGAAGTCCTGCAGAATGTAGAATAGTGATTTTAATAATTCAATAATTAGATTATTTATCCTTGCAAGCTTTCTGATTCCACATCTTGCAACGTACAACCTTGAACCTTTGAACTCTGTCTGGTATGGCACTATAACTATATATTAATGGCCGCCATGTACTACTGTCAATTGATTTAATGCAACTGGAATTATTGATAAATATGGTTGTTAGTTCCAACTGCTGGTTTTACGACCTTTTTAGGCTCTTAAGTGATGGCAAACATGAGAAACCAATAGGAACGAAACTTTTTATTTGTCCTGTAGCGATGATAGTGTGAGTGATTTAGCATATTGTCAAATTTTAGGTACATTCTGTACTCCTGTGAGAATTGCGATACTTTTTTTAAGCCTTGCAGTAAGGCTAAAACGAAATTGTTGTTTATTGGCTAATTGTCAAGGCAGTGCGCTTTATAATTATTATAATAATCTTAAATGCAGCTTTTTTAACTACATGTATTTCCTTCTTTTTTTTTCTTTTTTTGAATATATTTAAGCATCATTTTTATGCCATTTTGAGGGCTAACTTAGCAATCAGTTAACCTTACTATTCTTTCCTGTGATCTGGAAAGGTTAACCTGTAAATTCGGGAACACACGATCTCCACAAGTAACTGATAACTTTCCCATGTGAATGAGCAGTAAGAGACGAATGACAATAAGATGCCATGTTGTGAGTATCAGTCATCAAGAAGACTGCAGGCGGGCGGGGATTTAGGAACTGACATCCCCTAGGTTGATAGTCAAGATGCACTACCAACAGAGCTGACTGGTTCCGTTTTTTTTTTTTGAGCATGGGATATAATTATGTAATTTATATTATGTATCAGTAATATGTGTATGTGATGGGTACTATGGATAACTTTACGATAGGCTGCAGGAGTATATCAGAGACTAAAAAATTGTATTGCACTACAGCCTGTGATATAATTGTCCTACGCAAAATTAGAGAACAATACTTAGACTGGTTAACATAAATCTTGGTGTCAGGATAATGGGACCCCGGGGTAGGGCCATCATGATATCTATGTGTCTGTTGCATGATGCTTAGATCAGTGGTGACAGCCAGAGAGTATATGACACCAATCAGTGAATGAGAAACAATTGTAAAGATGGCTTACATAGACAGTATCATTCAGTTTGATTGATCTTCACGATTAATGGTTGAAAGTGAAGCTAACCCCCATAGTATCATGCAATATAGAGAGTGGACAAAAAATAAATCAGATTGTATTTGTTTTCCTGGTAAACACTGTTCAAACCCTAATGTTTCTATTGACCATGCAGTTTGTCAATACCGCATGTTTGATTAGCTGCAAAGTTAAGTGCTGTTTGGAATTGGCATGCTAGAATTTCATGTTGTTTTTTTTTCTACCTATAATGTTTGAATTACTTAATCCCTGTTCTGTATATTGATTATGATTTAATGCACCAGGATTGGTTCATGTTTATCGAATGTTCAATTGCTAGAAATTGTCTGTTTAAATTATTTGTAATAAATGCATATTTTATTGGATTTTATTGACAATATTTCAAATCATATTTCAGGGATATTAAATCTAAATTGTTGTAATATCGTTACACAGAGAGAGAGTGAAATGTACATTGCTGCAACTGCACATTATTATAGAAAGTGATATGTTGCAATACCTCATCTGTTATCTCCGTGATATTTGTGTCCTCTGCCGAGCTTGGAGGACATTTAACATACTGTGCTGCACAATTTACCCAGTAATCCTTTCATTTACTTTTAAATGTTTTGATAAAATTTTTGTAAATAGCTTTCCAAATGTAAAAAAGATGCCAGTAATTGCTTTTGAGCCAAATGCGGTCAAGGTCACCATTACTAAAAATAGAATACAGTCATGTAATGGTTTCCTTGCAATAATTTTTTTTGTAGATATTTTTTTTTAATATATAGAATGGATATCATTAAACAATTGCTATAAAAAAAACTTGGCACAAAATTAGTCCAAACTCATGATAGACTAAGAAGGTAGACAGACTTAATTTTGCTCATATACTCGCGTTTTTCTTCAAAAAAAAAAAAAAAAAGACACATGCCAAAAAAAATTAAAGCAGTATTTACCCAATGGAATACTACAGTGACTATCTTCTTCGTGCATGATTTGCTTGTAAGTCAACTTATCAGATAAGAAATTCCCAAAATTGTTGTCATTTTAACGTACTATTGACCAAAATGTTTGTTCAACTGCAGAGATACAAGTGTCCCTGTGCCACATTACCTCTGTTATTGGAAAAGATACAATAAAATTATTAGTTTCCATTCGGTGCAGTCTGTTTGTATAGCCAGGGACGGGCAAACATGGACTTGCTCTGACCTTGAAATTGACAAGGATCTCATTTTTGTCCCAGTCGAGAATATTGGTTTCCTTTAATTGCAGTGCATAATTGCTAGAGGACATCTTGTATTGTGTTCAGAATTCAGATATTGGTAACTCCATCTGAGGTCGCTAGGTCAGGATCATGTGTTTGTACAGACATTGATTTCATTTAATTGCCTTGCTTACAAGTGTTCTCCTTTCCTTTATGTGTTGCATCTTTAGAGACTCAGATATTGTCCAGAGTTTATAATTACTTTTCTATGACATCAATTATTCAATAATTGACAGTTGAGTATTTCTGCAAACAAATGAATCGAGATTTGATACAAAAGCTGTAAATTAGTCCTTATTTGGAGTAAAAATAAGGAAATGTTACTTGACTTTTAGAAGTAAGTAATGTTGTTGTTGTTGTGTGTTGGTAAACATTGCTTTTAAAAAATTTCAATTGTATCATGATGGTGTCTACTTGAGACAGTATTCTAAGCGCGTCCATACTGGAGTAACATACTGCAGACACATGGAATGAGAGCCCACCCAGTGACATTTTACTGACACCGGGCCGACCTGATCAACAACTATCCTCTTAATGCTGAGCGTCAAGCGAGGAAGGTTTTGGTACCATTTTTCAAGTCTATGGTATGACCCGGCTTGGGATCGAACCGATGATCTTCTGCATGTAAAACAGACTCTACCACTAGACCACCACTGTGGTAGTAAGTAATGTAGCAGTATATTAAAAAACTTGCAGATATAAATGCCAAGATTTTGTATCTCTTTCTTTATTAGTGTACAGGTACATTTATTTTGCCTCCAGCTCTTGATAATGTATTGCCTGTAATATCATAAAAGAAAATGTTTGCAGCAGGAATAAGTTTTCATCATTTTGATCATGAAATCAGCTTTTAGTGTAGGTTTAACCCTTGACTTCATATAGACGCCTTTGGACACATAATATAGAAGGCTTTTGAATTATTAGGTGAATTATGTTTATATTAACTGACAGAGTGGAAAACAGTGCAGGAAGTGTTCAGATTGCTTGTTACAAACTATCTGAACTCTTCCTTCATTGTTTTCAAAAGCCTTCTGTGATTGGTGCGGGAAAACGCATATCTATGGAGTAAAGAGTTAACAAAAAAATAAATTCTTAAGAAAGTTCCTTTTACAATCATTTTCTGAAGTGAAAAAGATAAATACAGTTTTAATTATCCAAGTACAGTAACCCGGTACACTGTACCATTCACATAGGCAAAATAAGTTCAAAGCTTTTACAAAATGTTTCCAGACTAGAGCCAACACTAGGTGTTTTTTTAAGAGGCAATTAGGGATGAGTCTTGGATTGAACCCTCAAATTATTGGCAATTTGGACAGCTAGTACTCTATCCACTGTACCTAACTGCCATGCTTGACAAAATGAAGAATATGTCTGTCTGTATGTGTTTTTTAATCATTTTTATTGATTCACTAAACTCCTCCCATTCAGTATGTATCCATTACACACTTTGTAAAGTGTAAAACATTTTTTTTTTCGTTAAATATTCTTCTTACACACCCCAACTTTAATCGCCCGAAACCTAATATAACCACAGCCTTTTATTGTCACAAGCTCCTCCCCGCACACACTTATCTCAGTAAGTTACCATCCATTCATAAATAGAGCTGTTACGCATACTACATTACCCCATTATTATTCAACCATCGCTCTTCGAAGCACGGTTGTTACCTACATCGTACACTGGAGTATACTTATGTTTGCTTCATGTCCTCATTTGTCAAAATATATAATGGAGCAGTGCAATAGACCGTGAATTTGAAAATCCAGCACTTTTTATCTTTTAAGGTTTGAGGGTATTTATGTGAAGCTGTCGGAGTGTGTCGCCTCATATGTTCATTAAAGACAGATGATCTTTGTTTAGCTGTTAGTGGTTTTATTTATGCTTATATTTGATTTAAACATTTTTTACATTCTTGTGTTCCATTTAAATTTTACAATAAGGACATTTTTTAATGTGATAAAGTGCTAATTAATCATTAGTTGTCTCAAATTTCTTGTTTATGTTAAACGTCAAAATAAGGTAGGAGGATTGTGTTAAAAACAGTTGGAGCAGAAACGGTTTAGTTGGATCAAGCTGTCATTATATTAACTACATTATGGGAGTGCAGATGTATTTTTCTGTTATTAATAAATGATATCTGTTTGGATTTTCTTAAACAAAATTATTCAGTTCTGTGTTTATGATTATGAAATAAGTGAAATTCTATAGCTTTATTTTGAAATATGGATTACCGTAACAGGAAGTGGTCATACATGGGTTAAAGAAGCAAGGTTTAAAAAGCCTAACACGTAAGTGTGAATGTTTTTCTTAATGTTTTGATTTTATTTATATTTCAGAAGATAAAAATGATTTATTTAATGTCTATAAAAAATTATAGTAACACAATATTAATGTATTTATAAAGCCTTACACGACACATGTATACATCAGTGATATGATATGCAGAAAATCTACATAAAGTAACAAATCCAGCAGAAAATCTATATAAAGAAACAAAATCCAGCAGAAAATCTATATAAAGTAACAAAATCCAGCAGAAAATCTTTATAAAGAAACAAAATCCAGCAGAAAAATCTACATTAAGTAACAAAATCCAGCAGAAAATCTACATTAAGTAACAAACTACTGCAGAAAATCTATATAAATTAACAAAATCCAGCAGAAAATCTATATAAAGGTTTGTGCTTAATTTTTTTCGACAACAGTATTTCCGATTTTGGGATCTTGTTTAAATTATACATATTTAAATATATATAATGTCAACCTGTGTAAAGGACCACCTCTGTAATTAAGCAGCCACTTGTCTTAAGCAGCCACTTTTGCTATTTCCCATTTCTAAACTTTCAGAGTAAATTAACTCGTATTAAGCAACAACTTGTCTTAAAAGGCCACTTTTGCTCCTTCCCTTGACTGGATGCTTAAGACAGGTTTGACTGTATATACAAATACAATCACTTGCTGTTGCTGAATTACTTTCAACCTTATATACTAATAGCATGACATAAAGCAGTAAAACTATATCTTAGTAACATAATAAGACAGGTGTGTATAAATAACATACTTAAGATCACTTGTACTATCTTTAGGCTTATATTTAAACTTATTTAGAAAAGTGAGAAGTTATCAACTGAAAGCATAGTGTTATTGTATCTTCTTTATAGTCCAATGTAAGTAGATCATGTAGATGGGGATAAAAAAAGATCCCTTTGATGATAAAAGATCAAAGGAGATTTGTGTAAGCATAGAAAATACATAAATGTCCGGAAATTGAGAAACTGGTCTGAAGTTGATGAAGAGGAACAGCAGTATTATTTAATGGTGAAGGAGAACTTGAAGGCTGATTTTAAAATCATTTTGGATTTTTTCTTGTTTCATGGTTTTTTGTTTGCAACAATAATTCTATTTACAAACAATGTAGACTCAGGGATGATATTGATTTTGTTTTGTCTGTCAGGAGAGGTATAACAGACTGGGTCACAGACAACCATAATCGATTCAGTCCTCTTGGGTGGGACTGGATCACAGACAACCATAATAGATTCTGTCCTCTTGGGATTCAGTCCTCTTCCCAGCAGTCGGTATACTGCTATAATGATCGTAATACAATAATAGTTGCATATTCCCAAATTGTGTCTATATTATGTGGACCAGACTATTTCTGGTCATTGACCAGTCTGTTATGGGAATAGTACTGGAGCTGTTTGATTGAGTGTTAAAATAATAATCTGTTATCCAAATGCCAAGGGATGGTTACATTCTTTGGAGGAGAAATTAGGAGAACTTTACAATATTTCATTGGTATTGTTCTAGGATATTGTTTAATATTGGAGTGAAAAAATATAATATAGTATCTTTGTATAACTTGCTGATATAAGCTCTTCTATCCATGGTTTTGGAATTAACATCCCATGTCAAAATTTAGAAGGGTTCTCACTAATAGACTGACTGAGAGGCAAATTTTCATTGAAATCTCATTTCCATCTAAGGTGACTGTCCTTCTCTTGTACATGTTTTTCATTAGGCATTAAATTACTTATAATAACAAGAAAGCTTATTAACATCAATGGCTGATATGCTTTTTAAAAACCTGGCATTCTCTCCCCCCCCCCCCCCCCCCTTAAATTGACATGTTTTATTAAAATTGACTGTATTTCTGTTGAAAACATGTGCCCATTCAGATTTTGTGTAGCTCCCCAATTAAAAGTTCCCCCCTCTAAACTGAAATCCTGGAACTGCCCCTGGTCTCACTGATAATGGACTGTCTCAGAGAGACAAATAATGTAGACTATTTTCATTACAAACATCTCATTTTCATCTAAGGTGACTGTCCTTCTCTGGTACATGTTTTTCATTTGACACAACATCCCACTCATTACCACTTACAACATCAACAACAACAAAGCTTGTCAGCGTTACATGAAACAGAATCTAACCTTCTTGGCCGATGATATAATTCTCAAAACAGAACAAAAGAGACATGCCTCACACATGCTGAGCTCCATGTAGAATAATATCGGTGGTTGATCTTTATTATTTCTGGTTATGCAAGACATTATAATTAATGGCAAGAAGTCTTGTTACTTTATCAAGCGGCTTTATCAACTTGTAATGTTTGTGTTTGATGTAATACTCTCTCCACAGTCATACTTAAAATACAATAAAAATTGTGCAACCCACCTGCTGTGGGACTTATAGCTTTTATGATATAAGATTAAAGACAGCTTATTTATTTGGCAGACTGAATAAAACATCAGGGCTCTGGCTGGGCTGCATGGTCGGATTATTGAGATGTATTTTGTACTGTCTGTTCTAATGTACCGTAGATATGATCATGGTGTGCAGTGATAAAGGTGTTATATTAAAGAATCATGGGGAGACTCTATTTTTATGTTATCACAATCACTAAAGCCTGTCAGTTTTTACAGACTTTGTCCAATTAACTATATTGTACTTAAAATTTAACATGTTAGGGACTGACCTGACCTTTTAAGATGTCCATTGTGTGGCCATGTCGCTCACGATGACTTATCTCTAACTTTGCTTTAAAGTTGTATGTGAAGAAGTTTGCCTGTTACTTACAGAAAGAATTGCTGTTCTTTTTACTTTCATGCCAAGGTCGTCCACCACCAATAAAACTGGGAGCCATGTATATAGAGCCGGTAATAAGTTTTAAATGGCTCCTAACCCCAAGAAAGGAAGTATAAATAATTAGTTGGCGGTCTGGACCAGTCAGTGTGACATTAGCCTCATCTTTTGAATTAACATTAAACGCTTTTGTTATGAACCTGCCATTAGTTGCGTTGTTTTATGTTAATCAGCTTATTCTCTCTTTCTCAACAAACCGCTTCTGCCGTAGTGACTTTACTTCAAAATGCATTTCATATTATGTTATAGAAACAATTTTACCACAAAAATTGAACATGACATAAGTTTTCTTTTTAGAAAAAAAAAGAGGAAAGTTTGGAGAAATTTTTTTAAGAATTATAACAGTAAGAGCTGATTTAATTTCAGATCTTCAGATTAAGGCTTGCCATCACCATAATTATAACCACAAGTCTCCTTAAAGTACCGGTACAAGACAATTGGGAAATTATAAAAAATGGAAGCATCACAAATAGTTTTGGCTCTATGGCTGTGATCAATTTGATGATTCAATCTAATATAGCAGATAACTGAAGCTCAATTTTGGAAATCCCAGCGCAGTGCGAAGCCTGATTGAAATTAGATGCCCCGTCTCTGGTAAATACCGCCTGACAATTGTTAGATAATACAAGGAATGAATCGAGGGAGAATTGCTATGATTAAGTCGGAGCTGAGACAAAAAATATACTTTTCTAATGACACTGCCTTCATTAATGTTTTTAGCCAGAGCATATAGCCCTATTAAAGTCGTTGTTATCACCTTCTTAACAGTCTTTATCACCACTTAAAAAATCATACGCGACAGGGACTAGTTTAAATTTCTCGAATTTCTTTTTTTCATGTATTTTATATCTGCAGCAAATCGAACAATAAGAATTTATTGTGGATATTGTATTATATTTTTTTTTAAAAAGGTTGCATAGAATAAATCAAATGTTACAGTAATATAAATCAAATTAGGAATGCATCATTTATTAAAGCCCAGCTGTTAGTAATTTGATTTTTGAATGGGAGTGTGTTTGTGGGGGGGTGGGGGTGAACACCTTTTTAAGACACATATACATGGCATACCGGTATCCAGTTTTATTGGTAGAATTTCTCACAATGAATCTTTGGAGAACCACTGTTCTTCTACAAGTAACTGGCAAGCTTGCTCACAAAGCTCTTTGCCCGAGCAAGGCTCAAACCCACAACTTCAGTGGCTAAAGGTAAGTAGACAGCACCTTGGGCCACTCAGTCATGGAAAACAACCTTCACTAAACAGCCAAGAGGTCCTCTGCGGTCAAGTCTAAGGCACTGTCAACTAACAGCCACTTACCTTTCACCGCTGAGGTTGTGGTCTCGACTCCAGCTTTTTCCAATATAATTTAGAAGGTGAATTAATTGTGTTGCAAATGTATGGACTTTATTATAAACCCATCTGACGTACTGACACATTTACATGCTGCTCTGGGTCTACATTGTTTGTAAATGGTACATGGTAGTGTAATTGGTAGAGTGTTAGCCGCTCACGCAAGAGGTTGCAGGTTTAATCTCCAGCTCAACACGATGATTTAAACAACACTCGGTACTGGTTCTACCCAGAAAGTGAATTTTAGAAAGGTCCATACAAGCTCTTAGTTTTCATTGCAATATTGAGCTAAATAACATAAGTATAAACTAAATGGTGTCGTTGATGGGGGTTCTTTGTGATCGAGTGGGTCTAACACGTCATCTCAAGATCAGTTACCTCTCATCGCTGAGGTCTTGGGTTTGAGCACCATTCAGTAAAAACTCCATGTGAGAAAGTTTGCCAATTATTAGCGGAAGAACGTGTTCTTATTCAGACTTATTCTCAGGTCTATCTTCCTCTGCCAATAAAACTGGATATAAAACCTGGAATGTATTAAAAACGGTGTTAAACCCATTAAAAACGTATCATTGACTATGAAATATAAAACTGTAAATCCAAATATTGATCAGACTGTGACAGGTACACAGAGTGACTATCAGAGTGGCTGCGTGAATCTGCGTGAATCACTCGCCACTCTAGAGTACTCAATTGTTCGTAATCACTCATTGTTTTTTATAGTCTGTAAACAAGAAAAACAAGCCTGTATGATTCATGATTACCTCAATAGAGGGGAACTCATTAAGGATGTCATATGGTTCACATATAAAAAATACAGTTGTCATTGTATTGTCCTCGTGATGATATTCATGTACGGAGATTCACTGCCTCGCCATTTGTGACAGCCTAAGGTTTCAGCCTGACATGAAAATTGTGTAAAATGATGGAATAGCTAGTACATCGTGTGCTTTTTTTTTTTAGTTTTATTTATATCAAACCTCAAAATGTTTATTGTGTAACATATAGAGTGAATGTATAAGTAAAAAAGGTAAGAAAAATGTTTTGTTTTTCCACATCAATGGTTTTGACAGATGAACACTATATTATATCGCGTGAAGATGTTTTGATGTTGTAACAGATACTTGCACGTGTGTTTATGTTTCCTTATTTAGAATACTTTACACGCAATCTTGAATCTTGTTGCAAGATGCTGGTACTCCGACATGGAGACTTAATGTTTGTCGTCATCACGGCAATGATGTCGTAATTAATAAGTTGTTCTTAAAAAAATAAAAAAAAATTATTGGTATGTATAATGTATTTTGGATTATGTGAGAATGGCAATGATTTGTTGAAATTTGATCCATTACGAGCATTCACTTTGATTTGTTCCATGTATTATTCATTATTCAACTTATTCCTGTAGTATTTATTCAATGTGTTTCATTGTGTTATTCAATTCAACGAGAAAAATTGCATTATTCTATATAACCTGCTGCACTGTTTTGTTCAATTTAATCTGTTTAGTTGTATTTCATGCAATTCAGTCTGTTACGAAGTTGTATTTAATTTTACCTGTTACAAAGTTTTATTCAATTTGGCTAGTTACAAAGTTTTATTCAATTAGACCTGTAACCAAATTTTATTCAATTTGACCTATAACAAAGTTTATTCAATTTGACATGTTACAAAGTATATTATGTTACAAAGTTTTATTTAGTTCAATTTGACCTGTCACAAAGTTTTATGAATTTCAACCTGTCACAAAGTTTTATTCAATTCAACCTGTTACAAAATTTTATCCAGGCCTGATAAGCTCAGTCATAACACATCTGTCAATCCAGAGGGCCAGGCTTGACTTGCTCAGTCAGTAACACATCTGTCAATCCAGAGGGCCAGGCCCGATTAGCTCAGTCAGTAACACATCTGTCAATCCAGAGGGCCAGGCCCGTTAGCTCAGTCAGTAACACATCTGTCAATCCAGAGGGCCAGGCGCGACTAGCTCAGTCAGTAACACATCTGTCAATCTAGAGGGCCAGGCGCGACTAGCTCAGTCAGTAACACATCTGTCAATCTAGAGGGCCAGGCGCGACTAGCTCAGTCAGTAACACATTTGTCAATCCAGAGGGCCAGGCCTGATTAGCTCAGTCAGTAACACATTTGTCAATCCAGAGGGCCAGGCCTGATTAGCTCAGTCAGTAACACATCTGTCAATCTAGAGGGCCAGGCGCGACTAGCTCAGTCAGTAACACATTTGTCAATCCAGAGGGCCAGGCCTGATTAGCTCAGTCAGTAACACATTTGTCAATCCAGAGGGCCAGGCCTGATTAGCTCAGTCAGTAACACATTTGTCAATCCAGAGGGCCAGGCGCGACTAGCTCAGTCAGTAACACATTTGTCAATCCAGAGGGCCAGGCCTGATTAGCTCAGTCAGTAACACATTTGTCAATCCAGAGGGCCAGGCCTGATTAGCTCAGTCAGTAACACATTTGTCAATCCAGAGGGCCAGGCGCGACTAGCTCAGTCAGTAACACATTTGTCAATTTAGAGGGCCAGGCCTGATTAGCTCAGTCAGTAACACATTTGTCAATCCAGAGGGCCAGGCGCGACTAGCTCAGTCAGTAACACATCTGTCAATCCAGAGGGCCAGGCGCGACTAGCTCAGTCAGTAACACATCTGTCAATCTAGAGGGCCAGGCGCGACTAGCTCAGTCAGTAACACATCTGTCAATCTAGAGGGCCAGGCGCGACTAGCTCAGTCAGTAACACATCTGTCAATCCAGAGGGCCAGGCGCGACTAGCTCAGTCAGTAACACATTTGTCAATCCAGAGGGCCAGGCGCGACTAGCTCAGTCAGTAACACATCTGTCAATCCAGAGGGCCAGGCGCGACTAGCTCAGTCAGTAACACATTTGTCAATCCAGAGGGCCAGGCCTGATTAGCTCAGTCAGTAACACATCTGTCAATCTAGAGGGCCAGGCGCGACTAGCTCTGTCAGTAACACATCTGTCAATCCAGAGGGCCAGGCGCGACTAGCTCAGTCAGTAACACATTTGTCAATCCAGAGGGCCAGGCGCGACTAGCTCAGTCAGTAACACATCTGTCAATCCAGAGGGCCAGGCGCGACTAGCTCAGTCAGTAACACATTTGTCAATCTAGAGGGCCAGGCGCGACTAGCTCAGTCAGTAACACATCTGTCAATCCAGAGGGCCAGGCGCGACTAGCTCAGTCAGTAACACATTTCTCAATCCAGAGGGCCAGGCGCGACTAGCTCAGTCAGTAACACATCTGTCAATCCAGAGGGCCAGGCGCGACTAGCTCAGTCAGTAACACATCTGTCAATCCAGAGGGCCAGGCGCGACTAGCTCAGTCAGTAACACATTTGTCAATCCAGAGGGCCAGGCCTGATTAGCTCAGTCCTTAGCGTGTCTGACTCAATTCAGGGGTCCTGAGTTCAAATACCACAATCTACGTGATGGTTGATATACGACATTGCGTCTCATTATCATTCATCTCTCTCCGCTGATTCAAGTGGGAAAGTTATCAGTTACTTGCGAAGATGGGCAGTGCTTGAGTATTGCTTAACCTTCCAGGATCACAGGAAACAGTGGTTAGGTCAACTGATCATCTGTTAGCCCTAGATGGCATAAAAATGACACTAAATATTCAATCATTCAATCAGTCCAGAGGTTATTATTTCCATTTCCAGTCCAGTCACAATCTGTATGGTAATTTGTCATTAATTTTGTACTATGGTCATGATTCACCTACCTCTGAATATGTGGGGAAGTAGTCAGTGCCTTTCAGAGATAGGATGCATCTTGTACTGGTTTACAACCTAACATATCCCAGGAATGGTGATTATGTGAACTGACAGTCATCAAAAAACTAAAATACTGTTGAAAAGGGCAACTAAGAAAAACAAACAAGTTAATTATTAGGCAGTTGACTTGTAAGATGTGGGGTAATCTTGTGTAGCCCAAGGTAATAATTTTGATATTGTACTTTGTGCTTCAAGCTTGAAGTTTGTTATAGGAGCAAAAAAGGACTTGTTTATGTTAATAATCTGGACTTTATTAGATGGTGCAGATGATATTTGTGGAGCCTTCCAAGATCAAGTGGAAGTTTTAATTATCCCCGCAGCTGCATGTAGAGTTTGTGGTGAACTTGTTAAATGCATAATGTCTACCATACTTTGCACCAATTAACACGATTTGTACTTGTCGGAGAGTTCATAAATCTGGGGCGAAAATATTCATTTTACCACTGAAAAATTGGAAATGCTATGAGTTTATAGAAGGTATTTGTTTATAAATGCAAGGATAGATTAAGGAGACTGGTGAAATAGCCATTTGATAAGTTAGTCTTTGTTTATAGTTAAAAAAACAAAAAACTTGTTATTTATGATCACTCCTGAAAGGTGTGTTTGACCTATGATATACAATGCTTGTCATTAATCAGTTGATAATGAGTGTTTATATGACATCTATATAAAGATGAATTATACATAATTTTACCAATATTTCATTATAACTAAATATTTACAGGTAATGATATTAATAAAAAAAAAATAAATTTGTGTTTATTCTATTTTCAGGTATTAAATGCGTAGATAACATCAATATATTTATCTAGAAGAACTTTCCCACAATGCCAAGCAAACAGACATTTTGTTGGTGTTTCGGCGGGCGCCCTCCAGATATCAAATATGGTATAGATGGGGGTACGCCACTGAAGGCCATGGCACTGGAGATACCCATGCCGACAGATGAAAATGAACTCAACACCATGTTTGAAGAATTAGTGGTAAGTGCCCCATAATAATTACTATTATACTACTGCATAAACTGTCCAAAAAGTGCTAAAACGGTCAGTCTTTTTAAATTATAAACAATAATGTGTCAGTTTTGAAAAATATAATGCTCACAGAGACTGTCTAACTGTAGTAGCTGTCATCATAAACGTATATATAGTTAATAACAATTAACAATTTTAGTTCCATGTGGACATAACAGACTCATTAGCACAAGATTTTGAGGTGATGTCTGTATGCAATGCATAATGTTATGCTCCAATGTAGGGCTGTGCATGTAGTATTTGAAATAGTATGTTCTGTTAATATGTCCGCCACAATTTGTATCTCATCTGTTAATTGACGGGCGGGCTGTCAATCAAACAATTTGATTATCCAGTCAGCGATTGATATTGGATCCAGTTCCACCATTTTCCTTAGACAAGCTGATGATGACTTGAGTAAACACTACATTGTATTTACTTGGACAAACAATGGAACATATTCCAGTAGGTAGTGAGATTCTCTTGTCAATTACCGGTGAACTACCAATGGGAAATCGGAAATATTTTGGATAATAAGCTCATGCATTAAAAGTGCACAAAATGTAGAATAATACTTTCAAGGTCAAGGCCATCTTTAAAGGTTAAAGTTTGGATCTTTGCTAAAATGCGAGCTCACTAGTTCTTTGATTATCATATCATCTATTTTAAAAGTTATCTTCCCCTTACACCCCATTACAAATGATGCAGCTACTACTCAACCAAGCACTTGTTTGGGAAGCGTCCATCCGTTCCATTGATATCTTGTATGTTTAAGGTGAAGGTCATCTTTGAAGGTCAAAAAGGTAAAAATGTTTGTCAGTTGGCTATTACTGGAATTGAATCGAAATTCACATCATTATCTGGTACAATGAAATAATGCGTTACATGCAAAATTCAAGGTTGAATGTCCGATATCAATATATTATTGATGATTGGGCAAATTAAAACAGTTTTATTGAACTACTATACTTAGGAACAGGGATATTCTAATCTTGTGTGTAACTATTATATAATATCCTTTTACGGATATGAAGTTTATATTGAGATTTTCCTGGATTAAGACAAAACTCTGCAGAGCTCTTATAACTATTTATCAGACATCAACATTGATTTCATGTCGGCTAAGAATAACTTGAACGTATGGAATTGTATGTTTTGTTTCTATCGCATGGTGGATTGATCATATTTGCCAACCCCAGTAAATGAGTAGATATTTTTGTTCTTGTATAAATGAAAATATATCTGCCATTTTACTGAACTGTCAGTCTAGTAGCAATACAAAAATGAATTTAATACACTATAGTAATGTGATAATTTAAGAAATGGGATTTAACATAATTTTAACCGTAATGGAGGTCGTAGGTTCAAGTACCATTCGCTCCAAAAACTTTATATGAGAAAGTTTGTCAGTTACTTTCGGAAGGACGGTGGTTCTACCGATAGCTCCAAAACCTTTATGTGAGATAGTTTGTCAGTTACTTGTAGAAGGACGGTGGTTTTACCACTAGCTCCAAAAACTTGATGTGAGAAAGTTTGTGATATACTTGCGGAGGGGACAGTGGTTCCATTACGTACAGTTGTAGACACGCTGATCAAGACAATATCGCACCTCCGTTGCCATCAGTTTTCTGTATCTGTGATCCATCATGTACAATTGTAGACACGCTGATCGAGGCAATATCACACCTCTATTGCCACCAGTTTTCTGTATCTGGGATCCATCACGTATAGTTGTAGACACGCTGATTGAGGCAATATCACACCTATTGCCACCAGTTTTCTGTATCTGGGATCCATTACGTACAGTTGTAGACACACTGATCGAGGCAATATCACAACTCTATTGCCACCAGTTTTCTGTATCTGTGATCCATCACATACAGTTGTAGACATGCTGATCGAGGCAATATCACACCTCTATTGCCACCAGTTTTCTGTATCTGGGATCCATCACGTACAGTTGTAGACACCCTGATCGAGGCAATATCACACCTCCATTGCTGTCAGTTTTCTGTATCTGTGATCCATCATGTACAGTTGTAGACATGCTGATCGAGGCAATATCACACCTCTATTGCCACCAGTTTTCTGTATCTGTGATCCATTACGTACAGTTGTAGACACGCTGATCGAGGCAATATCACACCTCTATTGCCACCAGTTTTCTGTATCTGGGATCCATCACGTATAGTTGTAGACACGCTGATCGAGGCAATATCACACCTCTATTGCCACCAGTTTTCTGTATCTGGGATCCATCACGTACAGTTGTAGACACACTGATCGAGGCAATATCACACCTCTATTGCCACCAGTTTTCTGTATCTGGGATCCATCACGTACAGTTGTAGACACGCTGATCGAGGCAATATCACACCTCTATTGCCACCAGTTTTCTGTATCTGGGATCCATTACGTACAGTTGTAGACACACTGATCGAGGCAATATCACACCTCTATTGCCACCAGTTTTCTGTATCTGTGATCCATCACATACAGTTGTAGACACGCTGATCGAGGCAATATCACACCTCTATTGCAACCAGTTTTCTGTATCTGGGATCCATCAAGTACAGTTGTAGACACACTGATCGAGGCAATATCACACCTCCATTGCCGCCAGTTTTCTGTATCTGTGATCCATCGTGTACAGTTGTAGACATGCTGATGGAGGCAATATCACACCTCTATTGCCACCAGTTTTCTGTATCTGTGATGCATTACGTACAGTTGTAGACACACTGATCGAGGCAATATCACACCTCTCTTGCCACCAGTTTTCTGTATCTGGGATCCATCACGTACAGTTGTAGACACGCCGATCAAGGCAATATCACACCTCTATTGCCACCAGTTTTCAGTATCTGTGATCCATTACGTACAGTTGTAGACACGCTGATCGAGGCAATATCGCACCTCCATTGCCACCAGTTTTCTGTATCTCTGATCCATTACGTACAGTTGTAGACACACTGATCGAGGCAATATCACAACTCTATTGCCACCAGTTTTCTGTATCTGGGATCCATCACATACAGTTGTAGACACGCTGATCGATGAAATATCACACCTTTATTGCCACCAGTTTTCTGTATCTGGGATCCATCACGTACAATTGTAGACACACTGATCGAGGCAATATCACACCTCTATTGCCACCAGTTTAATGTATCTGGGATCCATCACGTACAGTTGTAGACATGCTGATCGAGGCAATATCACACCTCTATTGCCACCAGTTTTCTGTATCTTGGATCCATCACGTACAGTTGTAGACACACTGATTGAAGCAATATCGCACCTCCATTGCCACCAGTTTTCTGTATCTGTGATACATTACGTAGAGTTGTAGACACGCTGATGGAGGCAATATCACACCTCTATTGCCACCAGTTTTCTGTATCTGTGATCCATCACATACAGTTGTAGACACGCTGATCGAGGCAATATCGCACCTCCATTGCCGCCAGTTTTCTGTACCTGTGATCCATCACGTACAGTTGTAGACATGCTGATTGAGGCTATCTCACCTCCATTGCCGCCAGTTTTCTGTATCAGTGATCCATTACAAACAGTTGTAGACATGCTGATCGAGGCAATATCGCTCCTCCATTGCCGCCTTTTTTCTATATCTGTGATCCATTACATACAGTGTTATAGACACGCTGATCAAAGCAATATCGCATCTCCATTGCCACCAGTTTTCTGTATCTGTGATCCATTACGTACAGTTGTATACACTCTGATCGAGGCAATATCGCACCTCCATTGCCGCCAGTTTTCTGTATCTGTGATCCATTACGTACAGTTGTAGACATGCTGATCGAGGCAATATCGAACCTCTATTGCCACCAGTTTTCTGTTTCTGTGATCCATCACGTACAGTTGTAGACACACTGATCGAGACAATATCGTGTCTTTTTTGCCACCAGTTTTCTGTATCTGTGATCCATCATGTACAGATGTAGACACACTGATCGAGGCAATATCGCACCTCAAGAATATCGCAGCTCCAGAACTGCAATCATCTTCCTCTCAGTTCTAAAAACTTTTATCTGAAAATTGAAAATTTTTAAACACATGTCATTGAATTAGGGAGTTTTCCCGTCAAGTAAGAATACTGGTTTCTTCTGTTTAGCTTTAGATGGTAAAACAAAAACTTGAACATTGGAACATGTCTGTCTGTCATTTGTTAAATAAAAAAACATAAATATTTATAGTCGTTTATAAAACATTGAAGTCAATAACATCAATAACATTATGATAATCCTACTTTTCAGGCGGAACTCGATTTAGATAAGCCCCACAGAGATGCCTTGTTTAATCTTGAACCGGAGAAAAAATGGCAGATCTACTGCAGCAAAAAACAGGTTAGTTTTGTAAATATATTACAGTAGGGTGAGGAAAGAAACACTGATACCACCGTAACAGTGTTGAGTAAAATACGAGACATCTGAAGATGGACCCCACCACAACATTATGTACCTCTATAATGCACCAGTCAATCTTAAGAAACCTCAAAAAAAATTGTGAGGAAAGGAGGTTTAAGATCAGGAAAAAGGGACACAAACAAAAAACCCAAGAAAATTACATTTTTCTTGGTGAACGTGACCTTCTGTTCACCCGCGCATTCCTGATTGCTCTTTTTTCAGTTCAGTGCTGAAAGATTGTGGGTTCATTATTGGTAAATGATACTTTTTTTTGAAAGAAAAGAAGATGAAGCCACTAATAATAGCACTTCAGTGACTTCAAACAAATTGGTAATGATTGGGGCAGCCTTGGAGATATGTATCAGAAATAACTTAGTTATCGCTTTGACTCAAAGATGGCCATCTCGGGGGTTTTCTAACAAAATTGTCATGTAGTGTGTACATAGTGAGGTGTTAGCTGTCAGCGTGAATGAGTCTGATAATTTATCTTAAAGGGACATGTTGATGTTGAGAAGCTCTCATTCGCATAAGCTCTATAGAATATAGCTAATTACAAACATGTGTAAGGTGACATTTGATTCGAATGGTTACCAATGTTTTGTAAAATTGTTTCAAACATAAAAATATTATTTATTTTACTACCAGTTATTACAACTTGAATAGAAAGCATGCTGAAGATTTCCTGGGTAGAGCCAGTATTAAGCATATACGCATAAAATGTCTTGCTCAGGAACACAACACGTAGCGGTTACTTAGCACTCATGCTATTTGATTTATTCTTTTAATGCTGAGCCAGGCCCAGTTAGCTTAGCCAGTAGCACTTCTGACTATCGATCCAGAGTTTAAATATCTGCCTGGTCATAATCTGTGTTAGGATGGATATATGACATTGCTTATCATTGTCATTTGTTTTTCACTGCCGATTCAAGTGGAACAATTGTCAGTTTCTTGCCAAGATGGGTGTGCTTGAGTACTGGTTAATCTTCCAGGAAAGAGTGATTAGGTTCAATGATCCGCAGTTCACCCTCAATGGCATAAAAATGACACAAAATCCAGATTCATTATTTTAACAAATATTTCAGAGGGAGGTTTACAGGTATTTGCGCCACTGATTAACATAGAAGTTTAGCGAGATTTTTTACGTGCACTGGGTATGACTCTCCCTGAACATTGGCAGACTGCTTTAAATCTCCTCTGAAGATTCGCATGCTTTCACAGGACATTGCCCAAATAAGGCACTGTGGGAGTGCGTTTGAAAACCCTCAGACAAAACCCCACCGGGAATCGAACCTGGGACCTCTGGGTCTTGGAGCAAGCATGCTAACCACTAGACCACAGCAACTCCAATGAATGTATAACAATATGTATTACTACCAGATACTTCATGGTTAAGCAAGTATCCCTATCTTAAAAAACTGTAAACATCTGTTTTAACTTTTTGGCATGTGTGTCCACAAAATATATTGCCTTCCCTCTATTTATAAAGAGGGTCCTCTATTGGCGAGTGGTCTAAGGCACCATCTCAAGGTCACTTACCTCTCACCGCTTACGTTGTAGGTTCGAGTCCCGCTCACTCCAAAAACATTTTGTGAGAAACTTTGCCAGTTACCTGCGGAAGGACAGTGGTTCTACTCGAATCTTGTATTAAACCCCATTCCAAAAAAAAAAATGAAGAAAATATTAGTAACTCTTATAAAACTATGAGTAAAAACTACAAATTAATATTTTCTAGGATTTTGTTTTATTATACTAATAAAATGAGAAGAATATCAAATATCTGTTAACATTTTGTCATAATATATGCCACGAAATATGATAAGTTTGTCTATTTATAAGAGTTACACACTTACAGCATTTTAATTCATTTTATTTGCGTAATATAGATATATAACAAACACATTAT
This sequence comes from Panopea generosa, assembly GCA_029582155.1. Lineage (NCBI taxonomy): Eukaryota > Metazoa > Mollusca > Bivalvia > Adapedonta > Hiatellidae > Panopea > Panopea generosa. Next base: position 69,675,288 of record CM055897.1, read on the forward strand.
AGATATATAAGAAATAGAGCTTAATGAAAATTTAACAAAATTACCAAGTGTCCTTTTAATTTTAAACATACGCAGATAATCACTTTTGTTCAGACATTTAAATATCTGATAAGATCTGTGGTTACTTGGAAGTGCCTATTTAATGAAGTATAAATGGCTACAGGGTTTGGAGAAAATAATTGAATTGTCATCTACAACACTTAATTATTTTTTTACTAAGAGTCTCGATTATTGATATATTAAGAGTTTGTTAAAAATAGAGTTGAGGTGAGTGAGTTAAAAATAGAAAAAACTGAATTTGAAACCAAGATTTTAAATTGCTATTAATTTGAAATAGAAAAATTGAATTTGAAACTAGGATTTTAAATTGCTATTTAAAATAGAAACAAATCTAGTTTTGAAACCAGTACATAGTTTTAATAACAGTTAAAAATAGAAAAATCCTGATTTGAAAACAGTATTTCTAATTACTATACCTTTATAAATCAAAGTCCAATTTACTGTTTTTATTATATATATTAAATTATGTATTGTTTAAGAGTTATTTGCTTAAACTTACTAGCATGTGTATATTTGTTATTTTTGGCTACAATCAAACCTGTGTAAGTGGTCACACCTCTATTGAGCAGCCACTTGTCTTAAGCAATCATATTTGCTATTTCCCATATCTATGCTTTCAGAGCAAATTAACCTGTATTAAGCAACAGCCCACTTTCCCATTATCTCTTGACTCTGGCTGCTTAAGACAGGTTTGACTGTATATATATTATTTTAACAAATAAATTATAGTAATTTTGCAAAAATAACTAGTCAATGCAAATCATGGCATTGTTGTATTTTGTATTAGTTTATACTAATTGATTTTAGCATGACAGGGAAAAATTGATTAATTGATTGAATATTTAGTTTCAAGTTTATACCATTGAGGGCTAACAGACAAACTAACCACTGTTTGCTGGGATCCTGAAAGATTAATTAGTACTTGAGGGCATCCATCTCCGCAAGTAACTGATAACTTTCCCACTTGAATCAGCAGTGAGAGACAAATGATAATGAGACACAATGTTGTATATCAATCATCTTGGAGACTGTTGCTGGGCAGGGAATCAAACTCACGACCCCTGGATTGATAGTCAGATGCATAACCGACTGAGCTAATCAGGCCCAGGAAGAAGGCTCAGTGCTAATACAGACTTCTATATAGTATTGTGTACATGAACAAAGAATACGACCATAGTCTATTACATCTGTCAGTTTTACTTAATACTGTAAAATAAAATTCAGTCTCAAATCATAATTTCTCCTATTTTTTTGGGACCTTGTTATGCACAAGGGAAATGTGAAAAACTGGATCTTCATCTCCAAATTACCATACAAAATACATTACATGCCCCATTAGAGGAAAAGTATTTTTACACAAATTGATGAAGTATGTGGCTATTGCATGCTAAAGTTGTATTAAACTTCAAGATAAATGTTTGAAATTGATTCACTTTAAAGTCATTGACTGCTATTTCCATAAACGTTACAGCAATAACTAAGTTATTGTAGAAATGATGGGAAATTGATACAGGAATTAATAATATGATTTTATTAATGTAAGGAAGTGTGCAAGATATGTTGGATTTGTGTACAAGTTGTTGCATGGTTTATGTACACCTGTTTGCAGCCAACCAAGAGAGAGAAAACATATTTATGAAGGGAGGGGAACAATGGCCATCTCATATTCAATACATTATTATGCCCCCCAAAAAAAATTTTTTATGCCCCCCAAAAGATTTTTTGGGTGGCATATAGTAATCGCAGCGTCCGTCCGTCCATCCTTCCATCCAGTATTTCTTTTCTGGCCTGTAACTTTGTCATGTTTAGATGGATTTTGTTGATACTTGCAACAATTGATCAACAGAACATGACGACGTGTGGCGAGTAAGACCCACACCCGTACCTTAAAGGTCAAGGTCACATTTTCAGTTTGACAACACTTTGAGTTTATGTGAGATTTCCTTTCTGGCCTGTAACTTTGTCATGCATAGATGAATTTTAATGATAGTTGCTACAAATGATCAACATAACATCATGACATGTTTGGGGGCATGTGCCACTTAACAGTGACATTTTTTTTATTTATTAAGTTGATCAAAATACTGTCCCCCTTTAACCATACCACAACAGTGGTCTAATGGTAGAGCACCCGCCTCACTTTTGGTAAGTCATGGGGTCAGTCTCCAACCAGCTCATAACAAAGACTTTGTGAGAAAAAATGCTCCTAGAGGCTTCCTCACTTCATGCTCAGCATTTAGAGAACAGTTTTAGGTCTGGTCGGACAACATAATATAAAACAGTTCCTCTTTGGGACATGTAAAATATGATCACTAAACTCTTGAATATGTCAGTAATGATTTATAGATAAATTTATACATTTTTATAAAACATTTAAACACATTGACTGATAAAGTAACAAATTCCAAACATATAGCAAACACTTGGCAAACACATTTAAGTGGGAAGTTGGTGTGGTGGATATGGGGTTGGTTGCTCATGTCGAAGATTGGGGGTTCAATCCTGGGCTCGACCAATTGGTCTCTCAAAATCAACACCCAGTACTGGTTCTACTCAGGAAACACCCATGAGAATGATTCATAAAAACTTTGAGATTACCTCATCTAGTTAAAATAACACATGACAGATACTATATACCTGTATCTAGGTAGACTTGCAGGGTTGACATCTTCCAATGTCCATCAATATGCCTAATCTCAAGGAATTTACGCTGCCACTATTTGTCTTTAAATATTCACATAATGAGATCAAAAGCTAAAGGTCAAGGATGAATATTTTGTATTTTTACTTTTATTTTTAAATTCTTATCAGATTTATTTTTTTTAAATGTTTTTTTGTTGTTGTTTTTTTGAGCATTTTTGAAATTTTTGGATGCATAATTATGTACTATTTGACTGTATACTTCATAGTTTGTGTGCATTCTTTGTGAAATGGGAATGGCAAGACATTTCAAAATACATTTTAGAAGAAAAATAAGTTTTTTAGATATCAATTATATCAATTTACACATTCCTTTGTCTTCCATTTAGTTGAATGGGTTTATGTGGTCATACATTTCCTTGGGAAAAAAAAAACATTAGAAAAACATTAGGCGAGAATAGCTCATTGATTTGTACTCCCTTTATGAAGCAATCCTCAAGTTAGTGTGTAATTATTCAGGGAATTAAATTGTCATCCTAACCTAATTGACTCAGTGTTGCTATGGTGACACTTCAGTTTCCAAGGACACTTTCTGACTCACTTTATTGTGTTGCTCCAGAAATGCCCTGGTCTTGGCGATAAAAATGCCAGCATTTCCAAGTTTGATAATTTATTGTGTTGACATTTTTTATTAGGAGATATAAAAAATGTGTCTCCAAATTTGTCTTCGATCACCTCTCCATTTCTCGAGCTACAATTTTGAATTGGTTGATAGTAATTTACATGTTATAAAGACATTATTGTATTAATTTTTTAAATGGGGTTTAACATTATTTTCAACATATGACTTATCTAGTACTCTGAGGAAGACCTCTGAAGGAATTTGAGTAGAGTCACTGTCCTTCTACAAGTTGTTAACAAATGAAGTTTTTGGACCAAGCTGGTCTCAAATCCATGACATACCTTGCTAATATGAATTGCTCTCGAGTCCATTCCTGGGTTAGAATCAGAGAGGCTGTTGGATTGAGCTAGAGAATGAACTCTTGACCTCTAGTTTGAGAAGCAAAAACTCTAATCTTTGCACTACTGCCCTGCTAAGTCTGCTGTTTCTATTTCTTCCTTTACTTCCAGCAATCAAATTATGATTATTGTATGAAGCCTCGTTTCCGAGGGAGGTTTATGGGCATTTGCATCACTGATTAACATAGAAGTTCAGTGAGATATTTTATGTGCACTAGGTATGACTCTCCCTGTACACAGGTCAACTGCTTCAAATCATCTCCGAAGAATTGCATGCTTTCGCAGCATGTTGCCCGAATAAGGCACTGTTGGAGTGCATTTGAAAAAAAAAAGACAGACAAAACCCCACCGGGAAAATTATCTGGGAACCTCTGGATCTTGGTGGAAGCGTGCTAACAGTGACTCCATAAATTAATTTGAAAATCATAACAAGTTATAGCATAAAACTGTAAATGTAGTGGAAGAAATGAGACATACAAATTGAGTATTAAGCTGGAAATAGACTAACCATCTGATGTCCTCTCGTCACTTGAGCATACAGTAATATGCTATTTATATGTTACATGACGAGAAAAATATGTAGCCAGTCCGGGACTCGAATCTGGGACCCTTCACTTACAGGGCAAATGCTCTACCGTCTGAGCTAAACGAATCGCTTACATAAATTCCTCTCCTAGTATGTTACGTACACACTGTGACATAATCCCTCACAAATTGAAATTCATCCCGAATTTTCATAGAGACCAGAGTATCATTTAATGTTTCTCGGAATATATATCAGTCACAGCCCCACGTTGGGTGCCAATATTACAGGACGAGAAAAATATGCAGCCAGTCCGGGACTCGAACCCAGGACCCTTGCTTACAGGGCAAATGCTACAGTCTGAGCTAACCGAACCACTTACATAAATTCCTCTCCTAGTAGGTTACGTACACACTGTGACATATATTTTACTGTCTATTTGCCGCCACAAAACTGATGTTCAATATCAACTTTTTCCCTTAAGGACAAATTGTTCCAGGGTTTTATCTGTAAACTTATGTATTATGCATGCCCGCTCTTTGTATATTGGTTGAGGTAATCGCCATTAGGTGATTTAAGGGCTGCTACATGAGTGGTGGGAATAACTGAATGTTTGCATTTTAGTAGAAAAATACCACTTCCAGTACAGTCAAACCCGTGTAAGCAGTCAACTCTGTTGAGCAGCCACTTGTCTTAATCAGCCACATTTGCTTTTTTCTATTTTTATGCTTTCAGGGAAAATTAACATGTATTAAGCACCAACCTTGTCTTAAAATGCCATTTTTGCTCCTTGCCATGACTGGCTGCTTAAGACAGGTTTGACCATATATCTGAACCCCAACAGTCTGGCAGGTAGCAAGGTTTTCAGCTTAGTGTATAATAAAAGTCTGTTAAACGTACACTAGACTGATATATTAGAGTTCAACACAATGCCATCTTTGTTTATGTTGTTATCTGCTGTTCTTTTTATATTATTAACTATGGTAAAGACGTAATATCAATAAGTTTTATCTGTTTATATTTTAGGACCAAGATGACTCCGACTGCCCGGACTATTACATAGAACTGATCAATTCCATGACAAATGTAAGTGTTTATGAATGCAGAACTGGTCAATTCCATGATAAATGTAAGTGTTTATGAATGCAGACCTGATAAGTTCCATGACAAATGTGAGTGTTTCTGAATGCAGACCTGATATATTTCATGACAAATGTAAGTGTTTATGAATGCAGACCTGATAAATTACATGATAAATTACATGATAAATGTAAGTGTTTATAAACACAGACCTGATAAATTCCATTACAAAATGTTATTGTTTATAAACACAGACTTGATAAATTCCATGACAAAATGAAATGTAAGTATATATAAATACAGAACTGATAAATTCCATGACAAATGTAAGTGTTTATAAACACAGACTTGATAAATTCCATGACAAATATAAGTGTTTATAAATATAGAACTGATAAATTCCATGACAAATGCAAGTGTGTATAAACACAGACCTGATAAATTCCATGACAAATGTAAGTGTGTATAAACACAGACCTGATAAATTCCATGACAAATGTAAGTGTTTACAAACACAGACCTGATCCATTCTATGACATAAAATTATGTGTTTATAAACACAGACCTGAAAAATTCCATGACAAATGTAAGTGTTTATAAACAGACTTAATAAATTCCATGACAAATGTTAGTGTTAATAAATACAGAACTGATCATTCCATGGCATCTGTATGTGTTTATATGAGGATAAGATAAACAAAGTTTCCATGACAAATGTAAATGTTCATAAATGCAGGCCTGAAAAAGTCCATGACAATTGTAAGTGTTCATAAATACAGACCTTTTATATATTTATATATATATATCCATGTTTATATGTAGATAAGATACATATCTACATATAAGATAAACTAAGTTTCCATGACAATGTATCTGCATGTCAAAACATGACAACTAGAAACTTGAAATACAGCTGTTTTGATATTTTTCTTTTCCACTGTGATAATTTATAATTTCTATGTATAAAATCCAGCATTAATCCGGTTACTTGATCTCGAGGAAAAATGAGATCACAACCCATTCTTCTTACCAGACCACTTAATGTTTATATTACATATTGCCTGAAGATAGACATTTTCCCTTGAATAAAAAGATAGATTTTCATATCCATTTGTTGTAATTCTAATAAGATGCTCTCATTCTTGTTGCGTCATTGTCATTCATTTTCTATTTTAACTGAACTGACTTATAAGTGTCTTGTTGTTAATTCGTAAAGTCGTTTCCATTTTCGCAATATTTGAAAAGTTGTTATGGCCTCTTCACTGCCATCTCCCTCAAATTAGTATGCATAACACAATAAGTTTAGGGTTTCAGACTAACATAATCTCAAATAAAGAAGCCTGGTACTTATATATATATATTTTTTTTTTTTTTGGCTGGTTCCATGATCACCACATGGTTCCTACCCATGTGATATCAAAGCAGTCTGGTATTATAGAAATAAGGGTGTGCATAATTTTATGTTAGCATAGTATTTATATAAAATATTATCTTGCTTAGATTCAAAGATTTTATTGCTAAATGCAAACTTCACAAACATGCAACATTTCCTTGTATAAGAATTAAAATGAATATTAGATCAGTTCTGCGGTAAGGCTACATTAGAACACAGCTGTTTATCCAAGACAATTAATATCCTTGGAGAATTCCTCTAGAAGGCTTAGCTAAAACACATTTTAAAAAGAAAAGCATATAGTTGATATAATAGATTTGAACTGTAATAAACTTAAAATGTTCAGAAAACAAGACAGCTCAGAAGGCAAAATCTGTTATTAATGGGGAACAAAATGGAGACAGAATGGTAATATTGACTGAAGAATATGGGAAATATGCATATTGATATCGTGAATAAATTGTTCGGCAAAACGTGGTACATGTGGAGAGTATCATAACATTTTATACAGGATCGGTGATATATTACTCGGTCAGTTAATTAGTTCCTAAATGAGATTGTGATCACTGTTTTTCATTGTTTTACAAATGTGTTTCAGAAATCAATACTAGCACATGGTTGTCATTTGTCCAGTGATGCGGACAAACAGTCCAACTAGACATGGTGTTAGAGCTGCAGGTCAACTTCATATTTGAAATTGATTCCGTATTTCCACCATACTATTGTATTCAGGCTCAGTATTCACAAAACATCCAAACTTGAGTGTGCACTCAAGGTCAAATTTAATTTGCAATTGATAATTATATTTTTTAACAGTTTCAATGTCACTGTTATTTATTACATTAAGCTGCCTTTATACATTTTATTTATTTTTTATTAACACCAATTTCAACACAATTCAGGTTTTATATGGCATATCCGGTTTTACTGATGGAGGAAGACCTCAGACTGAGTAGAACCACTGTCCTTCCGCAAGTAACTGGCAAACTTTTTCACATAAAGTTTTTGGAGCGAGCTGGATTCGAACCTATGACCTTAGTGGTGAGAGGTAAGTGATCTTGAGATGGCGCCTTTGACCACTCAGCCACGGAGGATGCTAGAACATTTTAAGTGCAAGACATATTATGCAAATGTTTTCTAATACAACAGTTTTAAAATTTGAGCTTGACTGCATACTCAAGTTGAGATGTTTTGTGGATATGAGGCCTCAACCTAAAATTACTTATGCCTCAAAATTATTACAAACCATTTTATAGAATATCAACATCTTTTTTTAGAAATAGTTGAATATAATGATCCATGCTTAAACAGAATGTACTGGGTTTTGATAAATTACGATTTTAATTCTGTGTTTTTTACTCAGAACATTGACTTGTTAACAAGTAATTCTAGGAACACAGACTTCAATCTGAGCTCTGTTCATTTCAGATAATCAGTTACAATGAGGAGGATATGGAGGAAAGGGAGAAAACTGTGGAAAACCTAAAAACTGCACTCAGGACACAACCAATGAGGTAGTTATCTCCCTTATATTATTTCCCGCTGCTCATTTTGAAGAATTTTGGAAATGTCAAGAGGTTTTGTTCTTACAGGGAGAAAACAGGCATCTAAAGTGTTTGATTTTGATGCCAATTCATGTTTGATAAATTTCAGTGCCTGTCGCAGTTATTTTTTGCTCCACTAAGTGACTTTTTGACCCCTGAAGTTGGAAGATCTCCTAGCTTCAGCACAACTATGTAAAAAAAAAAAAAAAAAAAAAAAAAAGACAGGCTTTGACTGGTTAGCACTATTTCTGTCAAACAAATTTATTTCGTCAAATAGCCATTTTACTAAACTCCTTTGCAAATCATTGAAAGTCAAAAATGTATAATTTATTGATAATGCATGTAACGATTGTATATCTGGGCATTGAACTGGATGAACATCAAAATCATTTAAATAAGCTAATAGAACAACCTCAAAAGGAGACCACAGCATGATCTAGTGGTAGAGTGTCTGCCTCGCATGGGGCAGGTCCTGGGTTCAATCCCCAACTGGGTCATACCAGACTTTAAAAATGGTACTAGAAGCTTCCTCACTTGACGCTCAGCATTAAGCGGAAAGTTTTAGGTCTGGTCGGCCCGGTGTCAGTATAATGTGACCGGGTTGGGTAAAATACCATGTGTCTACTGCATGATACTCCAGTGTGACAGCGCTCAGAATACTGTCTCAAGTAGACACCGTCGCGATATGACTGAAAAATTGTTGAAAGCGACGCTAAACACCATACAACAACAACCTCAAAATCTCATCTGTTTTTTTTATATAGTGGGAACCTCTTAAAGTATGGTGTTATTCCTAATATAGATATTGATAATAATGAATTAGAGCTTTGCTAGTTATTTTTTCTGTAATAATAATAATTTTCAATTGACTTTATATTACAGTTTTGTTACAAAGTTTATCGAGCTGGAAGGTCTACAATGCTTGGAGAAATTCCTCAGCAACATGGACTTCCAGGTGTCCGAGAGCAGCATACACACGGCCATCATAGGATGTGTGAAGGCTCTCATGAACAATTCTGTAAGTTGAAAATGAAATGTCATATAATGAAAGAGTAAGTTTTGAAGGGTTTTTTTAAGGATTAAACATAACCGGTAAGCTAGTTTAATGTTTATGAAGCTTCTTAGCAACTATAACCTAAATTAATGGCAAAGCTTAATGTAAGATCATACCAGCAACATAAGATCGTGCAATTAATGAAATGAAAACTGGGGTTGTATTCACCAACCATTCTTGAGAATATTCTTAGACTTGAGCTTAAAAATCCAAATTTACAACTTAGATATCTAGTTTACCATGACAGATAGAATAACTGTGAGAGTGTGTTTGACTATATGTTAGGTGTCCCTGCATGCTTGCAAATGTTTGCCACAAAAAAATGGTCTCTTAAGTGTGTTTTTCAAAATTCATTATTGAGTTCAAGTCTAAGAATACTCTTTAGAATGGTTGGTGAATACCATTCCTGGTTTTTTTTTTAGCTCAGTTCAGCTCCTAATGTTTTTCAATGGGGAAAAGAAATGCAGTCAATCTAGATAGATTCGACCGATTGCAGTAGAAATGTAAATATTTGGTAATATAATAAAAGGATTTTGGAAATATTTCATAGAATTTATTATTATATAATTATGACAGTGGCCCCAAACAAGTCCTAGGTCAGTCAATTACCTAATTGATCAAGCTCTCAGAGAGTCAAAATTTGAGACGTTATTGTGCACTTAACACTTTCATTACTTTCCGTCTCACTTTGAGATTGGGGGTCATTTGTCTACCCTATGATGAGACTTTATAGCCAGATTGGAGAATTTTAAGGGTCATTTGATCAAAGAGTGTTGCAAAAATGCAAAGTTTGAGGGTCAAGGAAACCCCTGCACTTTTAAGTTATCATGATCTTTAGAAGCTTACAATCATATACATATCTCTCTCATTCATCATTTTTATATTCTTTAACTGCAAAGTGATAGTTAGTAAAAAAAAGTGATGATGTTTCTGTTGTATATTTAGTTTTAACATCTTAATAACAAAAACTACTTGTATGATTCCAGCAAGGACGGGCGTATGTGCTCGCTAACCCCAACAGTATTAATGTGATCGCTCAGAGTCTCCGGGTGGACAACATCAAGACCAAGGTCGCTGTCATGGAGATCCTTGGTGCACTGTGTCTTGTTCCTGGGGGACATAGAAAGGTCCTTGAGGCCATGCTCCATTACCAGAAATACTCGGCAGAGAGGACAAGGTTCCAGGTGAGTATTGCCAAGCACGTAAACATAATATCATTCAAAACATAAAACAAATAAACAAATCATACTTTACCATGGTATTTAAACTTGCAATAGACTGAGAGTGAAAACATGAACTAAATAAATAAAAAATGTGTACTAAATAAAGGCTGATTACTAAAATTTGTATCACATTTCAGTGGAAATAATATTTGGCTGATTTTGACCTCTGTTGCAGAGGTCAATATCTATGACATTCTTTATTGCCTGTAACCTTTACTTTAAGGTAAAATGTATTAGCAAAGTATCATCTTTATATGTATCAAGTTGTTATCTTGGCCTTTCAAGCTAAAAGTTTGGTTTAATTCCAGAGTTTGATATATGACCTTGACAGAAGTACTGGCCTATACAGAGAAGAGGTCAACTTGAAAACCGCCATTATGTCCTTTATAAATGCTGTGCTCAGATACGGACCAGGAAAGGTAAGACAGTTCATTAGTTTACAGTCCTTTTGCATGTTTTTCTTTGGTTAATTGAATTATGTGGATTTCTAAATTGATTGATTGATTGATTGATTGATTGATTGATTGATTGATTGATTGATTGATTGATTGTTTGATTGATTGCTTGTTTGATTTTCAAATATGGTTTTCAATAAATTTGATCAATATATCAAATTAATTGATAATATTTTGTAAAAGATCAATAATTGACTTCGTGATTATTTAATTGATTGATTAGTTCATTACTTGGTTGGATAGTTGATTGATTAATATTAATTGATTGATTGATTTGTTGAATATTAGATAAACTGGCGATTTGTTTCTTTTTTATATTATTTAAGCAATTAAAAATAACCAAACACTATTAAATTCAAATTAAGTCTTACGAGGATTAGTAATTACAAACAAATCTGCTGAGATGGTGAAAGTAAAAGTGCAAATTAAAGTTTATAAAACCTACTTTGATATTTGTACGCCATCTAAATATTTACCAAATAGTTTTGTAAGCATGCTGAGTAGTATTTTGTGTCCAGATAACCGGGTGTTACTGTGTGTAGACTTTCAACTATTTTAATGGTTACCTCAGGGTCGTGTGTCTGAGCATATCAGTGAATTATGAGGTCTAATTGACTTATCATTAGAAAGAGGACTAATTAAATTATCCATGGGAGGTTCATAAGGTGTGACTGCAGTTATAGGAACATTTATTTATAATGTTGATTAGTATGAATCATTTCTTTTTTTAAAAAAATATCTGTCGAAGATTATTTAGAACTCGAATTTTGTTTTCGGTTTGCGTTTATGATGATATGTAGCCACAGCTAAAGGATGTAGAAAAACTCTGGATGAAAATGCAATATTAGTTTTCACATGTATTCATAACACTGCTTGTTCCTTTTGGGATTATTTAGAATTGTGAGATATTTTCAGTATGAGTTTATGATACTTGGTATACAATAGAATACAGACAATATCAGGATAAAAATGCAAAGTGATTTTTCACATGTATTCATATCACTGCTTGTTTCTTCTGGGATTATTTAGAATTGTGAAATATTTTCAGTATGAGTTTATGATACTTGGTATACAATAGAATATAGACAATATCAGGATAAAAATGCAAAATGATTTTTCACATGTACTCATATCACTGCTTGTTTCTTCTTGGATTATTTGATTAGACTTCTGAGGTCATTTTCAGTGTGAGTTTATGATACTTGTTGTGCAATAGGATATATAGTCAAGCTTGCGAAACATGAAAATGCAATTTGCGTTTTTCATATGGATTTATTACTTTCTGTTTCTTCTAGGATTATTTAGAATTCCGACTCCACCTTCGATATGAGTTTTTGATGCTCGGTATACAACCGGTCATTGAAAAGCTCCGGAAACATGAAAATTCAACATTAGATAGGTAAGTCTTTATTCACCCAAGTTGTTTTTATGCCACATAAAGAAATGGTGTATATTTTCGTTGAAGGATTTCACATCAATGAAAAAAGATATTTTTGTAAAAGGTCAAGGTCACAGTCTCTATAAATAAAAAATATTGGCACTGCTATTCAATAATTTTATTTCAATAATATTTTATCCATGACATTCATTTGTATGTTGGTTAGATTTTCAATTTTTTTTTCGTCTTTATCTAGTGGGTGAATGTTTATTAACTTGTCTTTATCTTTCAGACATTTAGATTTCTTTGAGATGATGAGAAATGATGATGAAAAAATACTTGCCAAAAAATTTGAAGGTGTAAGTAGTAATGTATATAATTAAACAATTGTTATAAAAGAAGTTTAAAGAAGAACAAGTCTGCCTGATACATGGAGGCTTTTGGTCTTTTATTGGATTATAAATGAGCACATCAATAAATAGAATATAGAATTTATATTGTTATGATTGACAGATAAGTCTTATTAGGCTTGGTATTTCTTAACATTTATTAACATTTATGCTAATGTCGTAAATCTATCATGTAGTGTACCTGACAGGTACAAGATATTGAATGTTGTTAATGGTTTTACTTAAAAGTTAATTTAATGCCTATCGAAAGCTTGTTTCATTGTAAAATTAATTCAAAAAGCCAAAAAAAAGAAGATATTTTCTGATAAATTTACACAGATGTAAACTCTAGTTGAATTTTCAGTGTACTTTGTTCCATTTACAGGCTCACATAGACACCAAAAGTGCCAGCACGATGTTTGAACTGCTCCGTAAGAAGTTGTTCATGTCACAAGCTTACCCACATCTACTGTCTTTGCTCCAGCATTTACTTCTCATACCATGTAAGTCTAGTAAGCTCTTGGCTTACTTCTCATACCATTTTAGCCTAGTCAACTCTCAGCTTACTTCTCATACCATGTAAATCCAATAAGCTCTCAGCTTACTTCTCATACCATGTAAGTCTAGAGTTCTCAGCTTACTTCTCATACCATGTAAGTCTATTAGCTCTCAGCTTACTTCTCATTCCATGTAAGTCTAGATTTCTCAGCTTGCTTCTCATACCATGTAAGTCTAGAGTTCCCACCTTACTTCTCATACCATGTAAGTCTAGAGCTCTCAGCTTACTTCACATTCCATGTAAGTCTAGAGTTCTCGGTTTACTTCTCATACCATGTAAATCCAATAAGGTCTCAGCTTATTTCTCATACCATGTAAGTCTAGTAAGCTCTAAGCTTACTTCTCATACCATGTAAATATAGTAAGCTCTAATCTTACTTCTCATACCATGTAAGTCTAGTAAGCTCTAAGCTTACTTCTCATACCATGGAAGTCTAGAGTTCTCAGCTTACTTCTCATACCATGTAAGTCTAGAGTTCTCAGCTTACTTCTCGTACCATGTAAGTCTAAAGTTCTCAGCTTACTTCTCATACCATGTAAGTCTAGAGTTCTCAGTTTACTTCTCATACCATGTAAGTCTAGTAAACTCCAAGCTTACTTCTCATACCATGTAAGTATAGAGCTCTCAACTTACTTCTTATACCATGTAAGTCTCGAAAGCTCTAATCTTACTTCTCATACCATGTAAGTCTAGAGTTCTCAGCTTACTTCTCATACCATGTAAGTCTAGAGCTCTCAGCTTACTTATCATACCATGTAAGTCTAGAGTTCTCAGCTTACTTTTCATACCATGTTAGTATAGAGTTCTCAGCTTACTTCTCATACCATGTAAGTCTAGAGTTCCCAGCTTACTTCTCATACCATGTAAGTCTAGAGTTCTTAGCTTACTTTTCATATCATGTAAGTGTAGTGTTCTCAGCTTTCTTCTCATACCATGTAAATCTAGAGTTCCCAGCTTACTTCTCATACCATGTAAGTCTAGAGTTCTCAGCTTACTTCTCATACCATGTAAGTCTAGAGCTCTCAGCTTACTTATCATACCATGTAAGTCTAGAGTTCTCAGCTTACTTTTCATACCATGTTAGTATAGAGTTCTCAGCTTACTTCTCATACCATGTAAGTCTAGAGTTCCCAGCTTACTTCTCATACCATGTAAGTCTAGAGTTCTCAGCTTACTTCTCATACCATGTAAGTGTAGTGTTCTCAGCTTTCTTCTCATACCATGTAAATCTAGAGTTCCCAGCTTACTTCTCATACCATGTAGGTCTAGAGTTCCCAGCTTTCTTCTCATACCATGTAAGTCTAGAGTTCCCAGCTTTCTTCTCATACCATGTAAGTCTAGAGTTTCCAGCTTTCTTCTCATACCATGTAAGTCTATAATTCCCAGCTCACTTCTCATACCATGTAAGTCTAAGAGTTCTCAGTTTTCTTCTCATACTATGTAAGTCTAGAGTTCTCAGCTTACTTTTCATACCATGTAAGTATAGAATTCCCAGCTTACTTATCATACCATGTAAGTCTAGAGTTCTCAGTTTTCTTCTCATACCATGTAAGTATAGAGTTCCCAGCTTACGTCTCATACCATGTAAGTCAGTTTTCAGTTTTCTTCTCATACCATGTAAGTCTAGAGTTCTCAGCTTTCTTCTCATACCATGTAAGTCTAGAGTTCTCAGCCTACTCCTCATACCATGTAAGTCTAGAGTTCCCAGCTTACTTCTCATACCATGTAAGTCTAGAGTTCCCAGCTTTCTTCTCATACCATGTAAGTATAGAGTTCCCAGTTTTCTTCTCATACCATGTAAGTCTAGAGTTTTCAGCTTTCTTCTCATACCATGTAAGTCTAGAGTTTTCAGCTTTCTTCTCATACCATGTAAGTCTAGAGTTTTCAGCTTTCTTCTCATACCATGTAAGTCTAGAGTTTTCAGCTTTCTTCTCATACCATTTAAGTATAGAGTTCTCAGCTTACTTTTCATACCATGTAGGTCTAGAGTTCCCAGCTTTCTTCTCATACCATGTAAGTCTAGAGTTCCCAGCTTTCTTCTCATACCATGTAAGTCTAGAGTTCTCAGCTTACTTCTCATACCATGTAAGTCTAGTTGGCTCTCAGCTTACTTCTCATACCATGTAAGTCTAGAGTTCCCAGCTTACTTCTCATACCATGTAAGTCTAGAGTTCCCAACTTTCTTCTCATACCATGTAAGTATAGAGTTATCAGCTTTCTTCTCATACCATGTAAGTATAGAGTTTTCAGCTTTCTTCTCATACCATGTAAGTCTAGAGTTCTCAGCTTTCTTCTCATACCATGTAAGTCTAGAGTTATCAGCTTTTTCTGATACCATGTAAGTCTAGAGTTCCCAGCTTACTTCTCATACCATGTAAGTCTAAGAGTTCTCAGCTTTCTTCTCATACCATGTAAGTCTAGAGCTCTCAGCTTACTTCTCATGCCATGTAAGTCTAGTAAGCTCTAAGCTTACTTCTCATACCATATAAGTCTAGAGTTCTTAACTTACTTCTCATACCATGTAAGTCTAGAGCTCTCAGCTTACTTCTCATACCAAGTAAGTCTAGAGTTCTCAGCTTACTTCTCATACCATGTAAGTCTAGAGTTCTCAGCTTACTTCTCATACCATGTAAGTATAGAGTTTTCAGCTTTCTTCTCATACCATGTAAGTCTAGAGTTCTCAGCTTACTTCTCATACCATGTAAGTCTAGAGTTCTCAGCTTACTTCTCATACCATGTTAGTCTAAAGTTCTCAGCTTACTTCTCATACCATGTAAGTCTAGAGTTCTCAGCTTACTTCTCATACCATGTAAGTTTAATAAGCTCTCAGCCTCTTTAATTATAATATGTTAGCCTATTTACGTATTTAATACCTAAACAGTGAATTTTGATGAAACTTTGTACAAAAACATAATGTTAATGTTATAGATGCGAATAGCACCTTCACAGTGGGGATGTGGTTGCTGATAGACAAGATTGTACAGCAGGTGGTGCTGCAGAAGAATAGCCAGGATTATGACTACGAGGCACTTGAAATAAATGTCAAGAAAACAATACTTATGTAAGTTCATCTAATTTCTTCTTTTCTAGTTTTCGAAAAACAACTCCCAATTTGGTCTATTTTATTATAACTGAGTTCACTAATGATAAGTGGATAGCCCTACCAAACTAGACAATTTTCTTTGCATTGCCAGAAAATAAAATTGCAATTTAAAAGAATGTTAACGTAAAACGCAAAACAATTATTGAACAAAAATATCTACAACTTTATCACGAAGTTTTGTATCGCATATTATATAAGATTTATTTCATCTGTATCAACAGGCTCACAAATGAAACCGACATCAAATCATACCAACAAAAATTCCGCGAGATTGAGAAATCCCAAGATGAACTCCAGTCAAAGCTGACAAAGAAGGAACGCGAGGCAGAAATAAGAACACAGGAGAAGGAGGAACTGCTAGACACAGTGAACAAGATGAAGACAAAGTTGGAAAAAGAGATATCTGGTCACGCAGAAACTAAGCAGCAGATGTCAGATATGACGCGACAGGTAGAGGAGTTGAAAGCTCAGGTAAGAGCAAAGTTAATTAATGAATAATTATGCAAGAGAAAGACTCAAATAACATGTTGTTTTTTTTTTGGCAGGGAAATTTCTCTTAATATATTCTAAGCAAGATGGTAGTGTAGTGGATAGAATATTGGCTGCTCACGCCAGAAGTTGTGGGTTCAATCACCAGATCCACCTGATTCCTCTCAAAAAATACAACACTTGGTACTGGTTCTGCCCAGGAAGCAGACTCCAGATTGGTTCAAATAAGCTTTGAGCTATCTTCACAATTGAGCTCAAATAAATTGGTAAAAAGTCTCAAAATGTTATGTGCGGAACTTAATATAGAGTTGATAATTAAGTGCAAATCAAAATTGATTCTTGATATAGAATCAATTTTAATTGATATCAATATCATTTTATTCTTGATAGTTAATTAACCTTGTTGATGTCCTTAAGTTGTTCATATTGAAAAACATGAATGTAGTAAATTTTTGTTTTAATTAATTAATTTAATTTTCCTGTAAAGTTGGAGGCTGAGCGGGGAGAGCGTATGAAGTTACAACACCTGGTGAAGACTGGAAGTCTGCCGGACGAGGCGAAGATTGGTCTGTCTTCCATGTCAATCATACCAGATGGACACATGAAGAACGCTTCTGTAATTCCAGCAGCACCCCAAGCCCCAGGGCCCCCACCACCTCCACCCCCACCTGGACCACCACCACCGCCAGCACCAGGTAAATTACCTGTATAGATAAATAAAACTATTGATTGATTTCCTGATCATTTAGGTAGAAATAAAAATTGAGAGTTGAGTGACACTTTAAGAGATACATATGAAAGAGGTTACAGTAAAACCATGAACAGAGTTTTCATGTATTAACTTAAACTTTGAAGTGAAATAAAATATAATCCTTTGTTTGAACAGTTGGTATCATTTTTATGCCATTGAGGGTTAGCAGATGTTCATTTAACCTAACCACTGTTTCCTGGCATCCAGGAAGTTAAACCAGTACTCAAACACACCATCTCTGTTACAGATAAGTTTCCCATTTTCACGAATCAGCAAAATGACACTGACACACAATGTCGTTTATCTATCATCACAGAGAGTTAAATGCAAATGTTAACTGTCTCTTCAAATCAGCTCTCTTTATTAGCTATTTAAGTTGGGAACTGGTCATGTCACAGAGTTGCAACTAAACTCCCATGCATACAATCTTCTTCACTTTCTTATATTTGTGTTGGAGGGTAATTGAAAGGACCAGTAAATATTCAGTGTGGATATAATATACACGCTACTTGCGAGATTTTTAAATGAAAATTTGATTTATATATGTGGATGAACTCTGACATGTGTCAGTATGGTTGGTTTTACTTGAACTTCCTTTATGTCCCTGCCATTTGAAGAATGTGTTGCCCCTGTCCGCCCGTTCTTTCATTCAGTAATAAATTTGTTTTCGATCAATAACTTTTAAAGGGTCTATGTAATTAATTAATCTTTCATGTGTACTTACCTGTATAATAATAAAATACAGGTCAAGTTCGATATTTGTCAGCGTCAAGTCAAATTGTACAGGCCCCTTTTTGGCTTAATTTTTATGTAAAAAATTGGTTTCTGAACAGTGGCGAGGGCATTCGTTTCGACAGACACATTTCTAGTTATTCTATCAGAATCGTAAAGATTTTAAAATCAATCTTAATGGCGAGTTATATAATTGGGTTCTTCATATTAGATGCTCCAGATGGATTATTAAAGTCAGGTAAATAAAGTACACTTATAATATACATGTAGCAGCTTATTGTTGTAATTCATTACTACGTCACAGCTAGCACAAATAATTGTTTAAAGTAACACTTAACACAGTTAATATATGTATTTGTCTTAATGTTTACAGAGGATAACTTTTTATATGTTGAAGAAGAAAAAGCTGAAAGTTGGTGTTTGTAATTTATAAATGATGGTGGGTCCTTCATGGCCGAGTGGTCGAAGGCGCCGTCTCAAGATCGCTTACCTCTCACCGCTGAGGTTATAGGTTCAGTCCCGCTCGCTTCAAAAACTTTATGTGAGAAAGTTTGCCAATTGATTGCGGAAGGTCAATGGTCCTACTGAGATTCATTTTGAGGTCTTTCTCCGCCAATAAAACTGGATATGCCATATATAACCTGAAATGGGTTAAATGGCGTTAAACCCCATTAAAAAAACATTTTAAAAAAATGCTGGTTATTTATTCAGAATGAGATAAGTGCATGCTATTGTTGTATGTTGAAGGATAATGGTGAGGGACTGTATTATTGGTGGAAGACAATATTTGGACTAGCATTGTTTCTTACTGTACTGTAATATTTGATTGAATAACTTGAATGTTTTAATATCCCCGCGATTTAAAGAACGGTGAAGGGGCATTAAGTGTGCGTCCTTCCATTCATCCTGTAAAAAATTGGTTTCCGATCAATAACTTTTGAAGGTATCTGTATATTTAATATAATATTTCATGTCTACCTGTATACGTATAAAATACATTCTCAGTTTGGTAAAGTTTGACAGGAGTTATGGCCCCATTTCGAATTTATTTTCGGTAAAAAAAATTGATTTCCAATCATTAGTGGAGGCAATCGTGTCGACAGACATAATTCTAGTATTGAATAATCTTAATGCGTTACTGATTTTAAATGGATTATAATTGATGATTCTGATATGTTTAATTAGTGCCTCATAAAAGTTTGTTAATGTTTACAATAAAATACTGATATTCATTTCAAATCAATTATTCAATCTGTAACTTGATACCCTTGATAAATATGCATGAACTTCTATGCCATTTTAACCAGGATTCTGGGAGAAAAACTCAGAACATTGTATTCAATATATTGCAAGGTTTTGGGAAGATTAGGGAAAAAAATGGTTATTGCACATCGTTTACTGCAACAATTTACAGGCATATATTTTTTTGTAAATCTGAACTATTTCAGTGGATTTACTATATTATTTTTGTTTGACTAAACATGCGTATTCATATATACGTAATTGACATAATTTTAACGTTTTTACTTAATTGACAGGTGCCCCTCCTGCTCCTTCCATGTTTGGTATACCCGGATCTACTCAACGTAAGAATGTTCCGAAACCCCAGCAACCACTCAAATCCTTTAACTGGACGAAGTTGGACACTGTAAGTCTTTCTTCTTTGGGCTTTCAGAACTAGGTCATACTTGTTAATTTATGCCCTTTGCATTTGTATCGTATGAAGTTTTATATATCTGGTGACATATTCTAAAATTTTCTTGAGTGCCAATAATACGGATTTTTAAATTAATGTTTCCGTATTTGTGATAGATAAATGTCACCAGAGTGCATTGATTATGTGGGGCTTACCAGTTCATGTATCAATTCATGTTTTCTCATCAAATTTACAGGCAAAACGGGTTTGGCCTTTGCTGTTACAATTCAAGTCAAGATGTATATGAATAATATTCCATATTTTATTATTTGTCAAGTTAGGAAATAATAATAATAATAAAGTATTTTATTAATGAGAGAACTATGTGTACTTTAAATAAATGCAATCTTCCATGAGGTCCTCATCATATTAAAATTTCAATAAGATTATTCAGTGGAATGCATGGGCCAGTGGTACAGCAATGAGCCCATGATCAGAGAGCCGTGGGTTTGATCCTCCGCTATGGATATTTGCGGTGTCCTTGAGCAAGACACTTTTTCCGCATATGGTTAATACTGGTTCTAAACAGGAAGACTTTGAGCATGACTTGTAATGATTTGTAAAGATGAAATAGCTTGTTACATAATCAAAGTAAAATAAGTAAGTTCAAACTAAACTATCATAATTAAAAAAAAAAAAAGATTTTAGTTTTGATTTTTTTTTTTAATTTGGAACAAAAATTGCATTTGATTTAATTATATTTTGTTTCACTTTCAACACCTGTATCCATCTAGTTCTGCTATTATTTCAGACCAAAGTAAAGGGATCAATATGGGATGATCTAGATGATACTAAGGTGAGTTGTAAAAACTTGTCATCTTATAAAACATGTACCGTCATTCTCGAGGTTAGAAGTTTGCATCCAGATTACAAAAGAAGGTTTGTGTTGGTGAAGTCAGTAATATGGTCTTGATGTGAAGAAGATCAATAGAACCTCCCTGACCAAGGGGTGTAAGGGTATATGGTGTGGTTTCAAGAGCACCTCCACCAACTGAGCTGACCCGGCTCCAACTATATGCATCTTTGGTCCCCACAAATAAAACAGGATGCCATATCATTAAATTTATTAAACCAGTTGACAAAAAAATATTAAATGACAGATATCATTTTCATTTTTGCCAAGTTTAATACATTGAATAATAAATGAGTATAAATGTAAGATTTTTGTATCACATAACTCAGGAAAATGGTACATTTACCATTTATTTAACAGATCACCTGTACAAGGAACAAGAACAAATCAGCCATATTAGTTTCTGTCAGTCGTCGTATGATGTAATGTCTCAAAATAACCATGACAAAGTTGGAAAGTAGTTTGGCATTTTACATACGTGAGTCTAATTTTACAGAAAACACAGAGCATTGGATAAGAAATGACACATTACACATTGTCATTATAAGGTTAATTACATTCCTGAACCGTAAATTATGCAATAAATATAAGTCACCATTGGTCTCATTTCAGATGTATCCCCTGTTGGATTTAAAGGAATTTGAGAAAACTTTCTCTGCCTACCAGAAGAAGCAGGAAGAGACGGAAGACCGCGGGTCGGGTAAATCTCCTCCCAAAACTAAAGAGTTGTCTGTTATTGATGGTCGCCGAGCTCAGAACTGTACCATTCTTCTCTCCAAACTGAAGATCAGCAATGAAGAGATTAAGGCGGCAATTTTGAACATGGATGAACACGAAGATATTCCAAAGGATATGCTGGAGCAGGTAGACTATAGTTAATATTGAAATTGGGGTCGAGCATTAGGCTGTACTTAAAAAGATGTTTGTTTGTCATGCTTCTACCTACCCACTCAAATTACAGCCATCCAAACTTTTTGATTGACTTGTTGAAGCACTGTTTTATTTTTCACCATTTCTGTCCAGTTTTGTTCAAAATCTGGTAAATAAGATAAAGCTACCTGCTTCCTCACTTAAAAAAATATTTGGGTCAGAGCATAGAAAAGTTTGCAAACAATTTTTCAAGGATAGCCTTATTAATATTTCTTTCTAGGGAACGTAGGTTTGAATTTTTCTTAACACTATTTAGTTTTTGATGAGTGTGCAATTTCTTTCCTGTTTTAGACACTATTTGTCATTAATTTAAAAAAAAATAGCAGTTTTCAATATTTAAAAAAAAAAATCATTTCTATAATGATATTAATTAAATAATTTTATATTGGCCAAATTATTGGTCAGATAACTGATCAGTTTTATGTTGAATTGGTCATTGTGAGTATGGTTGATTAATAATGGTTTCTTTATAGTAGTCTATATCTGACAGTACGGTATATTATTTTTACCTATTTATCACCTCTTAATGTACTGGTTTAAATCTGCAGCTGTTGAAGTATGTCCCAACACCAGAAGAAACGCAGCTGTTGATGGAACTTGGTGGAGAGGCGGAACATTTGGCACGTGCTGACAAGTTTCTGTTTGAGATGGGCAAGTATGTGCTCATTTGAATTTAAAGATTTTAAAGTACTTACCTAGTTAACAAGTTTGGGACCATCTTGCCCGAATTGGAGAAAAAGAATTCTTTTGTAAACTGTCCTTTTGTGTCAATCATAAGTTGTTTGTTAATTTCATTTTCCGACACATCAAACACATTGTTCTAATTTGATATTTGGTATATATTTGAAAATGTCAGACTTCCCGCTAATAAATGTTGGCACAAATTTAGTTTTGGCACCATGATATAATTCTTCATTTAATATCACATAACAGTTCTTTTTATATCACATAACAGTTCTTTTTATATCACATAACAGTTCTTTTATTTCGCATATCATTCCTTTTTATATTACATGGCAGTGATTTATTATGTGTTTTAAGACTATTTTAACATCAAAGTCATACAATTTTTACAAATTTATATTATTAATATCAAATAATTATTATTCGTTTGTCACCATAGTCGCCTTATTTAAAAAATTATTTACTATGAATATATTCTCTCTGAAGGGGATGATATAATACCATAATGGACATTATCATCATGTTGATGTCTTTTTCTGTGTCAGGGTAACCTATTTTGAACAGAGTGCGAGCCTTGTACATATCATCATGTTATTGTATTTTCTGTGTCAGGGTAACCCACTTTGAACAGCGGGTGCGAGCCTTGTACTTTAAGAAGAAATATCAGGACAGGATGGCCGATGTGAAACCACGGATAGAGGGTTAGTACAAAGAACTTAAAATGATATCAAAGTTTGATTAAATTAATGTTACATGTACATTTTAAAATGTTACATAGCATAATTATAGAGCACATTTTTGTTCCCCTGCCATTTTTGTGGGAGGCGAGGGGAGTCATATGTAGCCATATAGAGATGACCTTGATGGTCTGTCTGTCCATAAGCGGCACTTTCTTGTCAGCTCTAATCCTTCTGGTTGCGCATATTGTCAATTCAGTGACTTTTGAAGGAGTTACTGTCGTCTCTGTAGTAGTTCTTGTACTACTGTCACAAGTCAAACCTCAGTCAAATAAAAATTGCCATAGTATGGCTACAGACACAGTGGGGGCATTCATGTTTACAGGCACATTTCTAGTTCAATCTTAATTGACAATGCTGTTTGACAGATGGAGGTGTTAGTAGCTTAGTCCCATGTCACAAACAGTACCCACTTGATCTGATTTTTTTTAACTTGAATTAGAAGTGAAATAACTATATATATACATATAGGTTTACCCATGCTTATATCCTGATAAAAGTAGACTGATAGAGTACAGAAGACTGATAGAGTAAAGTTGACTAATAGAGTAAAGTTGATTGATAGAGTAAAGTAGATAGGTAGAGTATAGTTGACTGATAGAGTGCAGTTGACTGATAAGAGTACAGTAGACTGATAGAGTAAAGTAGTCAGGTAGAGTAAAGTTGACTGATAGAGTACAGTTGATTGATAGAGTACAGTAGACTGATAGAGTAAAGTAGTCAGGTAGAGTAAAGTTGACTAATAGAATACAGTTTGTTGATAGAGTACAGTTGATTGATAGAGTAAAGTAGATAGATATAGTAAAGTTGACTGATAGAGTACAGTTGATTGATAGAGTACAGTAGACTGATAGAGTAAAGTAATCAGGTAGAGTAAAGTTGACTGATAAAGTACAGTAGACTGTTAGAGTAAAGTAGTCAGGTAGAGTAAAGTTGACTGGTAGCATACAGTAGACTGATAGAGTAAAGTAATCAGGTAGAGTAAAGTTGACTGATAGAGTACAGTAGACTGATAGAGTAAAGTAGTCAGGTAGAGTAAAGTTGACTGATAGAGTACAGTTGACTGATATGGTACAGTAGACTGATATAGTAAATTTGACTGATACAGTACAGTTGACTTATAGGGTACAGTAGACCCTGCATGAGCAAAAACAATGTTGAATCATAAACAACAGTTCAGTATACAAGCTCATCAGAACCTTCTATTCGCTATTTCAGCTGTGTTTGAGGGATCTAAGCAGCTAACCAAGAGTCGTCGACTCAAGAAACTTCTGGAAATAGTGCTTGCGTTTGGTAACTACATGAATCGTGGACAACGCGGTAATGCGCGTGGCTTCCAGATAGTGAGTCTGAACAACATGGTGGACACCAAGTCCAGTATCAATAAACAAGTGACACTGCTGCATTATCTTGTTGACACGTTGGAGAAACGGGTAAGTCCATTATCAGGTCTGTATATACTACATGGATTAATAAACCACATATACATGTAGCTTACACAAGTTATAGCTAAAGAGTTTGTGTCTTTTTGTGATAAAATGCCGAGAGAGTCATAACAATGACAGTCTCATTCACTTGGACCAATGTTGTTGTTTGTTTGAATATTTAGCATCATTTTTATGTCATCTACGGCTATCAGATGATCAGTTTACCTATCCGCTCTTTCCTGGGATCCTAGAAGGTTAACCAATACTGCAGCTCACTCATTTCCACAAGTTACTAGTAACTTTCCCACTTGTATCAGTGGTGAGAGACGATTGGCAATGAGGTGAATGGCCAAGAGTTATTTGTCAACATTGTTGTAAAATATCCGTATTTGTCTATATTTACAGTTTCCAGATGTGCTGAAGATAGAGCAAGACCTGAGTTATGTAACCACTGCTTCTAAAGTCAAGTAAGTGAGACTTCTAAATGTTGCTTTATATAAATAAACTTGACATAAAAAGTGTAGTAACTTGCAATACACTCTCAGAAGATCTTTCTTCCATAATGCTATGTCTTAGAAGAGAAGTCCTGGTGCCCATTGTCTAATACTCTCTTCTCATAGCAAAATGACCAGACGTGAGCTGTCAGTCAAACATGTCGATAATCTAATCAACAATCCATATTGGTTGCTACACTGCCATTTTCCTTATACAAACTAACAATCTCTAAGTAAACACTAAATTGTATTTACTTGGACAAACAACGCTACGTGACCATAGGGCAGAGTGATAGTTGCTCGTGCGTCATGTCAATTTGATGGAATGTATACTCCTTTCCACTTAATATGTTCATAAATGAGAAAGTTTGCCAGTTACTCCTGACTGAGGGGAATCAACCAACCGATTGTCTTAATTAGACCATTAGCTGTCTAACATCAGCTCAATATTAATTCAAAAATAGATTTTTTAAAACCATAATCACACAAACAGATCAAACCAATTTTTTTTTTTTTATATCAAAACTGTTGTGAAGTAAAAATAATTTACAGTTTGAGATCTGATAGAATTGCTGCAGTTTTAATTTTTTTTCTCTGTTGTAACTTCAGTCATCTTCTTGTTTCAGCTTCAAAGAGTTGGAGAAAGAGTTGGGGACACTGAGAGGAGGTCTCAAGGACATAGACAAGGAGGTAAACTTTTTTAAGAGTCAGCCCACAGTGTACGGTGACAGATTTGTAACAGTGATGACCCAGTTTGCAACTGTGGCAACGTATAACTTCTCAGAAGTGGAGGAGTCATTTACAGACATGAAACAAAGGGTAAGAAATGAATTAAAAAAACACTATGCTACGTTTACTTAAAAAATTTAATGTATACTATTTGCAAATCAATATTGAGCTATTAAAATTGAAAAGGAATATCGTAAGGTATGATTTTTAATTAACAACAGCACTAAAAACGCTAGGGAGAAGACAAGGGCAATTTTGAGATGACAAGAAAGTGCAGCTTTTACTCAAGATAAAATATGTTTGTAAATTATTTCTTTTGTCTGTTGTCAGTATGAAGGAAATAGTTATAATTTCAGTTCAAAGTTATTCTTGATTATTTATTTACCTGCACACTTTGTTGACATTTTTGTGCTTCAAGTATGGCATCAATTTTGTATTTAGCGAATACTATCAACCCGAGAGGTATTAAAATGAGCCTTTCTATGTTATTATTTATTATTAATAATATCTTTATTTTATTAAGACGGATATGACCAGTAAAGTGTATCCAGAGTTGTGGCCCTTTTTTTTTTAAATTTTATATTTTATGCCTCATAACATGATAGACGTTCTGGTCACATGGCTACCGTTTCACCAATATATACTTAAACACTTAAAAACAAAGTAAAGCATCCTGGTGATCATGATTTTAGATTGGTTCCAGTCAAACTGCATAGGGTTTCATTGATATTGATTATGTAATTTGGTTAAGATTTTGTTTTTAAGTATTTAAGTAAACTGTTGGTGAGACGGAAGACTGAATTCCTGTACATTGTATTGTATATGATTATGAAGGGGAACAAGTCTAGCTTTGTTCAGAAACTTTAATATTACTTGCATTTAGTTTGGAGGTTATGGCTTACAGCATTTATAAATGCTAGTTACTGGCAACTTAAAAAACACCATTGTAAATCAGAACACTTTTGGTCAGTACCCTGATTTACTATATAGTCACATATTCACCAAAAAGTCACATGATTCACCATAAATTCGCATGATTCCCTATAAAGTCACATGATTCACTATAAAGTCACATGATTCACCATAGAGTCATGATTCACCATAAAGTCACATGATTCACCATAAAGTCATGATTCACCATAAAGTCACATGATTCACCATAAAGTCACATGATTCATCATTAAGTCACATGATTCATCATTAAGTCACATGATTAAACACTAGCAAACAAATATAAAGACTGTGACAAAATACGTTAAATATTTGTTGCTTTGAAATGCTGTCCATGCAACATGATTTTAATTTTATGTTTTTCACAGAGCTTTTGTTGTGGAACTTAAGACATATTTAAATTAATATGATTGCATTTTAATAAATTCTAATATCCTGAACTTTTACATATTTTAATGGTCTACTTATCAAAGAGGTTCAGACGTAGAACATGGCAACTTAACTATGATTTTGTGATTGCCAAACTTAATATTTTTCACCATTGTGTACTTATGAATTGTTGATGGCTAAACCCAGCCCCTCTCTGTCCGTCCATCCCTTCCTCCCTCCATCCCTCTGTCTGTCTGTCCGTCCGTCCGTCCGTCCGTCCGTCCGTCCGTCCGTCCGTCCGTCCGTCCGTCCGTCCGTCCGTCCGTATGTCTGTCTGTCTGTCTGTCTGTCTCTCTCTCTCTCTCTCTCTCTCTCTCTCTCTCTCTCTCTCTCTCTCTCTCTCTCTCTCTCTCTCTCTCTCTCACTCTCTCTCTCAATGAAAGTCTGTATGTTTTATCTTCATTTCAGTTTGAGAGTTGTCAGAAGTGTTTTGGGATAATAAATGGCAGTACAATGCAACCTGATGAATTCTTTCGTATATTTGGTACTTTCCTGACGTCAGTCAATGATGCCAAACTTGAAAATGAAAGAATAAAAAAACAGAAGGAGGAGGAAGAGAAGAGGGCACAGCTGGAAGAAAAGGTATTCTGATACAACTCAGCTGTAGAGTGTGTAGTTTCGAAATTATTAAATAAAAGTAATGATTAAGAACTAATATAAAAACATTTCTACAAGATACTTGACATTGTATTCTTCAATACAGTTTTTCATCAAAACTTTTAGATTAAATATATAATTGTTTTAAGTCTTTCTTAAATAAAATGCAATATCTCTATTCTTTCTTAAACAAATCAAAATGCAATACACTTTTCTCTTTCTCGAAAATGTTATTGTCAGATTTGTCTAAAAAGGTTTCTGAATTAAAAATTAATGTTACCGTACTTAAAAAAAATGGATTATTATTTATCCATGTTTCACATTATTCGAGAATCGTAATTTATATAATGTATGTTGGTTGGTATTACTGAATAAAGACACCTTTATTATCTATATTACAGCTAAAAAAGGAGAGAGAGGCGAGAATATTGAAGCGAGGAGGAAGTTTGAGTAATGCCGATACAAACGGTAAAGTTACAAACGGCAACTCTAAAGGTCAGTTGGTTGATTAATATTGTCAGATCTGTCTCTGCCATGTCGTATATAGATTGTCCTTAGTGGCCAAATGTAGGTGAGGCCATCCTTAAAAAATAAATTGTTTGCCATACTCCTACCTACTCGCTCAAATTTGCAGCTACCCAAACTTTTATAATTTTTTTTTCATGATTTCTGTCCATTTTTGTTTAAAATGACTATGCAAAATCAAAATTTGACAAAAATAGAAAAAATAGCTACTACCCACCACAGCAAAGCAAACAAATATATTTTTAAAGATGGCCAGATGAGGACTGTTGTAAAATTGTATACGTCATCTTGCTACTGGGTTTGTAGCTATGAATCTTAAGCTATGTCTGAAGAATTGATGGTGAGAAAGTGGCAGTTAATTGTACACTCGGGTCCCGTTATAACACACTTCTCGGGGTCCACAAAACGAAACCGCGTTATAAGCGGACCACGTTATAGCGATAATTACCTCGAAAAAAATCGATGTCGGTTATTCACACCTATCGTGCTGTCCTACTCTAAGTGAATGGTATTGTTTGCATTGTAATATGATACAACACGTATTTGGTTACAACAGATACACTTAGATATGTATAAAATTAATACAAAAAAAGAAAAGAAAGAAAAACGTTTTCGTGTTTTGATTATACTAAAATTGGCAGCCATTTTCGTTTAACCCGGAAGGAGAAAAAACGGTGTCTTTATAAAAAAAATCGCACTTCAATTTAAACTCAACGCTGTTAGTATAAAAATATTAAAAATATAAATCTGAAGTATTAACAACAACAAAATAATAAAAATAAGTTTGTGTTTACGATCCGATAAGATACCCGCGATATATTAATACCTGTCAACCGCTTCGTTGCTTGATCACATGATCACTTGATAATAACAAAGTTTGCATATGGCTTCAGTGTTTGGCGCGTGTCAGCATTTATTGAAGCACTTGGGATTATTACAAACTGTTAATTGTCAATGCTGGCATGAATCAATCCCTTAAACTATACTTTAAACCACCATGAGGTAATGGTTATAACAGTTTGTTATAATCAAGGCTAATTGGTGAGTAGAAGATGAGCGATTATCAAATCAAACATGATCTATTGTTTGGTTGTCAATTGGTCATTCACGCAGATTTTCAAGTGTTATATCACGACTCTGCCACAATCCCCCCCCCCCCCTCCCTCCGCCAAAAAAATTGGGAGCCAAACAAAAAACGCGTTATAACGGAATTTGCGTTATATCGGACCGCGTTATAATCGGACCGCAGTGTAGCTGGTAGATGGTTTTACTCTGACAGATTAATAAATACATATTTAGTTTATACTTATTTATTTTACTTTGATTGTGAAACAAATTCTTACAACTTAGACAAATCACACTCGAAGTCTTCATGGTTAGAACCAGTACTAAGCATTTGCGGAAAAGTGTCTTACTCAAAGACACCATATATAGCCGTGGCGGAGGATTGAACCCACGGTTATGTGTAAACACATGTTTATGGTTTTCATCTACATACAAAACCGATTGCTTTATAATCATAACCTATACAAGTAATATTGTGTTTATTTGATTTTAAAAATAATTCAATGGTGCAGTATTGTTCATCAAATGAAAGTTAGAAGATACAGTGTATTGTTAAGATGTTTGTTTATAAAAAATAAGTTTGTGGGTGTCCGTCAGTTTTATTAGCTTGACTGATTAAAGATTGAAGATAATTAGAGAGTGATGGAAGACGAGCAGAGAACATGTTGTGGTCAGGCCAGTGAGCCATCCACCTGACCATTAAATTTTGTGTGTCCATGAACTTTGAATGGGGCCGACTACTCCTTCCGAATTACTGTTTTGAATGTTTCGCTTAAATATGTTATACTCAGATCTGTCTGAAATATCTGACAATAGCTGCCAGTCATAAACTTATATAAAAATTTATGATGGAAGGGAAATAACTAGTGTTGCCATTTTAATGAATAATATAAAATGATTTGTTTCCCTTATTAATTCTCTTCCTTTTTCGCAATAATTTACCTTAAAAATGTGATCAAGTTGCGAGCTTGTGGTTGCTTTTAAGGTCACTTAATTAAAGATCAAGGTCACTGTTACTAAATATAGAGTAAATATTTTTGTTTAAACATTTGAGTTCCTCTGTAAAATATCCTGAAAAAATGTCATCAGTACATTGCATATAAAATCAACTTTTCCTTGTTTTTGAAGTTGTTCATCTTGTGATCGAGGGCACCTTGAAAAGAAAACAGTTTCTGCTCAAATTGATTGATTGAAAATTTAGCATAATTTTTATGCCATCGAGGGCTAACAGATGGTCAGTTAACCTAACCCCTGTTTCCTGGGATTCTGGAAGGTTAACCAGTAGTCGAGCACACCCCATCTCTGCAACTGATAACTTTCCCACTTGAATCAGCAGTGAAAGATGAATGATAATGAGATGCAATGTCGTATACCAATCATCACGGAGACTGTGGCCAAGTGGGGATTCGAACTCGCGACCCCAGGATTGATAGTAAGACATATATATATTAAACTATAAAAATGCTGTTATCCAATTTTTCAATTTCAGGAGAATTTGATGACCTGGTGTCTGCACTAAGGACTGGAGATATATTTGGTGAAGACATTGCCAAAATGAAACGAAATAGGAAGCGCCCAACCACTACGATCAACAATTCACGGGAACGTGTAAATGTGGATGTCAGATTATGAAAAGTGAATTCATGCGGACAAGTGACAAAAAAAATCTGTGATAGGGTGTAGTTTGTGAGATTATTTCTTTCAGTGAAATAGGGATTTATAAATGACTTTGCTGTTTCCATTTTGCTCTTCTTTCCAGTAAAGTTGGGGTACAAACTAATAAAGCGGAATAACTTGTCGGTCCCAGTTTTTCAGTCAGCAGATGTTCTATGGAATAGAAACTTGCAAAAGTAAATTTACAGATATATTCAATCAGCATGCTATCTGTCGAAAAGAAACTCACTTGTAAAGTTAAAAAGCTGATACTTCCGTAAGCACATGTTCTTTAGAGTAGGAATTCACTGATGGCTGATCCATAGTCAGCACATAGTGTGTGTGGAATAGGAAATCAGTGGTAAAATTGAATGGCTGATAATTCAATTGGAACATATTCTGTGGAATAGAAACGGATAAAAGAAATATTGCCAAGCCTGTTTTCTGGGGAATACAAACTCGCTGGTGAAGTTAAGTTGATGATACTTCCAACAATCAAAACATTGTTGGAACAGAAACATGGTTCAAGTTCTTCAATGATCATGGATTCTGAGGAAGAGGGATTGCTAAATGGCTGATACTTCCATCCGCACGCATTTTGCGGCATAGAAAGTGAAAACGGGAAATATTGTTGTCCAATCAATATTTATTCTGTGGAATACAAACAGGTGCAAAGTTTTTCAATCAGTATGTAGGTGTTCTGCAAATGAAAATTGATTAAGTGACATGATCAGACATTGCTAGTTTTGTTTTTTCATTCAGCGTTAATTCTATGGAAAACAACCAGATGATTTTAATGTAACTGATGCCTGTGCTATAGTAGGAGAATGTATTCTGTTAAAGTGTGAAGACAACTTGATGATATTCAACATACAGTGATAACAGTAAATAAGACACGAATGCATGCTGGTATAGTTTCCCAGCACTGGGAGAAATATGTGAAGTGTAAAGTGAAAAAAATAGTCGAAAACAAAAAAAGACTAACATTGGAGATTCATTCCAAATGGAGATGGTTGTAGGAAGTGCTTTGCTCTGAATGGTTCTAAATGGATACAATAAATATGAGTATTGTACACAAGTGATTATCTGATTCACCCTGCATTGCAATGGAAGCAAGGTTTAACAGATGGGATTGCATGTCATAATAGTTGTCCGAAAACATGTACAGTAGAACTTCGTTGGTTCGAACACTGATGACTGGAACACCACATATAGCTCAAACCACTTAATTGGTCCTGGCTGAATTACTACTTTGATGTATATACATGTACATATAAGGTATGATGTTGAACAATACTTGACTCAAACAACCATTAACTCGAACTATTTTGTCCGGTCCTGTCGGGTTCTAACTATAGAAGTTCTACTGTATATTAATTAAACAAGCTTTACAATAGATCTAATATAATAAGTTAATGTGCATACCTGTAAATGAAATCAGTCTCGAATCAGTCTCGAATCATTAAGTTCACAAGGTTGTTATGGTTGACTGAGTTTCTTTATGATCAATGGCTGAAGTCAAGAAGGCTGGCATAACATTAAAGGCGTTCAATCCCACAGTCCCAATCCACATTATTCAGGTTCGAGCCCAACTTGGTCCAAATATCTTACGTGAGAAAAAAAAGCCAGTTCCTCCTAGAAGAACGGTGATTATACTCAGTTTCATGAATATCGATCTGGGATCATCCTCCACTAATAAAACTGGTTGCCATTAGTAACCGTTAATGTGTTGAAAATTATGTAAAATGCATTCAAACAGTTTCGTAACAGAAATTAATTAAACAAGATTATGATATTTGCCGTTATGTCATATATATGCATGGGAGACATTGCTAAATATTTAAAATGCTGTATTGCTGAATTAGAAAGAAACGTGAGAATTTAAAATTACTTACTGAAAAAGAGTTTTATAAGCTTTATAGATTTATTTAGGGTTGAAAAGTTATGCTCATAAAATCTAAAAAAAAATGATAAGGCTGTACTGCTAGCCTGAAGGTGTGAAGTACTGGATTTTTGGCAGTACAGTCAATCCTGGCAAATAGTCCTTCAGCTACATATGAGTTTCGCTATATTTCGGTATAAATAAAGTGAAGGAATATTAACTGTATGACTACAAAAGAGGCATTTAACTCTTCAGCTTACTCATTAGTTAAGCCAGTGATACCATTTGCAAACAGTGTAGACCAATCAATGATGTCAGTAATAACATTTGCAACTATGTCAACCCAGATCAGCAGACTAATCAATGTTGGCTCATTTTCAGACAACAAGTTCTTATAAACAATCCTTGATTGTCTGGTTCCAGTTCAATAATGGAAGAGTCTATTAATCAATGTTGGCTGGTTCCCAGTCAGCCAGTTCTTTTAACAATCCCTGCAGGTAATGGTCTGGTTCCCAGCAGTTCAATAATGAATTGCAGCATATCTAGAGACTGTTAAAGGATCATGGGAAATGTGTCACTTTAATACGAGGGCATACGACATAGCTCTCGATATCTTGAGTCTCTGTTCTGTCTCTCAGTGAGTTGAGGACTATATACTATGTTAGTAATATAGGTTTTAATGGACAGCGATATAGCAGAATTACGTACAATTTGTATATTGGTTTAAACATATTTATTCATAAATTATGTACAGCATATTCAACAACATATTTAGTAAAAGGATTGAAACGAAAGAAAATATTTCTTATATAGTTTCTCTCCTCAATTTGTATATTGGTAGAGTATAAATTGAGTGGCACGTATTT
Source organism: Panopea generosa (assembly GCA_029582155.1). NCBI lineage: Eukaryota > Metazoa > Mollusca > Bivalvia > Adapedonta > Hiatellidae > Panopea > Panopea generosa. The sequence continues at coordinate 69,709,199 of CM055897.1, forward strand.
TCAGAAAAATGCAATTAAATAACGTCTTATCATCATCATCATCATCATCATCATTCTTGTCTAGAAATTAGATCTTGTTTTGATTTGAATACTGATTTGTAGTAAATGAAAGCTAAACTTTTGTATCTCAGGATAATTTTACCCATAATTCCAATGTGTTCAATGTAGAATTGTTCTAATGTGTGGATTTTGTTTGTGCCGTATTTGAAATTAAGTGTCTTTTATTACATATTTCTATTTTCTATCATAAGCTTCTTAGTTTGTATACTACATATAATGCCTTGCCTGAATAGTTAACCAGTCTGTCATGTTGCAATTAGTCTCAAAGACAACATCATGGCTATATAATTTCATCATCAATCTTTGATATACTTAAGGCCTTAAAAAAAAACCACGTGTTTTATTATTAAATATATTTTATAGTCAAGATCTGCTATCATTTTTATTGGCTCATATCATTTCGACTTCAATTAATTTGTTAAATTTGTGTTTTAAGGTAATGCAATTGTTGGAATGAAGTTGAAAAGCAAGCTAAAACAGTTTTGTCATGTTTTATCATTCATGTCATATCCAGGAGCAGATCCAGGATTTATTTAAGAGGGGCTTAGGGGCTTTTAGTCTGTTTATAATGCAAACGGTGACCAAACAAACGAAAAGTAAATGGAAATCGAACTCCATCGTTGCTGATCCACTATTTCTCATTACCGTAAGTCGAGTGATTGAACACGAGCAAACAGCTCTCTCTTACAGCAAACATGTTGTTCCCTTCACTTCTGTTATCAAACGTTTGCAAACATATTAAACGTTTAAGCAAACTGAATGCAGCCCAGGTTTACTTTCAAGGCTTGGGTGGATGTGGGGATGTTTTATCATGTTTTGCCGGGCCAGATTAGTTCGTTCGTTAGCATCTGACTACCAATCCAGGGGTCATGAGTTTGAATCCCCACCCAACCACAATCTCCATGATGGATAATATACAACATTGCATCTCATTATCATTCGTCTGTCACCGCTGATTCAAGTTATCAGTTACTTGTGGAGTAGGGGTGTGCTCGAGTACTAGTTAACCTTCCAAGATCCCAGGCTGTAAGCCTTCAGTGGCATAAAAATGACGCTAAATATTCAATCATCATGTTTTATTACAAGATAAAGACAGATGTTGCATTATGATGTTCCTGTATTTGTTTCTATTAACTAAACATCTTAATTGTACTTTTGATATTGACTGTGGTTACATACAAAAACACTTATTTAAAGCATGTCGTATGACTTCTACAAATCTTCTACGTTTGAGTAGTGGTACATATTGTTTCAAGGGTTGAATATTTTTATGTTGTATGGACTAAATACTTGATAGGGCAAGAATGTCGAATTGAGTTCAGTATTTCGTTAAAAGTTTTAAAGTTTATCTGTGTTTTGAGAGATTGGTAATATTGAACAATTGAATTCATATATTTACATTAATATATATAAAAAAAGAGATATTAGCTTTTTAGTGATCTCTTGTTTGGCATATGGAAAAGATACAAATGGATTGAATGTTGTGAAATATGTTGTAATGCATCCAGATATCTGATGTTTTTTTAATTGTATAATTTACTCCTAGAAATATGTAAATGCATGTGTATTGGGTTAATTTTAAAGTATAGTACTTCGAAAGTTCCATTAAGCAATCATGACTCACCTGTAAATCATTAAAATGTATTTGTTTGTTGTCAGTGACCTTTGGACTGTTTAATTTGCTTAAAGGTCAAATGTAATTAATGGTTTCTTACATTACATAAATTCTGTGAATTGTTTCATTAGAGACTGACTTTGAAAGTTAAGGTGTTGTAGATACATGTTCACTTTCAGTTAACATTATGTCAATTGACCTGACGCGAGACTGACTATTACTCCACCCACTGGTCACATGGCATTGTTTGTCTAAGTAAATACAATGAAGTGTTTACTTAGAGATGGTTCTGACTGGTCTAAGGAAAATTTCAGAATTGAAAACACTGTCGATCGCTAATTGGATTATTGACTAGTTTGATGGACAGTCAGTGTCTGGTCTATTATATGATATGTCTATATATCCTTTTATATTAGAGTTGTACATGGCTCAGTTGCATATTTCTAGTTATACGTGGCTCAGTTGTCTATTTCATCCTTAGAATGAATATTCTAAAAACTTGTTTCTACTGAAAAATCTCTTTAATGGAAGGATGATATCACATGACTTACAAAAAATATTTGTGTATAAAACAGATTGTATTGTCTAAGCTAACAATGTCAAAATTATAGCGGTACAAATTTTTTGTACTTTTATCTTAGTAATTTTTGGGAAAACGCACTTTTTTGAACTAATCTTATATTTGAAAGTGTTTTCCTATTTAGGGAAACATGAAAAGTAGTTCATATGATTGAAACTACAGGAATTGAGTTTAGGATATTATGTTTCTATTTACATAGGTAATGTTTCATTCTGGTGGTAGTTTGTTAATTTCTGATTTTTTTTCTATACAATATATTTTGAAATATCAGTTTCATATCACAAATCAAAGTTATTTGTAGACTTTTTATAGAAATATAGAATCAAATGTGTGCATTATTCATAATGTACTTTTTCGCAATTTTACGTTGTCTTTCATTGGAAGTTAATTCCCTTTATTCATTTTTTGTGTGCAATATTTTGTTTCGATATCACGTATGATTAGTTTGTATATTTTAGACAAATATGTGAAAAATAAATCCTTCTTATTTGACAACCAGGCCAAACCAACCCTATTAGAAGATTGTGTCTTAAATGACAAATCATAAAAATGTGCTGCTTGTATGAATTGGTATTGTTTCTCTGAAGAGTCAACCTCAGTGAAATGAATTAATGTTTTTTTAAAATAGTTTCCTTTATTTGAAAAAGTGGTTTGGTCCTTTTTGAGCAGTTTTGTCCCATTTGTGTAGTTTTGTCCATAAAAGGTGATCTGGTGGTTTTATCCTGTTTAGATGGTTCTATCCTGTTTGGATACTTTTGTTGCCATGTGTTTAGTTTGGTAATTATGAACACAAAGTACCAGAGTAATTGGATAAGCTGGCATGGCTGCGGGGGTCTATTTTGTGCCAATATTATTCTTCACTGTGGTAAGGAATGACACATTTACAAATTTTTTTTAACTACACCTTCATTCCTTTTTCATTTCATCTTGTTGCTATTTGTAAAATATAAAATAATAAAACCATTATAAATCAAATGTATTTCAATGTTATAGTTAATAATATAAGTATTTTGATATCTCCGATTTATGGATTTTGCAAGGGAAACCACTAAGGCAGTGTTGTTATAGTTGTAGATTTTGCAGTTATTTCCCTTGTATTACAAACAAAATACCATGAATCTCGTAAATCATTTTTGATGTATTTTTGTATAACTTTGTACGCTGTTTTGATACTGATGTTAATTTTGTATACATATTTGACTTTGTTATTTAAAGTAATTGGTCAATATTTGAAATAATGCTTTTGTAAAGATATTGTTTTGTATATTGAATTGTATTGTCAGTTTTCTGTTGTAACCATTGTCTGGACTCTCCCCAACCTGGCAAACGTATCATGTAAAGATATATGGTTGGATTTTTCAGATTTTTGGTCCAACATACTCAAGGCTGCATGTTAAACTGATATACTGTGTTTTTAGCTGCACCAGTACATACCATGGTACTAATATGGAATACCGTTCTTTTTGTGGCAATTCCGTAACTGTAAGTTTACAGAAAATATGACACCTTTTCACTTTGGGAATACCCGTAAACCCCCAGTTACCGTAATCACCGAAGTGAAATGGTGATGTATTGTTTACTTAGATTTTGGCTTTCGAAGTTTTTAGTTGTATTAATTTGAAAGTAATGCATTATCAGACCAGTTTTACTTGGTTGTTATTATAAAAGATATATCATCACACGTGATACCATCAACTACATTGATCATAATCAAATTGAATCCCAATCAAAATGGCAGTCCAATCAGAAATTAATCACAAGCGTGGCAAATCTGATATTTGGAGACATGTTGGCCTCAAGCAAAGTCGCGGTATGTCACGGTACATATCGTGGTACTGTTTTTTTGCAGTACCCGTCTCTACAACAAACATGTGCTAGCTATGTGATTTTAGGATGCCATCTTAGCGATGGCAAGGAAAATCAATACAAATGCAGATATAAACTCCAGATAAGTTTTTCTTCAAATGAGTATTTTACTTTAAAATTTGTATACAGTGCTTATTTTCAAAATGGTATGATGAAAATGAACATTTTAAATAAATGTTTAATTCACTATATCAATCAACACTGAAAAATTGAGTATTCAATACTTGTTTTATCAGTTACTTTAAATTTCAGCCATTTTCTTTTTTTTTTAAAGAGAAAATTTGCCATTAGTTATATAGTCAAAATTCAAGATCGCTACTCCAATCTGAACATGCATTTCAATGTAATTTACATGCTTTTATGAAAATGACATACAAATTCATGCAACGGACATTGTTTTGTGATTACTTTTTTTTTGTTACTTCAAAAAAAACATACTTAAACTTACAAATGTTGGTAGAAATAGGCTCCCTTATTGCCCAGTTACTCAATTTTTGACAGTTAATCAAGATAAAATATTTTAGAAAAAAATAAGAGTATTGAAAATGAAATGCGGCTATTTTGGCTTACCTCAATTATCAGACAGTTGATTTGTAAACGCATCCATTACCTGTGTACACTGAAGTGTGGTAGATAATCAATCAAATGGTGATGAGCAAAAAAAAGTGATTTTTACCTTTTTGTCACTAAATAGTGTAAAAAGACATCAGGAGGATGCAGTGCAGGTGTTTTGGGGAATCTTTAAAATTTTGATTGATTATCAATTGCCATACTTTTTCAAGTTAGGGGATTTTGTAAAATTCAATTAAAAGTTGTTGTTCGTTGGTTTTTTACAGAATTATTATACACATGTCCTGGTGTGTTGAAGAGTTCAAAGTATGGAAGAAAAAAAGAGCTGTTAGGTTTAAGAACTGTAGTTAATGGTCAGTGTTGGAGAGGGGCAGTGAGTCTCGACCTCCTCTGAGAGTTCCTGGCTTTTAATGAATGAATGAATGAACAAACAAACAAACAAATACATGAATGAATGAATGAATGAATGAATGAATGAATGAATGAATGAATGAATGAACGAACAAATGAATTGGAGTCTTACACTGTACCAACATATTGCAAGTCACAGGTATATGATGCCAACAGAAAGGAAGGTTCTAGGTTCACCCTCCATGTACAACAACAAATTATAAGGCTCCTATTTGAAAAACTGACACAGGAACAGTATAATACACACATATTAATTTTGTGCAAGGACACTCAATCTGATTTGTAATTGATGGATGATTTATGTCAAAACGTTTATATTTCAAAACACCAACATTCATAAAACATGACTTCGTAAGATAAACAGTTGACATGTTGTAAATTAAGAAAAACTAGGAAACATTTATGTCCTGACATTCCAATCTTACTGATAAAACTTTTTTTTTTTAACAAACATTTAAAACTAAAATCCCCTGCACTACTTGTGTAATTAATTGGCTGATAGACCTACTACAGATATAAATGACATATGCCTCGAGGCTCTGATCTGACATTGTACCTAATACATCCACAGTTTATTTTACTATTTTTATTTCTTATAACAGGTGTATTGATTCATTGCGGTTTATGACAAATGGGCAAAATAAAAAAAAATTAAAGAAAATAGGCTATGAAAATTTCAAATTGAGGACTAGGAAGAAACATTAAATCAAAGAAGAAAAAATAAGAACAAAGATCAAGCTATTTCTGTATTATCAATCAAACATCTGAGATAAAGTTTATTACTTTTTATATTGTAATTGAAATTTACATATTAATTTGATAGATAACTACAGGTAAATGTCATTTTCACATGTTAATGTTACATTCTGAGTGTATTAGTCAATTACAAGTCCAGGTGTCTACCAGTTATTTCACTATACCGTATTTTCCCAAGTATAATCCGCACTCGAGTATAATCTGAAGGTGATTTTGAAGTACTAACAATTTTGCATCATATATCACTATGATAACAATGATGTGTCGACACAATCCAGGGGTCTTGTGTTCATATCCCACCCGGCCAGTTCCCATTAGGATTGATATACAACATTGCATCTCATTATTATTGGTTTCTCACCATTGATACAAGTGGGAAAATTAACAGTTACTTGCGGAGATGGGTGTGCTCAAGTGCTGGTTGACCTTCCAGGATCCCAGGAAAGAGTGGTTAGGTTAACTGATCGTCTGTTAGCCCTCAATGGCATATTTATGCTGCTAAATGTTCAGTCATTCAATCAATTAATCAATCAGTCAATTAATCAATCAATTAATATATCCTGAACAGCTTCTCCATTATGACCACAAGTGATGGCAAGTAACCATTGTTTTGAAAAATGAACTTAACAGTTATGGCATAGAGTGTCTAATAGGTTGGATGCTGTCATGCAACAATCTTGATGTATTTCAACTTGACACTGTTTTGAAAAAAAAAATACCACAGCTTTATTTTTAAAACAAATTGCAAATGATTCAAGTTGTATAAGATCATCCCTATTAATATCCGTGTCACAGTGTGTACGTAACTTACTAGGAGAGGAATTTATGTAAGCGGTTCGGTTAGCTCAGACGGTAGAGCATTCGCCCTGTAAGCGAAGGGTCCCGGGTCTGAGTCCCGGACTGGCTGCATATTTTTCTTGTCCTGTTACATCCGTATAGTGTGTATCGTATTAAAGGTAGTATATTAGGAAAAAACACTATAATGTCTTAAAAATAAAATTACTTTTGAAATGAATATAAGGCATCTCATTATCATAAATAAATAAAATCTGAAAGGTTCGGTACCAGGGTATATTAAATTCACCAAAATGTGACAATATCAATATTTAGTTTGGAGTAGTAAATTTAAAACGAAATCTCCATTCTAGAAATAGACATTACTTAAATACTGCATGATGACCTTCATATCGTCATTTGGACTTTTTCTAAGATTAAATAACTATTACAACGTGTGAACCAGTATGGTGAATCAAATTGAAATCAAAATAAAATCACGTCACTCATTTTGTATGTCATAAATATGTTTCGATTTTAAGCGGGAAATCTATTTCAGTATTATATGGGATCAATGAATATTATGTTTACTGTATACATATATATATATATTAGAAAAAAGGTCTATTTACCCAATTTTAAAATTTTGAAAATCCTGATATACTTCCTTTTAAACACATCCCTAATATTAATTCAGTATGGCTGTTGACCTTTGTAATTGTTTTGACCTTTTTTCAGAAAGCTGTGTTTGTGTGTACCGATATGTATTGCAATGGATTTCTACCCTGTTGTGTTGTGTTTTTCAAAAATATAGTTAGATTATTAATTATTAAAAAAAACAATCTACACATGTACATGTTTGTATATCATTTATTTATTTCTTCTGTATTCCTAAACCATCATAATAAATATTAAAATGATACATACAAATTGTTTGTCCTCTTAACTTTCCATTTTTAATTTGATCTGATGGGAGCTTTCCGTACAAATGCTACAAATATGCGATGTGTCATTGGCAGTTTTGCAATATGGCTACCGTGTTAATTGTGTAAACTTACAGGGAGATGAGGCAATGTTGAAATGATTATTGCTTTTTTGAAATTTGCTTTTCATTTTTTATTTGGTCTGTTTTATTCCATCGATGGATAACAGACAATCATTTAACCTATACAGTCCTCGTGGGATCCTGGAGGGTTAACTCATACTTGAGCACACCTGACTGATATTTTTCCCACTTGAATCAGTGGTGAGAGATGAATGACAGTGCATTGCAATGTCGTATATCAATCAACCGCTGGATTGATAGTCAGACGAGCTATCTACTGAGCTAACCAGGCCTGGCTATGAATGAAAATATTTTTCGCCAAGTATCACCAAGTCATATCAAGGACTTGTATAGAATTTCTTGGTCATATTTAAGAAATTATAATTATAAACATTTTAATTAAATGAATTAGGGAGATTTCGAACATGATTTGTCTTGAGTTGTTTCGCAATCGATGTAAAATAAATAAGTTAAAAAACATAATGGAGTGGTTGGTTGAATTTGATATAAGCATATTTTATTTCAAATATCTTACAATATTACATATTTACAAACAATATTGTTAAAAGGATTCAGTGGAATGAAAGACAAGCATATAGAATTCTCCTAAATACAATGCAATTACACAAACTATGATCACAAATGTGGATTTCTAGTTTAGTATACAAGATATAAAGTTATATTACAATAGAAATGGAAGTTGCGGAAAACATGAATATTATATAATGCAATACGCTAAATACGTATTAGGGGGAGTTATGGACGACATTGGGATGGGAGATTTTATTAACGTTCATGTCAGTTAAAACTACATAATTATGTTACATTAGAAACGATGTAATTATGTACTGCACTGGATATGATAATATATATACCGATAGAAAAGGTTTCGTCTTCAAAGAGAAGTAGATGGGTAGTTATTCGCAGATGGGGTGGTAATGATCTTTCGATATTGTTAGTGAGTCGCGATATGAGATGTAATGAAGTAGAACATGTTCTGCGTCTTCAATTTTGCCTCGTATACAATTGAATGTATTATTGATTGAATTTAATAACGTATATTTACGAAAGTTAAACGGAAATGAATTTGGACTCTTTGGAATCGTTAACGGTTGAAAACAGCATTTATCAGTTCACAGCTTGTTTGTTCAAGGAACTACACGAATAGAAGAATTCCTCGGTGAGTTGGAAGATTTTATTGTGAGTTTTCAACATTGTTTCCGCGGAAATTCAAAAATGTAATAATCATAGATAGGTAATAGATACGTGCATCCGTGGCGGCAATCAATCAGTTATATAATATATATTTGTATGTTTTGTTTGTTTTACGCACGCATTGATTTTTATTTTATTTTTTTGTATTTTGTATGAGAAAAAATATATGTTCTGTATAATTAAGATAATTGGCTGTCACGCACGTATCTCCAACTATGCATTCTTTGTCCGGTCCTATCGTTTCAGAATAGCAACAACGATTTGACAATAATTGAAAGAAGAGAAAACGGGCTCTTCCCTGTACGGTACCTTATACTAGACACGTGTAATTAAGTCACTGTTTACATCAAAGACTTGTAATTGCTTGCATAAATAATTTCTATCATTTTTACACCTCCACCCCCTCCTCCACCTTCAACCGTAAGTTTATAAAAATCTACACTTGAACGTAATTTCAGTAGAGTGTTTATATATTTGTTTTGCTTATGACACGTTAATTGCATTGATTTAACTATATGAGAAAGATATATAACTGGCGTGGCATGCACGAACGTCGATTATCTGATTGATGACTCCAGGTACAACAGTTGCACGTGTTATCCAGAGATTTGACACATATTGCGCAACACTAAAACGTTTATGAATGTGCATTATTTAAATACGGAAGTGGGAAAACCGCATCAGCACCTGGTGTAACAAAAAACACATACAACCGTCTTCACTTGGTGATTGAGAAGAGAAAGGGGGGGGGGGGGGCAAACGGTGGTCCTTGTTAAAATGCTCTATGGGCAAAGTCCTGAGTGGAGCAATGCTAAGTTTAAAATTATTTATTTTTTACATCGGTTCTTTTAACTTGAGACAAATCATGATCGATAAAAATATCTTCCAGGGTATAAATCCAGCACATGCGGATAAGGTGTCACGCTCAAGACCTCTTCGATACTCTGCTAGACAATACCCCATCCCATTTCTCTTTCTCTCTCTCTCTCTCTCTCTCTCTCTCTCTCTCTCTCTCTCTCTCTCTCTCTCTCTCTCTCTTTCCGCACCATACGTTTTTAATTAAACGATATTCATTATTTTTAAGACATAGATAAACTAAAGCAGCTTTAATAAATGCCTCACACCAAGAATACAGAGTAAAAAAAAGAGTACCTCGATGTTTTATATTACTCATTTTATAACCGGTAAAACGTAGCAGGGGGTGAGATGTCAAAATCTAACTTCGCAGTTCAATCAGATTCATTTAATTATTACAGCATCCAAGAATAAATTAGGTGTCCGTTTTCAACTATAAAACGTATTTAATGTAAATTTCTCACGAAACCGTGGTTGCAAGTCGCCTATCTTATATCAAGTTTGATTTATTATCGATATACCATCAATTCACCACCAATTTGAGCATATATTTTGACAAAACACCTGTTTTCGTTCGCTAAATCGATCATTTCTTATATCTTATCGATTTTTTTTTATATATTTGTTTAAACGATATCTTTCGGCTTTATGGCAAATCGATTTGACATCTGTCATGTTGTATTTAATTTCAATGATATTTTATTGATAATGAAAATTCTCAGAGAATTAAGTTTCAAAGAACAATTATGCTCTATACAAATTTTGTTTTTCTATCTGTCGGAAAAAGTAGCGGCTCGTTTGATCTAGATCAATACGTTTTATGTTTCTGTTTTCGATTGATTTGCAATGAAAACAATAACATAAACACTCGTTCTTAACATAATATTCCTGAGAAAACAGTGGACACAATTTAAAAAAAGATTTAAACTGTATTGTGAATTGTGACTTTTTATTTCAATATTATATAGATTTGGGTATAATGGTTGTAGAAGTTGGGATATTTATAATAATGATAATGATGTTGATTATAATGCTTATGATGCTAATGATGCTAATGATGCTAATGATGATGATGATGATGATGGTGATGATGATGATGATGATGATGATGATGATGATGATGATGATGATGATGACGATAATAATAACAAGAACTTATAAAAGTCCTTGATAATAATGATAATAATAAAAACAATAATGATAATGATACATTATTAGAAAGTCTTAATTTAGTGATAGAACTCATTTTAAAAATCAGTTTTCCATGAAACCCTTAAAATTGAACTTTAACACCAGTTTTACAACTATGTCACACCGGCTGCTTGACACAGTGGTTTTAGTGTTATTGTATCATGCCAATGACGGCCATACAGTAGAATACCAAACCCAGTCTCATTATACCGACACCGACCAACCTCTGTAAGAATGGATGTCAGACCATGACGTGGTATAATAGACGAGGAGACTTCATCTTTGTCAGCCAGGAAATCTTAGTGTTAAAGTATTTTACATGACCTGTCTGGGGATCAAACCTTCAGCCTCAGTTATACGAGGAAGATGTCCCAAAATACTAACCTACCGTCGCAGTTAAAGCGCAGGGCCCACGGTTGCTACGGAGCATTGAAGAATGACATTGTGGAGTTTACAAATTATAATAAATTGAGATCAAACGTGTTTAAAGAAAAAAATTCTTTAAATGTTATGACACCGTGTTATTATGTGTCTAAATTCTAAATTCTAAAATGCCCTCGAATCACATTTGTTTAGAAATTAGAAAATTCGATACATAGTGTCAGTATATTATTAAGACATTGAGAAAATGGGTCCTATCTTTGTGCAATGGACCTGACGCGAGGACGACTATCCCTTCGCCCACTGACTGACCACGTGACATTGTTTGTCCAAGAAAATACAATGTAACTTGTTTACTTGTTTACTTGTTAGCTTGTCTAAGAAAAATGGCGGCGTATTAACCAATATCAATCGCGGATACGATTATCGGCGTCTTTGATTTACGACCCTCGTCATGTCAATTGGACCCAGACGACACCAGTTGGCCTATACGACAATTGTTCATCTTAATCATTATGTGACCGAATAAAACGTATTGAAGACAATTGTATCTGTTTTAACCATGAGTGTGCATGTAAATGTGGCTCTGATGAATTAATATTAAAGTGAAGGCATATTTACCACACAAAAAACAACAACAACAACAACAACAAAATTAAAAAAATCATACAACTAAAAATGAAGAATAAATATAACATAATTATAAAATAAAGCAGATTTCCAATGTGCGAATTGTCAGCTAGTGGATGCGTCTAGCAAGAATCGGGCCCGTTTTAGTTAAAATTGTACCGAATAACATTTATTATTATAGTATATATTTTTCTTCCTGCTTTGCACTGCAAATACTTAAAGATAGCGTGGGCCGGATTGTTCACTTTCGCATGGCAACTGGGTTAAAACAGTTTCAACCAATTATTTCAAAGTATTGTATTTTATATAATTACGTAGATCGGGTCTATTACTAGTTTTTATCTTTCTTTGTAGTAAGACAATTACAAATATCGTTCTTAAGATTATAATACCGATAAAAAACATAACTGGTCATACAAACATGACCAAGCGCGTGGGCAGATTCATCTGCCGGTAAACACGTGGGTTAAAAAACAACCAAATCCTATGGAAAGCCATAGCTGTCTTATGTGGTCCATTTTATATGTATTACGTGCATTCTTTATTATATCATGTGCATTCATCATTATATTATATAGATGCGTTATTACATTATGTCGATACTTTATTACATTATGTGAATACTTCATTAAATTTTGTAGGTACTTCATTATATTATGTAGATACGTCATTATATTGTGTAGATACTACGTTACATTATGTAGATACATTGTTACATTATGCGGATACTTTATTATATTCTGTAGATACTTCATTACAGTATGTAGATAGGTCATTAAATTATGTAGATACTTTATTACATTATGTAGACTGTTTATTACAGAGATAATGACACGCACCGCAGGAAGAGATATGGACACGCACCACAGGAAGAGATATGGACACGAGCCGCAGGAAGATATATGGACACGCAACACAGGTAGGGATATTGACACGCACCACAGGAAGAGTTATGGACACGCAACACAGGAAGCGATATTTTTCCCGTAGAAAAGAAGGGATGTGTCTATCCATGCTGATATTTTTAAGAACAACTTCCAGTTTTTCTTTAGCCATGTTCGATATTCTTTCTCTCAAAGAAGCTTGTTGTTTAAAAAGGTGTCAATATAGAAATCACCCCGTCAAAATGATCCCGTCATCCGACATATAATAGAGAATGCACATACTGTTATAAACTTTCGACAAGATATAATAAAGTTTCGACATTATGTAATTAAGTTTCTTCATAATATAATAAAGTTTCGACAAGATATAATAAAGTGTCTTCATAATGTAATAAAGTTTCTACATAATGTAATAAAGTTTCTACATAATGTAATAACGTATCTACAGAATATAATTAAGTATTTACATAATCTAATGAAGAATCTACAGAATATAAAAGAGTATCCACATAATGTAATAAACAGTCCACATAATGTTATATAGTATCTACACAATATAATGACGTATCTGCATAATGTAACGAAGTATCTACAGAATATGATAAAGTATCCACATAATGTAATACATGAAATGTATCTACATAATGAAATGAAGTTTCTACACAATATAATGACGTATCTACATAATGTTATAAACAGTCTACATAATGTAATAAAGTATCTACAAAATGTACTGAAGTATCGACATAATGTTATAAAGTATCGACATAATGTAATAAACAGTCTACATAATGTAATAAAGTATCTACAAAATGTAATGAATTATCGACATAATGTAATAAAGTATCGACATAATGTAATAAACAGTCTACATAATGTAATAAAGTATCTACAAAATGTAATGAATTATCGACATAATGTAATAAAGTATCGACATAATGTAATAACGCATCTATATAATGTAATGATGAATACACATGATATAATAAAGAATGCACGTAATACATATAAAATGGACCACATAAGACAGCTATGGCTTTCCATAAAATCCACCTTTTGTCTGTTTACCAAAAGGGCGTGCAAATGCGTCCAGATTATAAATAATTGCGGGCAAGATATAGGTTGCGGTCAACCTTCCAATACGTGCATGTGTCATCAACACTATTGATTGAGTCACATGTCAGTGACCGTTTCAGTTGGATCCCGTCCAGCACGGTTGACAAAGCTTCCGGTCGTATTATACATTTGTGTTTGTTGGCCGACATACTGGACAAAATAAATATATAATTTTTTAAAAAGCAATTCTGTGACTCTTAAATCATAATACATTGAGCTGGTAATATTAAGCTAATTGCATAAGTTCGTTCTAATCTTCGGAGCGCGTGGTCTAGTGGTAGAGCATCGGGCCAAAGATCGGTGGATTGTGGGTTCGACCCAAACCACCACCCCACGCTGTTATGTTTAATGTCCTCGAGCAAGACACTTTATCCGAATATGCTTAGTAGCGGTTCTTCCCAGGAATAGTTCGGTAGTTATTTGTCTTTGTTGTAAGAACTTGTTTCACAATCGATGTAAAAAAACATAAGTTTAAAAACTAAATCCATTTTTTTTTATATTGTACTTGTTTATCTGTAAATACCGGAAACAAAATATGTTTTAAACCATCTCATTACAGCTCTTTGCGAAATAATAAAGCTATCCGATCCATACAGCTCCAGGGGATGCTTTCTTACCCATCAAGTCAACAGTCATGTTAAACATGGACGGACCGACGGTGGATATAACTCAACAGTTCGAATCATGCGCCTTGAGCGGAAATGGTACTTAACGCCCCATGGGCCTATCTGAACATTGATAGTCTATGACAGAAGTTGTGTCGGGATGCTTTAAAACATACCTAAAACTAAGTTTGCATGACAATTTATTTTGAAACACATCTTTTAAAGGGAGTGTATCAGGACAAAACGCTATGAATATTTTAAAAGATAAAAAGATAATTATCATAATGGATAAAAAGCATCCCATTATCATTAATAAATGTAGTTGATATAAACCGAATATTTCAGTAGTCTATGTCGAACCAACCGTGCCAAAATCGATATGTAAATCGGAGTGGTAAAGCGAAATCCTCATTCTAAAAATAGATATCACTTAAATACTGTTTGACGACCTTCGCATCGTCATTCTGACTCTTTCTTAGATGAAACAATTTTCGTGGGAAGTCAGTGACTTGTCGAGAAAGGTGCTATCCTGCACTGCATAACCGTCTAGTGGATACTAGGAACAATAATTAGGTGCGCCGTGACCGCCATTATACTCGCGAAAAGGCGGGAAAAAACATGCATATCATGAAAAGAAAATCCTCGACTCCATAAATCTAATCTAAACATAAGTTTACATGGTATTGTATGTGTTTTAGTACATCACGACAATGTCCACTTAACGGTACGTGTGCGATTGCCATAAATTATGTCGTTTCTTAGTAAAACAGACGACAATTTAAAATGTAAGCCTTACTTATATCGTGCTTTGACTGGCGAAAGAAACATAAATCTTGTATCTGTACATACATACTTACTGGGTTCGCTTCTGATAACAAGTATGAAGTCGTTATTTTGCAGTGATGTAATGTCGTAAAATGGAATCTTCGTCCCAATCAGAAAAATACTTCGGTCATTTACTTAAACTTCCTTTTAAAATATTAAGATACCACAAGCTCAAAAGGCAAACGTAATTACCCGGAATGACGTGGATACTTTTTATGCTATTCCTGTAAATGGCATGTTTATGGTACTTTTATAATAGAAAGCCAGCGTTTGAACTAATACCGAGATATAGCCCATAAAGTTGTCCCGATAATGTGGATAATCAATTCAATCTCTTAAGAAGCTTTTGGTATTTATAATAAAACTCGCCAACAGAAATATTTTTATGTTGTTTTTTTTTAATTCCCACCCCAAAAGTGATTTTCTTAATCTCAACGTTAATAGTGCATAATGACACTCGTTCTACTACTGCTGCTACCGCTACTGCTACTGCTACTACCACTACTACTATTACAACAACTACTACTACTACTACTACTACTTTTACTACTACTGCTGCTACTACTACTACTACTTCTACTACTACTACTACTACTTCGAATACTACTGCTGCTGCTGCTGCTGCTGCTTCTGCTACTACTACTACTACTACTACTACTACTACTACTACTACTACTACTACTACTACTACTACTACTACTACTACTACTACTAATGATGAATAATAAATTGCAATATTAAGAAATTAGCGAAGAAAAATAAAAATAAATATTACAGCTATGATGATGGCTATAATTTTAATGATGATGATACTAATTATACTATGAAGAAGACTGAAAGAGGTGTTGCTGTTACTTCTGATTACACTGCTGATGTTGATGACCATGGGAATGATAGTTACGGTGACTGTCCCCAATGTATCTCTACCAAAAAAAAAAAAAAAGGCCTGCATAATAATTCGATTTCCTTCGGACAATATCATAATATCAATATCTTGTGATTTATCAATTTATCAAGTGTACTGTGTCACTCCGCAGTTTATTGTGTTGCTCTAGCAGCCGACAAATCAAACGTACTTAAAACTTACGTATATAAATATAGTCAAGTGTACAAACACTCTATTTCAAAATATCCGGAGGCAGTAATTAAATAAATCGGAAAATTTCTCATCCAATTGATTCACAAA
Organism: Panopea generosa; assembly: GCA_029582155.1. Lineage (NCBI taxonomy): Eukaryota > Metazoa > Mollusca > Bivalvia > Adapedonta > Hiatellidae > Panopea > Panopea generosa. Next base: position 69,725,764 of record CM055897.1, read on the forward strand.
ATAATAACTCTGATTACTGATTTGTTGCCAGAAGAACAATTTAATCAGAACATCTTGTGTCAAGCAGTTTGCGGTCTCGTTGATTAATAGTAATCTTGGGAGATGATTGAATAGTCGCGAGGTTGATGACACTCAATTTGGATATTATGTCATAGAAACAAATTGGTCATGAATTGTATACAGTACGACATGTTGTCACGACAACTGTACTTCTGCTGAAGTATTGTGTTACACTTGGAGAAGAAAAAAAAACAAACAACGTGTGCGAAAGTGGTTACGTCAACGGCCTCTCTTATCATCAACAGCAGCAGTCGAATACAACTGCGATAACCAAAATCAGTAGTTACGATGGCGGCAACAACAACAACAATAACAGCAACAACTTTTTGCGGTTATTTGTGTTGCTGATGTTGTTGTAATTGCTGCGTTCGAAAAGTCACCTTCGCCATTGTCATCATTTTCCGTCGTGTTTTATTTGCTGTTGTCCTTCTTTTTTCTGCTACTTTGTAACTTTGAAAATTTATTGTGTGAATTTTTGTTTATATTTTCCCCAAGTCTTCTATTTTTTTATTCTAAAATTAAAACTTATAATGAGTTAAGTTATTTTCTTTATTGAATCATTAATATATGTGTAGTACATTTACAAGATTATTTAAATTAAATTATTTATCCAAGGAAAATGACTATTGGCCCAAAGCAGGAAACTATTGACCGAGACGCAGTAATGATTTTAACCATTGACCGCTAAAAAGGTAAAAAGTTATTTTATTTTATTGAATAACAATAAAAAAGGTAAGTCAAGAAGTATAAATTTTTCACCTCACTTCATTCATACTTTCACTGCATTTTTAACAGGTGTGAAAAGCATTTTTTCGTAGCCTTTGTATGTCTGTTCTCTACTTACAAATTCATCTATTAGGGTTGCATTCCTAACCTTCATAATTATATTCTCTGACTTAAAATAGTTCCAACTACTCGAAGTACAATGTCACTAGTATTTTGCTACATGCTGGATCCGCTCTTGATCAAAATAACGTCATCAACGCCAATACGTATACAACCTGACGTCATTATATGTGGAAAATGGTTTTATTGTTAAACGTTAAAAGTAGAAACTTTATTGTCAGTTTTAATTTACGGAATATAATAAAGAGTTCAGTTAAATGCTGTTTTATCGAGTAGAGCAAATGGAGTTTGAATGGACTATCAGCATGAGAACGGAAGAACCTTTCATTTTAACTATTGACTCCGTAACCGGGTGAAACGGGCTTCGACAGAATAGATGGTCAAAAGTTCATTTTTTTTTAAGGAAAAAGTGGTCAATAGTTCATTTTATTCGACCTGATTAGTTCGGGTTTCAACCAATCAGATTGAAGCATTCATGATGATATATAATAATTTATACTAATTTATTTTACCTCGATTATGATGAAAGATCAGAGCTTAAATATGAAATATTCTCGAGTCTGCATCCTGGGTAGAATCAGTAGTGAGTGTTGTTATATGAGAGGCATCGGGGTCAATCGGGGGATCGAACCCGCAACCTCTGGCGTGAGCGACCAACACTCTATCCATTATCCTACCGCCCCGCTTAAAATAAAATTAACTATTTACATAGCAAGAATATGCGCAATGCTGCATATTGGTTTATTAAAAGGGTATTTAGATTAGAATGTAATAACCTCCGACAAGAAAACGCCCACACACATTTTATTATATTTTAAAAACATCTTAACGATACATTATCATCTCTGATCAGATAAAATGGGTGTTTATGATAATAAAAAGTCATTTAACTAGGACATTAAGATATATTTTTTTTATTTTCTATCTCATATGAATTGTTAAGCTAATGTTTTCATTGAATAGTGAGGTGAGATCTAAATATATTGATCAGCCGCGTAATGTTTTAATAAAAAATGTAATGACTAATTCCTTTCTATACAATTGTTTACCACTAACTTGCCATTTACTCTTCGATATATCAGTTCTAAATCAAACAAACAAACACAAGATAAAATCACATGATCTAACATTTAAACCAATTGTTACATCTAAGGACTCATATAAATGTAATACTTATTTCACTCACGAACTATAGTTGTGTTGTTGCATACTTTACTTTCTGCCACTGTTACGTCAGAAACAACAGGGTCATTCCGGACACGAATGATCACATACCCAGAGACGCGTAATTAAGTCGCTGCTATGCCCGTGCCTGGTATGCTCCCATACTAGGGAGGCTCTGTGCTTGTACATAATTTTAAACACTTTTTACAGTAATTTCATTTTTTAACCACGTATAAATATATTTTAAATTCACTCTTAATGTGCATGCGCACACCATAGCTGCCGGGAGCGTTGACATGTCTTACATCTCCCAATATCCCCCTGTTCCCCCATCAATAACACCCCAACATCTTGAAAAATACAATTATATCTATTAATATCTTAAACAATGTCCAAAAATATTGATTTTTTTTTTAAAAGGGGGTGTAGATGTGGGAACAGAAGGGTAGGGGGTTGTAAGACATAACAACGCGCCCGGCACCTGTGGTGCACACAGAACATAAGGTAAGAAACAAAACAAGCTAAGATTTAAGTAAGAAGTCTGAGTTCGCAGGTTTGAGTTCTGCTCGGTTTGAACATTTTATTTGAGACCGTTTATCAAATTGCTTGCAGAAGGACTGTGGTTCTACTCAGATTCATTCTGAGGTCTACCTCTACCATTAAAACTGGCTATGCCATATATATCCTGAAATGTGTTGAAGATTGAGTTAAACCCATTAAAATAAAAACAAAAAAAAACCAAGAAGCTTTGTGAACACGGGCTCTTGTACAGATACCAATATTTTATTCTGTACCTATTAAACAAACAAAAAACACTGCACGAGTGTAGAGTCAATACTATATATTATGCAACCGATAATTACCTGTCAAGGTGACGATAGTCTATTACCGTACATGACGAGTGGTTTCCTATGTTGATATTTCAATTATTATATATGGGCGCACAAAAAAACAACGTAATTCCCCTCTCGCCGATCATATGTCATGTTTTTCTAATAAAAAAAGATATTGTCATTTGTAGAAAATACACTAATTACTTGCAATTTGAAACAACTAGTATCATATTATTGCATTATCTGATTGCCTAAACAATACGTTAGCGGCATTTAAGCAGACGAGAAAATACGATACATTTAAATAGAATAACTACCAAGGTTTGAAATTGAGATTCGATTGATTTATTTGAATGAGGTCTAATTAATGATTGACCTTTTATTGAAAACACTTAGTTTTATTAATGGAACAATTCTACAATTAACGACGGGGCGGGGCTTTATTTAAAAAAGTTGATGGTAATTATATATTTTGTGTATAAATAATTACAATACAATTTAACACAAATAGCTGAGATTTCTAAAGATTACATTGATCAATGAATAAGATATCTTCTTAAATGAATAATTATTTATAGGCACGAGTCTCTGACAAAGACAGCTGACTGCGTTTTTTTCTATATAAGAAACAATGGCCAATTAATTTTTTATTCATGTTCTGTGTCTGCTGCGCCATGGTTTGGCGCGTAATGTTTCATATTTATCTGATCATATAATAATAACACTCAGTCGTCATTTTGATCAATATCTGACAAAACGTAACAAGACACGGAAGAAAGTTTTCGCGCGCTTTTTCTCAACGACGAAATTTCGGGAATTTTATCTGGGTATTCAAAATGAAACTAAACATAACCGACTCAACTTTCAATATTGAAAAGTCTCATGTATAAATAACAAAAGACAAAAAAAATAATACCAAACTACATTCTAACTGGTCTTAGGTGGTGACTTTAAGAGATTAAATCGGCTGCCGTCTGCAAATCAGAAATGCAGAATGATTCATTGAAAGAGTTGTTACCTAGTCACTAAGACAGGGGCACACCTATTTTGTTTTGTATTGCTTGACTGTGGGGAAATGTTCTACTAGTTTTAAAGGAACACAATGCTTTATTGCTAGTTTTACTCGACACCACTTTGGAGAGTGAGATCACTACACGATGTTATAAAGATTTTGAAATACGGTATAATTTGAGGTCATTATTTTCGTTTCTGTGTAACTCTGGCATGTGGCTTATATTCACACAGTATGACATATTTATGTTAAAAATGATGACTCATTGTGTCATTATATTGCATATTCATTTATCGATATAGAATATAAAACAATCAAACAAATATCTATATATTTTTAAAGACCCCACAACCCGACCTTTTTGCGCCTCTAGATTTTCTTTAAAAATACATGTATATTGTTTCCAAAAAGGGATGTTTTAGATTATAATACGAAAGGTGTAAATGACTATACATTTTTTGAAGATTGATTTCATGCTTGAACATAAGTAATGCTATTTCATAAAATATTCCATTTTAAACACATGTGTGTCACCACCATGAATATAATAACAGGCTCGGTAGTTTTGCGTCTGTTAATGAGGTATAAGAACTTTACACCGTAACTCACACACACAAACACCAGTCTCAGCGGTATTTGGTTTCCGAGCAACGCAGATTGACTCCATGATACCAAGGAATCAGAAATAATTACAACACTGATTAATTTTAAGATGGTCTATTGTCACTTTAAAACTAAACTTGGAGTAGGTCTATACTATCATGGTCACTGGCGTCTTTGAAATATTCTCTATTTGACAATGTTTTACCATCAAACCCTGGGCTCGGTTGTTTGGAGCTTGAATAACTTAAACCTAGGTTAAATGAATATTTGTCAGTGGTTTACCCTTTGTTCTGAATAAGTACGCGTCATTTAAGATGCATTATTAGAAGCAGAATGACATGATTTAACAATATATGAAAATATAACTATCTACTGTGCTGTTAAATTTAATACACAGGGATTCGAAAATTTCATTTATCCAAGGACTTGTATAGTAAGAACTCCGTATAATTCCTTGATTTAACCCAGGGATAAACTAATCAATCTTTGAACAACTCAGCCCAGAACAAGAGAATGAAATCTGTTTTAAGACAAGAAATGTTTTATACAATGATAATGCATGTATATGTTGTGGTACTTTCTGGATCACGGCGCAGTTTTAAATCTGGCAAAGACAACTTTCAAAAGGTCAAACCCCCCTGTTTTTCGAGACCACATCACTAGTACGTTAACCACAATGCAAATAACCACATCTGCACAAAACCCGAGATAAGAGGATCCAAACAGTAAAACACTTCGTTGTCTACGTAACGCTTGGTTACGGGAACATAGAAAAAAGATATCATCGAAAAGGATAAATACAAGTATGGGGGCAACTATATTCGTCATAATTGCATTTGCGTGATAACTTATTGTACTGGAAAACACACACATGAAAAAAAACAACCAATTGGGTATCGATTGTATTACTCTGAAAGCCGGTAACATATCGCGTTACCAAACAGAAGTTTATAGTAACTTACCGTGACTGGCAGAAAAAACCGTTCTTTACTACGACGATGACTAGCCTGTCCACGGGGGTGAACATGGGCTTATACCCATTTTCTGAAAAAGGCATTATATTACTATTTGTCTTATTTCTAGAAGGAAATCAGCGACTCTTTTTTTCACTAACAGATGTATCATTTTTAATAAATATATGAATGCCTTTTTGAAGTGATTTAAGTATGTTGCCAAAGCTTCCATTTACTCAAATTAAATTCAAAGCCTTGTAGGTCATTGGGAAGTTAATTTACAACGCACGCAAGCACGCACTCACTTACATACGCTTTCACATGCGCACTCTTTTAAGAGAGTTTCATAATCCCTGTCTGGCTAAAAACGCATATTACTTCTACTATTACTAATGCTGCTGCTGCTGCTGCTGCTGCTGCTGCTAATTCTCATTACCACCACCACCAGTGCTACTACACTTACTACTACTACTACTACTACTACTACTACTACTACCACCGCCACCGCCACCACCACCGCCACCATCACCAACACCACAACCACTATTACTACTACTACTTCTACTACTACTACTTCTACTACTACTACTACTACTACTACTACCACCACCACCACCACCACCACCATCACCACAACTACTATTATCTATAATAATAATAATAATAATAGTGTCTATTTTGAACAAGTCAATCATCCTTGAGACCCTCAAACATATATACATTATTTACTTCTACGTACTAAATAACACATATATAAACAATTTACAGTTAAGTTGTACTGTCCTTTATAAGCCTTCCCATCTCCCCCTGCCCCCTTTCCCTCCCATTACCCCCTGCATATGGCTCTGCTACGATGATTAATGCATTATCCCCCGCCATCTAGCCTACCCACACACTGTTGCGTGAGCTATCACCCTTTTATTGAAACTTTGTGCATTAAATATATCATAATTTCTTTGATTCAATTTAACAATAGGTATAATAATAACTTATTGTATTTTTTGTTTAAAGTTCTAATTTACCATAGATTGGTTTGTTGTTTTTTCTTGTATGCTTTTATACTTTGGGTCGAAGGTCGTGAAATACAGATATTAATCGGTGTCGTCTTCAGTATAGGGTTTCTTTTACCTATTGACTGATTTATTAATTATATTAATCATATCTCCCGTGATCCTTGTCAAGACCGTCGTGAGAATGACACAATTGAAATAATCACTCCAATTTGTTTTCTCTACATTTAGCGTTCTGTTTGCGACTAGCACTCTGTTAACGTAGATGGTTATCCGCATACACGGGTCACAAGCCTTGACCCTAAAAACAAAAACAGTTTACGATATATCGTAGAAGAAACACACAAACACACACACACAACAAAGGCTGATACAATTATCTTGTCTCATGACAATATGTCGCACAATAAGGTAAATGACAATCATTTTGTCAAGTCATTTGCATGGGTTTTACAATTATCTTATTTTACAATGTTTTTAATGAAAAACACACACACAAAAAAAAACATCCCACACACAATACAAAACAAAACAAAAGAGAATAATAAATGTATAACGATTTTTTTTTATAAAAACTTTTTTTATCAGTACTGAATTAAATACATGACTAATGTATTAAATAAAGATAGAAAAAGGCCGAATTAATAACGTCATTTGTGAAATTTAAGTCATGTGACAAAATGAGTCTGAACCCAATGGTTGATAGCAGACGATATATTTTTTAGTTTAGTTTAAACTTATTTATTTTACTTCTAACTTCTTAGAAAAATCTCACTCGAAGTCTTCCTGGGTAGAACCAGTACAAAGCATATACAGAAAAAGCGTCTTGCTCAAGGACACAACTTATAGCCGTAGCGGAGGATCGAACCCACGACCCTCCGATCATGTGTTCGGTGCTCTACCACTGGACCACGCGTTCCACACATGTCCACAAATTAGTTTACGGATATTTAAACTGCAACAGTTCAGATAGAAATATGCCACGTACTGAAATTGGCACATAATCATTTGTTTTTGTACATGTAGAGTGAACCTTGAATCTTCCTTCCTGTTGGCGCCAAATAACCTATAATATGTTGTTACGCCGTAAAACCCTATTCATTCATTCATTCTTTAAGTTAGCACACGACAATGATTATTTCCCGGCTTAAGCAAGCACACGACCGTAACATAAAAAGTGATTATTTCGGAATGTACAAATATAATAAAAATATACATAGCCATGAATGTCCTTTGTTAACCAAGACTTTAAACCGCGGCGATGTTTTAGGGGCCGAGCATCCGCCTCTCATGCCAGAAGGATGTGGTTTCGATTACCTGCCGGATCATACCAAAGACTGCGGCGTTTTACTCCAGTGTGGCAGTGATTAGAATATTATCTCAAGTAGACACCGTCGCGATATTACTGAAGCGTTTTTGAAAGCGACGCTAAACACCATACAGCAACAGCAGCAGCAGCAGCAGCAGCAGCAGCAGCAGCAGCAACAACAACACAACAACAACAACAACAACAGCAACTGCAACAACAGCAGCAACAACAACAACAACAACAACAACAACAGCAACTGCAACAACAGCTACAACAACAACAACAAAAGCAGCAGCAGTAGCAAGACCAAGACTTAGTATTAGTACGGCGGAATACTGGTGCTCGCAAATAATGAAATAAAAAAGAGACACATTGCAGTTTTGACATTTTTTCAAAAAATCACCTCATGCTTACTCACTCCTCAACCTAACAAAATGTTTAAATAAAACAATGGGAAATTTGTATTGTTACTTCTGAAACAAATTGATAGCAATGTATTCCTGTTCATGAATTATTGCATTATTATTACGAATAACATCTATAACAAATTTTAAAATTAAAAAAAATAAAACATGTGCATCGGCCGGGAATCGAACCCGGGCCGCCCGCGTGGCAGGCGAGCATTCTACCACTGAACCACCGATGCTAGATGAAGTAACACAACGCTAAATTTTAATGGATATTATAGGTTTAAAATGTATTACATACACGTGGACACGTTTACTTTCTCATCTGCAAGTTTATAAAAAAATGTTTCACAGCAATATCACATAGGTTTACATATACCTATTTTTCAGCAATTGTAGCTCTACAATAAGTAGATCGAAATGAACAGAACCATACGCGATACGATTACAGTGTCAATGACGCTACTCGACCTGGGCCACGTAACAGACTTACCTCAGACATATAGAACAAGTCACTAGCAGTAACATTACTTCGTGCTAATCGCACAGTTTTATCTATTTACATTATTAATTTTTTTCACATTTTAATGATAAATGATAATTATATCAAAATATTAAGTTTTTAGATTTCAGTGTCGTTAAATTTGCCAACTATAAACATTTTGTTACACCAGAGACATATAATTAGGTCACTGGTTATACGCTATTTTGGGACAACCTCCGTACACGTGCGGATAAGTTATTGCTAATAGCAGGGCTGGGTCCAAGATTTCATTTTAGGAGTGGGAGGATGGTGGACTTAGGGGTGCGACACAAAATCTGAACGGGACACACATGTTTTATATATTACATGGATTTTTAATAAAATATGCGCACTTACTGGGTGTGTGAGGGTGGGGTGGGTGGGGGTTGGGGAGACACGCCGTTTTTTTAAAGACTAGATCCGTCAATGAATAGTGATATAAAAGTTGTGCAGATATTCTTGTATTTCCTCTGGAACAGTTCCTGTTCATTAAATTTTAAAATAAGACCACCCGCGACAGAGTAACAATCTGGGTCACAAGCGACAGTATCGGTGCTTACACAAACCAATTTACCTGACCTCCAAAGGCAACTGAATACATACATATCAATACCCCCTCCCCCACACCCATATTATATAAAAATACAACTTTTTAATTTATTTAAAGGTCGTATGAAACTGTCGCCTGTGCCTAAACCCATCTGAAAGTGAGAAAACTTTGTTTTAATGTGTCTGGCTTCGATTAAAATTTAATATATTTTCAATATTTTCAATATTTTCAACTCTTTTTCTGGAAACTATGTAATCTATATGATAAACACTAGGATTTTTTTTTATTTAGGAAAGGGGGCATAACTCTTGCAAATGGTTAAACAGCGGCGGGTGAGTCGATGATATCTTTAAAAAAAATTTCTGGGGGTTGGGGGATCTTTTAAAAAACAACTTATATTTGCAAAACTAGCGTGACGTCACTAGTTCAATGAATTTATATTTAAATATGCTTTTTCCAGTTATTAAATAGAGGATCTTACATGAGTGCTTATTTATTATTGAATTTATTAAACGAGTTACAAAAATATATTATACGACGTTCTGCCGAGCATGATATCACACAAGAGTGTATAACCATCATGGAGACATCTATCTCCACGTAATACTATCTGATACGTTATAAGAAATTTTAATGGTAAAACTAGTAGTAATACGCTAACTATGAAATCATTTGTAAAGGCACACTTTTAAACCCAAATCTATATATTCTTCATACCAGAAAAGTTGATGCAATGTGAATATATTTCACACATGGATGGCTAACAGTGCTCGTAATAGGCATTTGTTCAGAGTTCTGCCCCTTTAAACATACATTTTGGGACGGTGTGGAGCGTGTGGTCCAGTGATAGAGGATCGAATTCATGATCGGTGTGGTGGGTACGATCCTCCGCCACGGCGATGTGTAATGACCTTGAGTAAGACACTTGAATCGCGCATACAGGTTCTACCTATACCCAGGAAGACGTCGAGTGTGTTAACTTTAAGTGTTTCACAATCGATGTAAAGCACTGGGATTTTATAATTTCTTATTTGCATCATGCAGTTATATAATTTTCACTGAGAATTATTGTTTAGAGAAAATCTATTAAAATTACCGTGACGCATGCAACGTCCGGGCAGATCACGGTGAAAACACGTCACATGCATTAAATCAATTATTAAAACAAATCAGATGCACGTTTGAAGAAATAATTAAAATATCCAGCCAATGCTATACTTGTAAATGTACTTATATCCTTTTTGGAGAAGCGCTTTTAGTCACAGATGCTATCTGCCTGTGATAACTATGAAATAATCGGTTTTTAAAAAGATTAAATCTAAAAACATTAGCCAGAAGATGCTCACTTTAACACGACGGAAACAGTCAACTAAAATAGCTTGGTACAACTTAGACAATCCACAAAGTGAATGTTCGGTTTCCTTTATTTGAGTATTTTGAGAGTAGATGAAGAGATAATACTCAAGTACATGTCTGGACATGTGATGAGAAACTGCCGTATATTTATATGTGAAGACAGGAAGGTGATACATGTAACAATGCGATTATCTGTAAGTAGCTATTTAGAATTATAATCTATTTATATTATACAAAATGTTTACGCAATTTCTGAAAAATGAAACGAAGTTATCCACATTACTAGGGATGGATCCAGGATTTCAGTTTAGAGGAGGCGGACTTGGGGACGCAACACAAAATATGAGTTAAGGTTTGTGTGTGGGGATAAAGAGTATATCCGCCATTGATTACTCTGTAAGAGCGAATTAGTGGTCCAGTGGTTAAGGTCCTGGACTGCAAACCCAGGGTCTTAGGTTCGATCCCCCCGCTCTTCCAACTAAAAATACTAAACAGTCTTTCGGATAAGACTTTAACAAAACTCGAGGTTCCATGTATCGATGTTCAACACCGAGCATGTTAAAAAAACCAGGGACGCTACAAAAAGGTCTTCTGTATCTCTGCAATATCCTCCAAAAAATCTAAAATAATTAATACTCTTCTGGAGGCGTCACCCATGTGGGAAACCGATGGCTACGATAAATCAAATTGCCATCACCATCGGTTACAGTGTATTAAGTCAGTAGCATTTTGATTGATGGTATTGTAGCGTTTGGTTTAATTTAACCCTTTTCTTCATATAGACGCTTTTGGACACCTCTAATATAGACGCCTTTGGACACCTCTAATATAAAGGCTTTTGCATTATTAGGTGAATTATGTTTATATTAACTGACAGATTGGAAAACAGTGCAGGAAGTGTTCAGCTTGCTCGTCACGCTAAAAATCATCTGCAGTTGTATTTTCGCCTTATCACACATTTCCATGATTGACCTGTGTATAATTGGAACTATGACAATAACGTTGTGTCTGTTGAATTGTTCTTAAATAAGATATTTTGAATCGGTGATATACAAAACTTTTTTCTAATTTTATAATTTGCATGATATAACCCCAATGAGACATCGGTCATTGTTCACGGCGGATCTAGCAAATTTGTTATATACACATAGAATAACAGCCAGAGATGCAACAGCGGTACACAATTTCTATTTGTTTTAAATAAAATGATTTGATTGTTTCTTGGGTATTGGCAAAACTATGTCTGGAACTTTTTTCTGTTGGTGTTTATTTTTGTAGAGAGACATGAGGTCAATGCATAATTAGCGAACATGTTACATGTATCAAACTGTTGGCGGTACGGCGGGAAATAATTAATTTTGTCTCCGTCATGTCTACACTAGCAATTAATAAATGTCATCGGTATACACTCAATATCCTTTGCACCAGTATGTTGTAGTATTATCAGGCAATTTAAAATACATGTAGATGAAGCGAGGATATCGTCCGATGACTAGGAATGTCACCAGTACTCTCGCACCTTTCACAAACACAGCTTGGACCCGACTCTTCGAAATTATGTTAAATGTGACAGCGTATGATAGTTGGTCACGTGGAAATCCATCCGCATGCTATCTGGCTAACTCCCTGATGAATACTCACCCCGCAAATAACCTGAATGATTAGTTTAAACTTATTTATTTTACTTCGATTGTGAAACAAGTTATTACAGCTTACCTTATCCTGCTCGGAGTACTAAGCATATGTGGGAAAAGTGCCTTGCTCAAGGACACAACACAGATCCGTGGCAGAGGATCGAACCCACGACCCTCCGATCATGGGTTCGGTGCCCTACCACTGGACCACGCGCTCCTGAATGATGATGAATGACATAACGACATTTGACAAGACAAAACATGATCTATATATATATATATAGCATATTCATTTTTACTGGTGAAGGAAAACTTCAGAATGCATATAATTAGACTACCATCCTTCCGCAAGTAACTGACAAACCTTCTTACAGTTCAGCTCGAACCAATGACCTCAGCGGCAAGAGGTTAGTACACTTGAAACAGCGCGTTAGACCACTCGACCTCGGAAAACTACCTCAAATGATTCCTGTCTAATTTGTTTTGCAGTCAGTTGGTTATAAGTATTGTACAATTGCCACGTGTTGATAATCAACACAAACTATTATGTTAACGGTGACACCGGTTGTTTGGGCAAGATTGACGGTTCGTAGTTTCGATAAAATGTCAGTTCTAACCTCTGTATGTTTTTATTTGCATGTAATAAAAACCCACTGGGAATATTTTCATTTGTTATTTGACAAGGTGTTTTATGAATCCAAAAATTCTGCTGGAAGACACGCCTCGAACACATTCAGTCGTTGTGTTGTTCACTCTATTTTTTTCACTGGCAGTGAACATTATAATTATCATTTGTGTTGCAAGTGCAAGTTTAAAAATCGGAGCTTGGCGTGTTTTCGTTGTTCGCCAACTAAACTTTGTGGATAAATCCCGGGATTCATTCCCGGAGGTTGTTGATCAAATACAAGCGTATATTTATTCTAAATACTGATATGCAGCCAAGAAATTTCAGGTCCTCGTCTAACCATAATATTTATAGTCCCCGACCAAATCACGAGTGTTTTTTTTTTTATAGAAGATCCTTAATATATTTGGGATATAAAACTTGGAATAGTTTTCCAATAGTGGCAAAAATGCCAATTCAGTGAACTATTTCAAAACTTTGTATTTGCGATGGGTTTAAAGAAAAAGCCCTAGATCCTAGGGTCATAAAAATTAGTTCACAACTTACTTTGATATTATCACTGTTTGTATTGCACGTGTTGTCAAAAATACATTTATGATACACATTCTTACACCTAAAAACTTTGAATAATTTCTCATGCTGTTATTGTTATTGTTATTGTTTTTGTTTTTACGCAACTGTGTTATTTAGCACATTGATGTAAATACTGTAAACATGTTTCAGAGCCTCATGGAAGATTGACTTCTGCAAATGCGTTTTTTCGTTAAATAAAGATTTTATTATTGTCATTGCCATTATTTATGAACACTTGTTCAACTGTTAACTAGTCTCAACGTTTTTGAATGGGGTTAAGGACATGTTTAACCTTTGATAGACTAGATAGCACGAAATGGACCTGAATACCAGCGTCCTTCCGCAACTAACCGATTAATTATACCACACGCTTTTTTTTTAGACCGAGCCTTGCTTGAACCCGCGACCACAGTGGTGACATGTAAGCGATATTGACTCACACCACTATTATCTCCCTTGAGTACTCTGGACCTACAGATGAAGGAGATAGCAATTAAACTTTAGTTCTCTTTTTCTTATTTTTCAGGGTTTTGTATTGCAGTGGTTGATTTTTCCATACCATGTGTTAAATGGTCAGTATTTTAGAAGTCACCACTGGAAATTTGATGCTGATACCAGATTTATAGGCAATTCTGTGTTGGTTCGAAGCGCACCGTGAGCGAATAGCTGACATATTATTTTTCTGAAAATTGATAGGTATCACAAAACCATTGAAGTAAAAAAACACATCGTCAATGTATACTTTCCTTTAAAATTGCAGATCTTGCCAGTGTCAGTGAAGAATTAGAGCCCAGACACATGCTGCAGATCTTGATTTTTTCACCGTGCTTTGAACATCAATGTTAAAATGGAGCCCTATGGGAAATGTAATAGTGGTGTGAGACAATAAGATCATGATGCAACGGTCAAGGTTACACCCATGACCAGTCAGCGTAAATTGTCATATAGTGTGGGATACTGCGACACGTGATCCTGAGAACAGTTTATTGTAAGGGTAGTATCCAATTTAGTTAACATCTGGTAGACGTTACTGTTTATTGTTTGAAAATGCGTATTGTCCGCACCATAACAGAACATTATCATCAACGAAAATAGGAGCCGACTTTTAAACAAACTTTACGCTATTCAATACGGTAAACCCAATTTGCGGGACATCATTCAATTCGTTCGTGTCAATTTAATAGAAAAATAGAAGAAAGGGCTCGTAAATTAATCTGACACGCAAGTTTATTCTCCAGTTAAGGCGATAAGACGAGTCCCTTAACTGTAGTTTTGTAATGAGAAACTTAATGAGGCTGAAAGAGGGAGGGATGTGTTTGAAATGTAACCAGTGGGTTTTGTTACAAAATGTTGCTCCTAACTTGTCCTGACCCGTCACACTGGGAGTAACAATGGAGGAGGTGAAATTATCCGTAATAAAAAAGGGACATTAAAATGGTTCCTTTCACAGGGCACGTGATAAATATACCGATGTTGTAAGAAAACTGGAGGTTCGTTTTGTTTAGTTGTTCAAACTGATTGATAACAAAGATTAAGTGAGAAAATTGAAATGTCCGCCCAGATATCAACAATTAATTGGCCCAATGCTGGTATCTATGACGGATAATTAACTGTAATTATTTTTTTTTGCACTTCATCCCGTGCCCTACATTAATTTTTGTTCGACGTTTAGAGTTTGGCATGCATACTGCCAGAATAAGAAACGATTCCCCCATTTGGTAATCATTAAATCTATCTACTTTACATTGGTTTATGGAACTATTTCCTACAACTTACCGTGACAAATCATGATCGGTAGCTCCTGGGCAGAAGCAACAATAAGCAGAGGAAGATAAATGGATTTGCCCGAGCACACGCCGGCGGGGAATCGAACTTACGACCCATCGGTCCGATGTTCCATCACTCTACCAAACAATAATCATGGATTTTCTTTTTATTTCAAGAATAAATAATATAACCCCGTGCTTAAACAGAAAGGCTGATTACAGAATGGCAATGTTTATACACAAGCAGATACAACAAGCACATAAACTATATGTTACTACAGGCATTTTACTGAAAATGACAGCAAGGACATGTATAGAATTTCTATAGAATTCCGTGATTCTAGCATTTTTTCTTATGTATATTTTTTAAAATGTTGTTTAACGTCATTTTCAACACGTTTCAGGTTATATATGGCATATCCAGTTCTACCGGTGGAGGAAGATCTCAGACTGAGTAAAACCACTGTCCTTCCGGAAGTAACTGGAAACTTCTCACATAAAGTTGTTTGAGCGAGCGCGACTCGGAACTTTTTCTGTAACAATAATGTTGTTTTTTTTAAATCCTTTGTACAATGCAAATGTTTTGCCAGAAACAATTGAGATCCATGAAGTAAAAAGTTTCTTTAATTTCGAACTGTTGGTCTAAAAATATTTTCTAAAATGCCCAAATTAGCACACATTCTCATCTACAGTTGCCGCAAGACCTGTTAGCTCAATTGGTAGCGCACCTAACGATCAATCCAGGTGTTGGACTCCTCACCTGGCCAAAGTCTCCTGGATAGGTGATATTCGACATTGTGCTTCATTGCCATTCATCAATCATAGCTGATTCAAGTGGGAAAGTCATCAATTACTTGCGGAAATTGGTGTGCTTGAGCACTGATTAAGCTCCCAGTATTACAGGAAAGAGTGGTTAGGTTAACTGATCGTCTGTTAGCCCTTGATGACATTACAGACGACGCTAAACAAACAAAACAACTCATCTGCAATTCAATATTGACTTCACGACATCTATTCTGCTTTATTTACTTTACAAATAACATGCATGGCCATTTGTACAGTGTTTCGTTGGGGCCATCGCGGCATATTTATCGAATTAAGTATAGTCGAAACAACGAAACTACGATGATGAAAAGTCGAAACTACTATGTTGAAAAGTCGAAACTCCGATGGTGAAAATCGAAACAACGTTGGTTAAAAGTCTAAATCATTTCAACTTTTCACCGTCGTATTTTCGACTTTTCACCACCTTTGTTTCAACTTTCACCGTCGTATTTTCGTTGTTTCGACTTTACTCAACTTATATGCCACGATAGCCCTTATGGGACACCGTACATTTATGTCTTCTTTTGTAACCCCAAAAGTAAGATAATAGATTTGGCACATGCAGTGGTCCTACTCTGTGCATATCGGCTTTGTGAATACTAAAAATATAAACTTGATAAATAGCTATCGGATTTAAACGAGATTTCGCCAGCGTATTTTATATTGTACTAAAGTAACCGCGCGATTTTTTTTGCGCAGTTAGATCTTTATCATTATCTTTTTGACCGAGTCCATGTCGTGACGAAATAAATTGAATGTCCCTCGTAAGTACTCGTTATCACAGTTATGAAATTGTTTACATTAAGCTATGTGGATGTCCTTGAGAAAGACACTTTATTGCGCATATGCTTAGTAATGGTTCCATACGTGATTTGTATAAGTCGTAATAATAACTTGTTTCACAATCGACGTAAAATAAAATCTAAAATTAAATTAAATTTTGTTTAGGAGATGCACATATTACAAAATGGGTGCGAGAAATTTAGACAAGTATATATTTCCGCTCCAGTTATCTCGGAAAGTAAAACTTAACCAGTCACCGCCTTGAGGTCATCCGTTATTGGTCACGTGTTCACGAGGCTTTTGTCTTGAATACGGTTAATCATGACTTGTGTCTTCCCGTTGTCACGTACGCGTGGATTACATGGACAAGGGGGAAAGCTTGAACCAATTGTTTGCTCACTTAATGCAGAATGCGCTTTGTTCGTGTTTTACCCGAGCCGCAGCGGTGATCTAGTGGTAGAGCGCCAGCCTCGCATGCGGAAGGTCGTGGTTCGATTCCCATTCAGATCGTACCAAAGACTTGAAAATTGGTGACAATAAGCTTCCTCGCTTGGCACTCAGTATTTAAAGGACAGTTCTAGGTCTGGTCGGCTCAGTGGCTCAGTATTTAGAGGACAGTTCTAGGTCTGGTCGGCTCAGTGGCTCAGTATTTAGAGGACAGTTCTAGGTCTGGCCGGCTCAGTATTTAGAGGACAGTTCTAGGTCTGGCCGGCTCAACAACAAAAACAAGTTTGAAAAAAGTTACATATGCACCCGTGTATGTACCGGAAACAAACGCTTGACCTTCAAGGGTGACCTTTATCATCAAAACCTGTAAATGACCTTGACATTTCTGTGAAGTTTGACATAATATAGAAGAGGATGGGGAACATATTTAGTTAAAGGAACTAGTCAGAGGCCTTCTTGTTGGAAGTCAGTGACATAAATTCCGTTATTTTTTTTGTCTCTTCTCAACCCTAATTAGGCACCCAGTGTATACCATGTTCTCTCTTTTGTAGAAATAAAATATTCTTGAACCCGAACACCATATGTATGCTCCCTAAAATATATGAACATTAGAGTACGTGCGATGCCGATAGTAAAACTGCATTTTAATAAGATGTCGGAGAGAGATATGTACAAGCTACATAGTATACGACTTAGGACTTCAAAAGCAGTTTTAATACTTTATTAACTTATGAAATATAATACAATGTTTTTTTTAGAAATAAACATATATACACAAAAATCATGAATATAACTTCTATTTTACCGATTTAAACCGTAAGACTTTAAATATTTTATTAAAATATAACAAAATGCAACTTACAAAATTTAATATACATGTACATAAAATAAGAAATAACTTTTCCGGCTATAGACTCGACCTTCAATTAAACTAATTAATTTATTTTCCCCGACATAAAACATGTTCAATAATTAGCATTACGACAATATAACTAAATCCAGTAGTAAACATTGTTACAGATATGTTCAGAACAAAGATTGATTATCTGACATTATTTTACCATCTTCCGCACGGGCCTCCTATGTGTTGTACACAGTTTCTTCTCAGAACATATTACCACCAGTCGTCATACTGTTAGATATTCACATCCCCTCAATTTAACAAGCTGCTGGGTGAGTAACTAGCCGCATCTGACAAAAAAACAACAAATGCTTCCACAGGGGCTCGAACCTTCGATCACCCGATTCCGAGGTGGACGTCTCAACCATTTGTCTCATAGGCGCATTGTGGCTGGCCCATTCAATAATTTATTCATCAGCATAATAAACAAACATTTTACTTTTTACATCATTTTTATTTCACCCAGCGGCCACTAAAGCAGTCTGGTCACACGCAGATAAGCCACGAGTGACCGCTCCAAATTGCAACGTTCACAAGAGAAATTTAATTGATATTATACTGAAATCAACCTATATTATATTTTCATTCAGAAATCTTCCTCAGGGAAATAATCATATTAAGTTTCAATTTAATTCACTCAATTCATTATTGATGTTAAAACGGACGTTATCTAGATGTAATGATAAATTTTCAATTTTGATAAAGGCCAGGTGGCCCAAAATTAAATAATGAGTGAATTAAATTGAACTTGTGCAACAGTTTTCATTTTATGCTTCAAAACAGTAAATTTACTATTAAATATAATTTGAATGGTATAAACAGAGCAATTATCAGAAATAGTTCATTGACAAATCTCTTTAATTCATCAAAAAAACATAAAATAAACATTTCTTTAAATATATATACTCAGTGCGCATTAGTGTTTCCATTTATTGTCAAACTTTAATTATTTTTAAGTACTTTTTAGACTGAAGTCAAGATTGGCAACTGGTTTTCAAGTTTTATAAAAAAAAAAAGGTAAATAAATTGTTATAATTATATGTGATTAGAAGAAACATTTTATGAGTTGTATATTGTCTCTTATAATTCTTTTTAGAATGGCATATGTTATTTTATGTAAATGTACTCTGTTCTATGTTATTGTATATATATACAGTGAGACATGAATAAATATACATATATATATATATATATAGAAATTGGCATCTATTATTAAATATATTTCCTGTCCAATATTCCAACCTTTTCCCTCTGATTTAGACACCAGGAAAATTTCGTTAATTGCTTGAGAATGGAATGAGTGCTTATGCCAGGATCTCAGTCAGTGGTGAGTTGTTAGTGACCATGGTATCATTTAAAAATACCTCTATTTTTAAGTTGGCTCAACATATAAGGTTGTAATTTCTTTTTTTACACCAGTAAAATAATTTTGTATCAAAACTTATAACCAACCGTATTCCCAATTTATTTAATTTTTTTTGCAACTTTGCATATAACAAGTAAAAGATATGTCAAATATTTATATTTTTTTACAATTCCAATCTCACTTTCATATAATGCATTTTCATTGGATAACGCCATTCTTAAACACTTTTTATTTTTTGATAAAACCCCTTGAGCTGGACTACTTTTTAATTCCTGGCTGTTATGCATCCTACGCGTTGACTATGCAGAATATAGTTTAAATTTTCATTCTTATACTTTACTTGTGAGGCATCTCAAACTGAAAAAAAAAAATCATTTGAATTGACATTATATATTGGATTCATTTATTCTGGCTTTTCTGCATGTGTAAAGGATGTCCAATCATTTTTATGCAAGTGTAAAGGATGTCGAATCATGCACAAACCTTACATAAAGTCATTCTTTATTTGATTTGTGTGTGATTCGACAATCTTTACAAATGATTAAAAAAAAGTTATTCCTAAACTACACTTTTCTTAGTATAGACATATAACTTTCTATATACGTAATGCATTTTTCCTATAAAACCCATTTCACTGTAGAACAAAGTCCCAAACTTACGGAGAAAATAGATAATAACCATTGTTGATAACAAAATAGTGAAACACAATAATTTCCTATTTGTATGAATAAAAAAAACAATAAACACACTTATTAATTTAAATCAACACTTTTTCCGTTGCAGTCAATTAAGTAACAATAAGAGAAGAAGTCGTTAAGACAGTGCGTATGAAAGCAGTTTAGTGGTTTGATTGGACATTTTACTTCGCACATTATTAAAGGCATAGCACCACCATTGGAAACAGGAACTGCTTCCGTGGGGTAGTCGCATAAAGGTGGTTATAAATAATCACTGTTTCTTTTTCTTTAAAAATGCATTTTCCTGATTTTAATGTTCTTTATTTGAATGGCATTACTGATGTGTTTTGAACATGTTCAAAACATTGACATTTTTGAATGGTGAATTTAGCAAAAATAAAATGATGCTTGGAATTTGGAGTATAAATACAGGATTAGTGAAGTCTACTTTCACTTTGTCACAAGTGTACACATTGAACATAAAAAATCTCTGACTCCTACTTTTCTCATCAAATTTTGGTAGTGCAGAGGTTGACAAACAATAAAATGAGCTTTTCACTCCTGTCATTTGGGTCCTTCAACGAATGGCAATCATGCAAGCGTTTTTATTTACTATGAAATAAAAAACAAAAATCTATGTTCTGTTCATGCGACAGATATGTAAATATGATTATATTGGTCCCCATGGAAATTCCAGATTTATTTTCTCAAATCAGTGAGATCACTCTTCAAACATTAATTTCTATCATTACTAATAATAAGAAACAAGAACATGTGTTTCTAACCGTTGCTGAAGAATTTACACATCCGTTCTCTCTCACTCTCTGTCCATTGCATTACCAGGAGTCATCCGGTTTTATGATTTGCACTCAATCAATAAAATTATTCTTCAAAATCATCATTACATGCAAATTAAAATGTAAAACGTATGAATATGCTATAGTATAGTACATTTTGTACATTTTTCTTT
The DNA here is from genome assembly GCA_029582155.1 of Panopea generosa. Taxonomy (NCBI): domain Eukaryota; kingdom Metazoa; phylum Mollusca; class Bivalvia; order Adapedonta; family Hiatellidae; genus Panopea; species Panopea generosa. The sequence continues at coordinate 69,746,957 of CM055897.1, forward strand.
TGACATTTCTAGCAATATTTATTCACCTTTACAATGTACACCAAATATGTCTTTTCATGCAGTCAAGTCTATAACTAATGGCGCTTCCGGTGGAATCCATATTACATCATCATTATCTACATCGGAACTGTCACGTTTTGTATCGTCCAAATCTGAATCGATGTTCGCTGTAATAATATAGTCTCCGTCAGTAGTACTTATTCCACCAATATCGACATCAGAGTCAGTTAACTCGGTATATTCTCCTTTCTCGTCTTCAGTGTCGTAGTTTTGTTCGGTTAGTACTTCTACTAATACACTAGCAGTGGTGTTCCTTAAGTAATCATCATTTACCTTATTTCTAGTTGTCAAAGTTTCTGATTCGTATGACAGTTTACTAGTATCAGAAAGTTTATTTTCACCGTTGACTTGTTTTTGCATTTGTTCATTAGTATTAATTTTGGATTTAAGAGTTGATAGGCAGTGTTTGATTTTTTGTCTTCCTTCTTCAGATGTCCCACTGATGTTAGCTGGTGAACTATTTTCGATACAAGACGTGCTCTGGGATTTTGTTTCATTTTCAATCACTGGCATGTCTATTATTGCTGGTTTCAATACATCATTAATTTCACCAGAACTGATTGGAAGTTTCTCCACCTTAACATATTTAATACCATTGATATACACAAAATCCTCATTTGCTTTTCGCTTAGAACCAGACCGTTCAATTGAAGTACCTACATCTATCTCAGAACCACTATGTGACTGCTGTTGTTTATCTGATGCAGTAATCTCAAAGTTAATGTCTTTAACTGAATTTTTCAAAGTTTTACCCAGTTGTTTTGTCGGAACTTCAAAGAGTTGACCACTAGTTCCAAATATTCGATCAACTAATTCGTTCCTACATAGACAAGTTGTACCTTCATTTGTCGCCTTCCAAGCTTTCTCCAACATCTCTTTTTGAGTTTCCAATGCGAACAGCGACGCATGAAGTCTTCGTTGATATGCCAGGAGTTCCTTAACTTTCTACAAAAGTGGACAACATAAAATTAGTGGTAGATAGGATTAGCTTATTTCTTTTAAACAATACCAAAATCACTACCTTGGCGGCGAGAGGAAAGTGTCTTTCAGCAGATAGATACTGATATACAAAATCAAGGTAGAGACTTTGGATATCTCATTTTATTTTGAAGTGCTTTGTGATGGACGTAATTATTCAATGGTTTTAACGCCACTTTCCACACATTTCAGTTTATATACATTATGTACCGAACGGAACAGCTAACCCGCCACTTTTTTCCAGTATATTTGTCATAATATTGAGTAGCATTATTAATATGTGTTAACGCCGGGTCCGATTAGCTCAGTCGGTTACGCGTCTGACCATCATTCCAGGGGTCGTGAGTTCGAATCCCCTGCCCGGCAACAGTCTCCGTGATAATTGATATACGACAATTTATCTCATTATCATTCGTCTCTCACCACTGATTCAAGTGGGAAAGTTATCAGTTCCTTGCGGAGATGGGTTGTGCTCGAGTACTGGTTAATCCCAGGAAACAGTGGTTAACTGATCGTCTGTTAGCCCTCGATGGCATAAAAATGACGCTAAATATTCAATCAATAAATCAATCAATCAATCAATCAATCAATCAATAATATGTGTTAACGATGCTTATTGTCAAATTAAAATATACAAACTTGTGCTGTGCTGTCCTAAATGATCTTTCTCATTCAAGTCTAAATTTCAAGGAAATTACTTTGAAACTTTTTGGAGAAAATACACAAGATGTCAGATGGAGGGTAAGAAACATAATATATTAGGAGGCTGGTTAGCTATTCGGTTCAGTATATGAGTTGAATATTCAGTTTTATTGGTTGAAGAAAACCTCATAATAAATCTGAGTAGAACCGTTGCTCGTCTGCACGTAACTGACATGCACTTACTAATATTTAAATTAAAATGATGATTTAGGAACTTTTACTGTTCTTGTAACCGGACACATACAGTGCACTCATCACTACCGAGCTCAAAGTACAGTTTAACTGTGTGTTATATAGAGCACGTTTTCTTGTAGCCAAGTTGCAAAAACCACAACAAAATGTACTTTTATAAAAGTGTACCCAAATATAAACACTTCGCAAGCGGCTGAACACGACCCCAAATATGTGTTACACGTGAGTACAAATCGATTCACTCAGTTTTAAGTGCACCAGACCTTATCTCGGTTGTTTACCGCCGAGTTCCTCTCAAATGCTCTATACAGAAACAAAGGGTTACAAACAGATACAGGCGCGTAACGGGTTAGACGGGTAAACAAATAGGGGCATAAGGTACATGGACGATTATGGGGTAAGGGGCACATGCCCGGGCAATCTAAAGGTGGTTTTATTCAATCACAAACTGCAGAATTACGTCGCCTGTTCTTTACAGTTTCTAGCTTATCTATTTCTTCATCTACAATCGTGTTTATATTTTCAATTATATTGACATTTGAATATTGAAAATCCGATCCAAATCACGATGTATTATTGTCAACAATGTGTCAATTATGTGGCGATTGCCTTTAAAGAAGGCTTTATTATTTTCAATAGCCTGTTTAACCTTTTAATTCGTAAATGGCATATTTTGGTATATTAACATGAACGGTTGGTAAACTTGTACAACCTCTGAGGACAGTCACCTTTTCCTAGGACTTATATAGAAGAAAAGGAAACTTGCATTTCCTAAATGCTGATAAAATAACACATGAAGGATTAATTTTTTGGTAAATAATCTTTCATAATTTACAGGCAACTGATTTCTTGTACATAACATGCAAGTTGTATGTAATCTTAGATGTTTAAAACTGTTTCGATCACGAAAAATGATCTTGAATAAAGATATTGAGGTTTGAAGTAAAATTTCTATGGTAATTTGTTGTTATTTTAGCTGCAATATATACACATTTTGAAATCGGAGGAATATTAACAATATAAAACACAAATTGTTGGGAATGGTATTGTTATGATCAGAATTTCATTCTGCAATGTAAGAATTTTGATTTGTGTTCCCGAGATGAATGGAAGTTTAGATAACTGAAAACGAGATTTTTGCGAGAAATTGCGTAAATACGCGAGCGTTCACAAAATATCAATCAGTTGCCTTTCCTTCTCTCTATAATTTCTTGCCTTTTCATATTCAGACAAATAATAGATCATAGAAATTATTGATTTTAGCACAGCGTTTCAATTATAGGTAGCTCAAAATATCCAATTTTTAAGAAATAAAATAAAAATAATAAAGAAGGAACACATTAACACACCGTAATAAGTAAAATGCTAAATTTAAGACTAAACATTTGACTTTTAAAGTTCACCACTATCTAAATCGTTTCAAATAAAACCTATTTACGAGAAACTGTGCATTATTTCCTATCAACGAACATCGCCAATGTTAAAGCTTTAGTGTTTAAAGCACCCACAACTAGTAAAAACACACAAACAATAGTGTATTTTTTTACCATCTTTAATTTCTGCTTGAAGAGAAAAACGATTGTTAAGAGTTAGTTATTCTGGTTCCCTGATCTACTACCATTACATCGGGGACCTCAACTATTTATTGTTAGGGCAGGGAACCAGACTAAAAAGTTAAGTTTCATATAAGTGTGCAATCTTCGCTATATCAACCGGAACATCGCTCGGCCATTTCCGTATACGTAGGCGAAAATGGCCGAGCGATGTTACGATTGCCGATATCTCAGGTTGGATTTACGGTTGGTTTTGTGTCGAATCTATCAAACTATTCACTACGCCTATAAACACAAAAAGTATTATATAACATTTAATTGCAAAGAAATATATACAAATGTCAAGTAAATATCAAAGAAAGTACAAATTCCAACATTAACTTTACATATTTAGCCAGGCTTTTATGCCAAAGGCATAATGCGTCAGAGTTGACTTTTTATTTCTTGAGTTTCATTTCTTCATATATTAAATATAAGCAAGCAGAATTATTCGCTTCTTTTTTAAGTATCTAAAACATATTGTGCCCAATATTCCTAACAGTACATTTAGATGTTTTATTAAGTATATTTTGAATTGGAATATATTCGTAATGTTAAGAGCATAAATACATTTGTTTATGATCTACCAAATCTATTTACAGCGAATGTCACCAAGAAGAAAATTTTATCTTCCGTTCTAATCCATATTTATACTTAAACTGATTTGTATGTATGCACATTTGAATGAATATGTTAAAACCAGAAACAAAACAAACAATAAAACTATATGTTAAACTATTGTATTATGTCATTTTAAAAAAAATTCAATAGAACCAAAAGCTACAATAATACCAATTAAATTATAGGACGGCGTATGGATATATTTTAATATCGGCTATCATTACTTGAAAGTAATTTGATTAGCCAATAGCTTCTTTTTTTATTGTAAATTGACCCCTATGCTTTCACTGCCAGCGTAGTAAATATTTGTGGTAAGAGGAGACTATCAAATTACAACGCTGCAGTAGACTATCTGCTGATTGTGAATTAACACAGATCCATGTGCACAGAGTGACTATCTGCTGATTGTGAATTTACACAGATCCATGTGCACAGAGTGACTATCTGCTGATTGTGAATTTACACAGATCCATGTGCACAGAGTGCATCTCCCACGATTTTCAAATGTTTGCCAGTTGGAGTTAAACCTTTTTTCAAACTGCATATAACAAACACTTTTTGGAAATTATTTTTTACCAATTAAATGTAATAACAAGAATCTAGTAGTATGCAAAATTATAACAAAAACAATGCATTGATGACCTTGACATTTTGAAAAAAGGATTCTCCGATTTGAATCATGAACTGAATTACGTAAAACCTGCCCCAGATCCATCATGCGGCTTTTATATTGCAGTTGGAGCTGTAACTCCGGTATCAAACATATGAAGCAGTGATGGTTAAGCATACCTTCTGCGTGTGCTCCTGCACTTTCCTTTTCTTGGATCTAAATCTTTTCGCAGATATCCTGTTCTGCTCAAGTCGTTTTCGCTGTTTTTCAATTTCTGAAGCCGAAAGCTGAAGTGGAACATAGAGTAAAATCTTTGTTAGTTAAGAAAATCCTCTAAAAGCTGATCGCCAAGTGAGGCAGTTTCTAGTACTTAAGTATTTGGTATGACCCGGCAAGGGACCAAACTCACATGCAAGACGTGCGCTCTGCCACATGACCATCGATACGGTAATTACAGGTAAATAAAACAGTTGTAACTTCTACCAATTATCTCCAAAAATATTTCGTTAGATATTGATGCAGGTTATTCATTTAAATACTAGTTCCACTTCCGTTGATGTAACTTGTATCTTAAATCGCTATTTAACGGACCCTCCGTGATCGAGTGGTCCAAGGCGCCGTCTCAGTAGCATTTGCCTCAAACCGCTTAGTTCGTAGGTTCGAGTCCCGCTCGCTCCAAAAACTTTATGTGATAAAATTTACCAGTTACTTGCGGAGGCTGGCGGTCCTACTCAGATTCATTCTGAGGTCTTCATCCACCAATAAAACTGGATATATCATGGCATAGATATAACCTGCAATGTGTTGAAAATGGCATTAAACCCCAATTCGAAAAATAAATAAATAAATAAATAAATAAAATAAACATCTTTTCTTATAACTTCCTTCGCACACATGCTTTGAAATGATTTTTTTTGTGATGCTATTTTATGTATTATGCTTAATTAATTAATTTTATATTTCTTGCAGCGTTCGAGAAAGAAAAAGAACACAGTCATTTTTTTAAATTGGTCTAACCGCAGTGTGGTATCATTTCTAGCGCGCATTTTGTCATCTTCGTTGATGTCACTTCGGAACATCTGTTTGTTCAATAAGTAGGGATAGTTTAACATCGGCATCCGCAACATCGGCAGCAGATGCTATTACTAATCCCAGTGGCATGAGGGCGAGCTGGTTGTGTCCTGGTGACAGAACCGGACAGGAATTTTTCATATCTTTTTACGCGAACGTGTCGCAGTAAACTTCACCAAACTCCATCCGAGTCACATTAGTCACGCAGGATTTATATTAATACGTGGAGTTACTTCTGTCTGTTTTTTTTAACGTTGAGTCAGCTCTATCAGTAGCAATACGCTGTTGTACGTGTTATCAATTCATTGCAAGCTATGTGTCATTCACATAAATTTGGGGGAAAAAACAGGGTATACCAGTCGTGTGATTAAATGACCACGCCCTTAATAGGGAAGTCAATGAGTGTCTAGACTGAAATAAAATGAAAATGTTTATGATATTTTGTTTTAAAAAATGCTCTAGGTGGTCCAGGTTATAGTATTTTAATGTTTATTTGTTGAACACTGTTCTTGTTAAATTTTATTGTTGAGGACCTAAGGGAAGATTGGACTTAGTCCAACTGAGTTTTTCTTATAAAAAAATAAAAGTTATTATTATTATTGTTATTATTTTTATTATTATTGTGATTTGCGAAACTGAACATTTAATCGGGAAAATTATCAGTTTAGGAACGAGAACATGGATTGTATCTAACTTTTGGAACCGGTGACAAATCTACGATCAGTACACTCAAGTTACAATAAGTATCGATATGTATCGAGTAGTAATTCGATAAATCTTAATTATCTATTAGTAAATTATCGATAGTATACTTGATATTGTGAATTTTTTTCTGTCATATCGCGACGGTGTCTAATTGAGGTAGTATTCTAAGCGCTGCCACACTGGAGTATCATGACGCAGACACATGGTATGATACCCCACCCAGTCACATTATACGGCTACATTATACTCCACCGTTGCGATATAACTGAAAAATTGTTGAAAGAGACATTATACAGCAGCAGCAGCAGCAGCAGCAGCAGCAGCAGCAGCAGAAGCAACAGCAGCAGCAACAACAACAACACTATTGTCAAGTTAAAAAATACCCCCCCCCCCCCCCCACAAACACAAAAAAAAATTCAAAAAAACAACAACAACACAAAAACGACAACAAAACAATAACAACAAGAAATGCCACTGGTAAGTGTGTCGCATGTCCCCTTAAATGGTCGTTGAAAAATAACAATATAATTATGTTATAATAGGTAGCGATATATCCATGAATATAAAGAGTAATGGACTGATGTTTCAGACTAGACATGCAATTTCATGATTTTTACATTAAAGCGTGACCTTGACCTTTGTTTAACCTTGACATTGACATCTGATGTAATGGTCTGGGTATTTAAACAGTTAAATGCTGTTGAAACATCATAATGACATGCTGATCACTTGTGTCAAGCTATTTTAAAATCACTAAATGTAAGGCAAAATTACATATTGATTGTTGATAAATTGAGCCAAGTGTTTTTGAAATCAATCCATGTATGATAAAGTTAAAGGACGGACTTGAAATCTCAAACAGATTCAAAGTGTTGTCATACATACTAAAAGTGTGACCTTGACCTTTGACGTATTGGTCTAGGTCTTACTTATGACACGTCGTCATGTCATCTTGATAAATTGAGCCAAGTTTAAGGCAAAGTCACAGACCAGACACACAATATCAAACAAATTGAAAGTGTGACCTTGATCTTTAAGGAAAGGTTCTGGGTCTTACATGTGACACTTAATTATGTCATGTTGATCAACTGAGCCAAGTGTTTTTAAAATTTATCCAGAGATGACAGACCGGACAAGAAATGTCAAAATGACTGAAAGTGTTGTCAAACAAAGTTAAATTGTGACCCTGACCTTTCAAGTGGGAGTTTGGGTATTAAGTGCAACACGCCGTCATGTTATGTTGATCATTTATAACAAGTATTTATAAAAAATCCATCTATGCATGAAAAAGTTGCAGGCCGGACACAAATTTCACACAGACGCCAAGTGTTGTCAAACAAACTCAAATAGTGACCTTGACCTTTGAGTTACGGGTGTGGGTCTTACTCGCGACACGTCGTCATGTTATGTTGATCATTTGTAGCAAGTATCATTAAAATCCATCTATGCATGACAGTTACAGGCTGGACACAAAATCTCACACAGACTCAAAGTGTATTCAAACAAACTCAAATTGTGACCTTGACCTTTGAGGTACGGGTGTGGGTCTTACTCGCGACACGTCGTCATGTTATGTTGATCATTTGTACCAAGTATCAACAAAATCTATCAATGCATGACAAATATACAGGCCGGAAACGAAATACCGGACGGAAGGACGGACAGACAGATGGACGGACGCTGCGATTACTATATGCCACCCCCACAACAACAACTGTATTAAGTGATTTTTATGTGTAAGTACTATTTTACCTCTCTGAACTAACATTTCTATTTAACACATGGCATCTAACCATAATCCTGGTCTGTAACGCTAGCGTTATTTATCAATGCCTTATTTCTCTTCCGCTAGATCTTTTTGTCCTTTCTAACAATGTCACTGTTTATTTAAGAGACTCATCTCTGGTATTGAACGTTTGCCGTCGCCAGCCAGCCGCTGTTATTAATTGCGGTGCCGCCGTTTTAAAGTGTTATATTTGTTTTTATCTTTATTATAAAACACCATATTTAATCACTTAATCAACTTGCGTAAAGCCTATCAATCATAAATTGATCAGTCGTTTTGTGTTAGCGAACTTTAGGGGAATTATATTATAATTCCTGATGAGTCGGATAATATTTAAAAAAAGCGGGAACTCTATTTTGTTGCAAATTTAAGTCTGTCTTTTTGTAAAATAAAACACGAGGTTGAATAAGGTCGAAAAGGAACAACAACTGATAATAAATATTAAACCATAACAGTAAATACTTTATTTTAAGAGAAAAATTAAGTATGCGAGTATTTATTTAAACTAATCGAGGTTTTCCATCGATTGCGAAACAAGTTATGACTACTTAGACAAATTACGCTCGAAGTCTTCCTCTGCAGCGCCAGAACTAAGCATATAAACTGATAATAAAGTGTCTTGCTCAAACACACCACACTTGTGGCGGAGGATCGAACCCACGGTTCTCAGATCATGGATGTAATGCTCTACCGCTGGACCAGCCGCTCCATCGGACGTCTAGTCGGGGGGAAAAAGGTCAATAAACACCAATAAGCAGGAATGGCCAGATTGGTAACAATCTACCTAAATAAGCGACCATTGTTACTTTATGTGGCTTGAGTAATTTTGGTACATTTGCAATAACACCAGTTATGTAGTGTGAATGATCGTCTAGGACCAGTATGGCCAGATGTATAGTTGAATATTACAACTTGTAAATAAACATTTGGTAGGGACAATTGGTCACGTGTATAGAAGAATATCACAACGTTTAAATACATATTTGGTAGAGACTATTGGTCAAGAATATAAATGAAAATCATAACTTTTTTTTAATATATCTGGTCGGAACTATTGGCCAAGTTTACAGAATAAAATACAACGTTTGTGTGTTGATTTGGTAGGGTATCATTAGCTATTGGGGTTGCTTCTGAAATACGGGTACATTTGCAAGGGTGACTAATTATTATTAGTATTTTGTGAAAAAGTAAATGTAAAATGTCGTAATTGTTCAAATTGATAATACAGAAATATTCTACTTGATTCAATTTAAAATATTTTATTTGTCAATACATATAATGTGGTAACAAAAATTGACGTACATTTATAGAAAAGGGATAAGAACGAAAGCATAGTGCTTTAAGAATGGAAATCGTCTGCTAGTCGTACTATTAATCACACGGATATGGCAAACTAATGTATCAATTTATCAAGTTATATATGAAAATAAATCAATGATAGTGAAAATGATAGTGAAAATGATAGTGAAAATGATAGTAGTGAAAATGATAGTGAAAATGATAGTTTATTTAAACAATAATGAAAGTGAAAAAAAGACAAGCAGAAACTATTCAAACATTAAAATTCAAAATTGACGACAACAATTGCAGTCTTACTAATAACTAACCCATCATGCCAAATGACCCGTTAAACAAAAGACCGTGAAATGGCAAAACGCTAACGTGGCGCGGCAAGCAGACGAAAACCAGAAAGTCTAAATTGACCTATTTGATTCAATCCACTTTACGATAATTAAGACTCTAATTTACGACAACACGTACATGACGGGTAAACTAACTCACGGCGGTGTAAATTAACAGATCACTCCGCATGTTGCATTTTTCAGTTTTTGGAGTATGGAGCAAACATTTTGGCATGGTCGAATGTTGCGTAGATGGAATACTAAGTCGACAAGTTCACACAGAGGTGAGAGAGCCACAAAAGTGTTTGTAAAACAGCCGCCGACTTTAGTAGGTACAATATCGTCTGCGATCATGCTGTATTTCTGATACAATGGTGAAAATCGAAGGATACATGACATACATGTTACAATGGTGTTTTTATGCATTTCTAGCTTGATTTGTGCTTACAGAAGTTACATTTGACATAACTGTACTAACGCATCCAAACTTTTCTTTATTTTCGTGGCTGAATTTCATAATAAACGACTAAAAATACAAGCTAGATTCACACAAGCTAATTAGCTTTTTTTCTAAATCCCAATTCTAAGAATTGTTTGTCATTTATGAATTGCAAATGTTATCTAATATACTGTGTACAGTTCTTGAATAAAATATTGTTTAAACCAAAAATACAGGCTAGAGTCGATTCCCGCAACCAAAGTGTTATACAAATAAGATAAGGAATGGCACCTGATTGTGAACGCTCGCGTATTCCCGCAAAATCTTGTTTTCAATTATCTTAACTTCTATTCATCTCAGGAACACAAAACAAAATTCTAACATTGCAGAATACAGTTCTCATCAAAACAATACCATTCCATTCCTACCAAATTCTGATTAAAATTGTTGAAATACTTCTGATTTCAAAATGTTTATACTAAAGCAAAGATAACAACACATTACGAGAATTTTACTCAACATCTCAATATCTTTAATTCAAGTTCATTAATCGTGATCAAAACATTTTAAAACATCTAAAATTACAATATCATAATATACAACTTACATTTTATGTACATGGAGCCAGTTACCAGTAAATTATGAATGGCTATTATACCAAATATTTAATCCTTTATGTGCAATTTTATCAACATTTAGTCGGGAGATGCAATTTCCCTAACCTTCTATATAAGTCCTTGCTGCAATATATCAGAGTTTTTGTCGACATCGGAGATGGTACTTGCCATCAAAAATAAATAAAACTGTTTAAATACCATTGTTAGAGATTGTCCCTGTTTTTGCCATTGTGGATATTATATTATATGAATTTAGTTACGTACCTCTTGGTTTTCTATAAACTTTCTTTTCTCTTCTTCCTCTTTCTCCAAATCAATTACTTCTAAACCTTCTAATTTTCGCTTTTCAAGTATCATCTTTTTCAGATCGCCCAACACATGTGTGGCCGCGGTACTCGTAAACGGTGAGGACCGGCCGTTTCTTGAGGAGGTACTAACGTTCGTATATTGGCCCCAAGGTTGTGTATACATTTGCACAGACGTTTGCTTTCCCTCTTCAAGTGTCGCAGGTGTCTCCCGTTTTATTTTTCCGACCTGTGATAATGCACATATATCGTCATGTTATCACGAGTATATGCGTGTTTACATACAACATTCCATTTTTCATTAAAACATTGCCCCCCCTGCATTTGAGGATGTATTACTAGTATTGCCCGTTGATTGTTTGTTTGCATAAAATCGGATATGTTCTCATATTTTAGACTTACTAATAATCAGGAATAACCAGTAAAGGTTAGACATTATATGGACACTTCCATGTAACATCTAACCGACTTAGTTGATCGACTTCCCGTCCCACGAGCAATTTCATTGGCTGAGGAAGATGGCCAACATCTACTGACGATCACGACATCCTATGTAAAATGGAATGTTCTATTTTGAAAAATCTGAGTGCTTTTATTGGCTAAGAAAGTAGGACAACATTTAAGTTTCGTTATGTTTCTTCTAGTTAGAAAGGTGGACTCAGTTGATCTCAACTTTGCATCTACAACCATATCTTTATCGGGTTTTATAATGTTTCATGTCGACAGAAAGTAGTTAGTTTGGTATTTTTGATGTTCTTCTTTCGATATTAATCCAAAGCTTCCCAGCTTCCGCAATTGAAGAGTATCATACTTCAATATGAATATCAAAATAATGTATAAACGTTATCATATTAGTTTTGTTCTTTGGACGAATTACGATATGGCTGTCTATATGGTTGTCTATATGGATGTCTATATGGTTGTCTATATGGATGTCTATATGGATGTCTATATGGTTGTCTATATGATTGTCTATATGGCTGTCTATATGATTGTCTATATGGCTGTCTATATGATTGTCTATATGGCTGTCTATATGGATGTCTATATGGTTGTCTATATGATTGTCTATATGGCTGTCTATATGGTTGTCTATATGATTGTCTATTTGGCTGTCTATATGACTGTCTATATGGTTGTCTACATAATACATGTACTGTATATATAGCCACCTGTTATGGGGAATACGAGGGTGTAGGTATAGTAGTTTCCCCTGTTCGAATGATGGAACCATTATGTAACAATCTTAGCATTAATATTTGGGAATATTTTTATATACGAATATGATATCAACTTGCAACAATATATTTATATAGAATATGTGAGATAGTAATTGTTGTTGGAGTGTAGTGGCCGTGGAATGACTTTGATATTACCCTTTGGTTGCATTCATATACGTTTGTTGTCAAGATAAAACTATCGATTATACGGCAAATAATGTTTGGAGATCTTCTTTGTTAATTGGGAAAAGGCTTTGTCATATTTCTTCTTCTGAGTGCTAAGATACATTTTCATAACAATTATCCCAGTTACACCGAATCGGTCAATCACGTTTAAGAAGAGATAAAAACGAACTGTTCTACTGTCACCAGTCAAGTACACCACGTGCGTGTTTCTTTTCATATCAACGTTATATGGTAGTTTGGACCTAACGTAAAGTTGAAATTCTTCAACTTCTTACGCGGGCCGTAGTATGGTATAAGGAACTACGGTTTTAGAATGTGTTTTTAAATAGTATACCAAATGTGTATATTGTTATTACCAATTAGAATATCGATAATTGATCTTGATCTATATATGGAACATTTGAAATATAAACCCATTAGTTTGCTACAATATATTCCAATTGGTGTATAGTTGGTATATATATATATATATATATATCAATCTTTTAATTTCATACATTTAATTGATATATATATATATATGTATATAGATTATATATCTTAACACTTAACACTGTTGCCGGGTGGGGATTCTAACACACGACCCCTAGATTGATAGTCAAACGCGCTAACGAATGAGCTAATGGGGCCCTGCTACGTTTATAGAGATCATATTCCAACTTGTATAATGTGACATTTGTCTAGACTAACTAGTAACGAGCTGATCTAGATGTAACCATTTGTATATATACTGTGAGATCGATCTAACCATTGGTATAAATGTGATATCATTATAATATGTGTTATATATACTGTGAGATCGATCTAACCATTGGTATAAAATATGATATCATTATAATATGTGTTATATATACTGTGAGATCTATCTAAGCATTGGTATAAATGTGATATCATTATAATATGTATTTTATATACTGTGAAATCGATCTAAGCATTGGTATAAATGTGATATCATTATAATATGTGTTATATATACTGTGAGATCGATCTAACCATTGGTATAAAATATGATATCATTATAATATGTGTTATATATACTGTGAGATCGATCTAACCATTGGTATAAAATGTGATATCATTATAATATGTGTTATATATACTGTGAGATCGATCTAACCATTGGTATAAAATATGATATCATTATAATATGTGTTATATATACTGTGAGATCGATCTAACCATTGGTATAAAATGTGATATCATTATAATATGTGTTATATATACTGTGAGATCGATCTAACCATTGGTATAAAATGTGATATCATTATAATATGTGTTATATATGCTGTGAGATCGATCTAACTATTGGTATAAAATATGATATCATTATAATATGTGTTATATATACTGTGAGATCTATCTAAGCATTGGTATAAATGTGATATCATTATAATATGTATTTTATATACTGTGAAATCGATCTAAGCATTGGTATAAATGTGATATCATTATAATATGTGTTATATATACTGTGAGATCGATCTAACCATTGGTATAAAATATGATATCATTATAATATGTGTTATATATACTGTGAGATCTATCTAAGCATTGGTATCAATGTGATATCATTATAATATGTATTTTATATACTGTGAAATCGATCTAAGCATTGGTATAAATGTGATATCATTATAATATGTGTTATATATACTGTGAGATCGATCTAACCATTGGTATAAAATATGATATCATTATAATATGTGTTATATATACTGTGAGATCTATCTAAGCATTGGTATAAATGTGATATCATTATAATATGTATTTTATATACTGTGAAATCGATCTAAGCATTGGTATAAATGTGATATCATTATAATATGTGTTATATATACTGTGAGATCTATCTAAGCATTGGTATAAATGTGACATTATTATAATATTTGTTATATATACTGTGAGATCGATCTAACCATTGGTATAAAATGTGATATCATTATAATATGTGTTATATATACTGTGAGATCGATCTAACCATTGGTATAAAATATGATATCATTATAATATGTGTTATATATACTGTGAGATCGATCTAACCATTGGTATAAATGAGATATCATTATAATATGTGTTATATATACTGTGAGATCTATCTAAGCATTGGTATAAATGTGATATCATTATAATATGTATTTTATATACTGTGAAATCGATCTAAGCATTGGTATAAATGAGATATCATTATAATATGTGTTATATATACTGTGAGATCGATCTAACCATTGGTATAAAATATGATATCATTATAATATGTGTTATATATACTGTGAGATCTATCTAACCATTGGTATAAAATATGATATCATTACAATATGTGTTATATATACTGTGAGATCTATCTAACCATTGGTATAAAATATGATATCATTACAATATGTGTTATATATACTGTGAGATCGATCTAACCATTGGTATAAAATATGATATCATTATAATATGTGTTATATATACTGTGAGATATATCTAAGCATTGGTATCAATGTGATATCATTATAATATGTATTTTATATACTGTGAAATCGATCTAACCATTGGTATGAATGAGATATAATTATAATATGTGTTATATATACTGTGAGATCGATCTAACCATTGGTATAAAATGTGATATCATTATAATATGTGTTATATCTAACCATTGGTATAAATGTGATATCATTATAATATGCGTTATATATACTGTGAGATCGATCTAACCATTGGTATAAAACATGATATCATTATAATATGTGTTATATATACTGTGAGATCGATCTAACCATTGGTATCAATGTGATATCATTATAATATGTGTTATATATACTGTGAGATATATCTAAGCATTGGTATAAAATATGATATCATTATAATATGTGTTATATATACTGTGAGATATATCTAAGCATTGGTATCAATATGATATCATTATAATATGTATTTTATATACTATGAGATCTATCTAAGCATTGGTATAAATGTGATATCATTATACTATGTGCTTTATATACTGTGAGATCGATCTAACCATTGGTATAAAATGTGATATCATTATAATATGTGTTATATCTAACCATTGGTATAAATGTGATATCATTATAATATGCGTTATATATACTGTGAGATCGCTGTGAGATCGATCTAACCATTGGTATAAATGTTATATTATTATAATATGTGTTATATATACTGTGAGATCGATCTTACCATTGGTATAAATGTGATATATAGATATTCTGTCGCTCGTCATCGGATATTTAAGATTTTCACAGGAACGGATTTTTTTCAGGCCAACCCTTCAAAGTATCCCCGCCCCCCCCCCCCCCCCCCCCCCCCCCCCCATCCCCTTCCCGCACAGATACACACTTGTCCACGACCTAAATGCCGCAAAGTAGTCTTCCCTTAGTATACTGTTCAGACACTGAAAATTTGCAGACCTAAGGGCACTTCTAGTAGCATAGCGTGTACCTCCGAGCAGTTTTTTAGCATAGGAAATAGGAAAAAGTCACAGGAATAAGGGGGTGTTCAACCTGAATAACCTTTTCTTGTTCTAAGAAAGATTGTACACTTTTTCTTTTGTGGGCTGAAGCATTGTCATAAATAAGCTGTACGCCTTCCAAACCTTTACCTGGGCGTTTATTTTGATAAAACTTTTTGGCAGATTTACTTAATCTTTGTAAAACTTGCCTGTAATTGTTCTACCCTCTTTGCAAGGCATTTGTACTACAGGACCACTAGAATTGAAGAAAATGGCATATAAAACCTTCTTGTCGCTTTTTGTCCCCTTTGTTATGACCGGCCTAGCCTGATTTTTACCAAGCCATTGTTTGTTATTGATGCGCCGTTGGGGCCCAAATAATAAACCCAAGATTCATCCCCAGTGAGCAAGTAAGAAATTTCCTAAGATTACAATTGAAACGCTTAGCCTTTTGTACAGGTGTCAGCAAGTGGGGTAACCATCTAGCACAAAGCGTCTTTAATTTCAAACAGATAGTCAAAATATGATGAAAATGCCTTCACTATAAGCTATTAAGGAAACAGTATATTTACCATAGCTCTAACTTTCCTTTGTTGCTGCAACAACAGGCCTTACTGGGCGGATATCTTCTTGCAGGCTATGCTGATCCCCTCTCTTCCACCCCCCCCCCCCCCCCCCCCTCCACCGCGGCTCCTTCAATTTCTTAACCCAACGAAAACTGTTCTTAATGTTACGGTAGAACTATCATGTATACGACACAATTCAGAATAAATCTCATTTGGCGATAATTGCAAAGAAACTCAAACTTTAATGTAAGCTCTTATATCTATTTTTTCTTCAGATTTCATTATGACATTGAAATAGAGCCATTGTATATGAGTGTGTACAATTCAACAATGAATATCTTGGTCAATTATAATCGGATTAAATTGAGACTTTGCAGTTGTATTGAATAAACATTCCCAAACAACTGCACGAGTTTTTAATGTTCTTACCAACATTGTTTCTACGGAAGTCCATTAGTGACAGAATTTACTGAATGCCCCTCGTATATAGTTGATGTCGCTCTACATGTAGATATTACTATTTGTATATATGTGATATCTGCCTAATCATTTGTACATATGTGATAATGTTTAAATATTTGTGTATATATAATATCTGTCTTATCACTTGCATATATGTGATATCTGTGTTATCATTTGTATATATGTGATATATGTGTAATCAATTGTATATATGTGATAGATGTGTAATCATTTGTACATATGTGATAATGTGTCACTATTTGTACATATGTGATAAATATATACTTATTTTTATATATGTGTAACCATTTGTTTATATGTGATATATGTGTACTTATTTGTATATATGTGTTGTCATTTGTATATATATATAACAGCCGTATACTCATTTGTATATATGTGATGTCTGTGTAATCATTTGTATATATGTAATAGCTATGTACTCATTTGTATATGTGTGATGTCTTGTGTAATCATTTGTACATATGTGATAAATATATACTCATTTGTATACATGTGTAATCATTTGTATATATGTGATAGCTGTGTAACCATTTGTATTATATGTGATAGCTGTGTAATCATTTGTATAAATGTGATAGCTGTGAAACCGTTTGTATATATGTGATAGCTGTGTAACCATTTGTATATATGTGATAGCTGTGTAATCATTTGTATATATGTGATAGCTGTGTAACTGTTTGTATATATATGATAGCTGTATAATCATTTGTATCAATGTAATAGCTGTGTAACCATTTGTATTTCTGGGATATCTGTGTAACCATTAAATTTTGTATATATGTGATAGCTGTGTAATCATTTGTATATATGTGATGTCTGTGTAATCATTTGTATATATGTGATAATTGTGTTATCATTTGTATATATGTGATATCTGCCTAATCATTTGTACATATATGATGTCTGTGTAATCATTTGTATATATGTGATGTCTGTGTTATCATTTGTGTATATGTGATAGATGTGTAATTATGTGTACATATATGATGTCTGTCTAATCATTTGTATATATGTGATGTCTTCGTTATCATTTGTATATGTGACAGATGTGTAATTATTTGTACATATATGATGTCTGTCTAATCATTTGTATATATGTGATGTCTTCGTTATCATTTGTATATGTGACAGATGTGTAATTATTTGTACATATATGATGTCTGTCTAATCATTTGTATATATGTGATGTCTGTGTAATCATTTGTATATATGTGAAAGCTGTGTAGCCATTTGTATATATGTGATAGCTGTATAATCATTTCTATATATGTGACAGATGTGTAATCATTTGTATTTATGTGCTAGCTGTGTAAGCATTTATATACATGTGACAGATGTGTAATCATTCGTATATACGTGATATCGAACTTATTTAGTTATTATCGGTATATAGCCTTAATATTGATCTTACATTTTGTAGATAATACAGCCGTACAAAGTGCATATTTATAGGGTGCCGTTTTAATATTTATTTGAACCATAATAAGTGATTCAAATGAGTGATATCACTTATTCGAATAGGTGATATCACTTATTATGGTTTAAAAAAATGGTTTAGTAAAATGGCACCCCATTCATATTAGCTTAATCGTAAAGTCATATAATTTTATAGATGTAAAATATATGGATAAAGTAACCGATATAGGGTGACTATAGCCTTCACACATCGATGTTCATGTAACATACCGATATAATTTAAATAATATCGATATATATTTGTATCGTTAGGTCTACATACTTGGTCTTTATTCTCGACGTATGAATAAAAATGCAAATATGGATATAAGCACTCTTACCAGCGTAGAGTACACGTGCAGGGTCGTGTCATCTTTATATGTAGGGTACACCAACCTATCGATTATACTGTAAACTTGACTTATTAGTATAACATTTATCAGGTAACATAAGTAATACTTTTGAGGTAAAAAATTTGAATTAATCTAGACAAAAAAATAAATATCGATTTTCATAACGAGAATGTATAAACCGACATAGCGTCGACCGAATTTCACGGAAGCTGATATATGTGTCATATAGTGATAACCTCCGACTCCGAGTATACACAGTTTCTTGATATTGTGACATACTATTCCCGAAATGTGTACACGGGCTTCAGAAGGGCATATCGATTTATGTATCTACAGTACTGAATTCGGATCTTTAAGAAGATATATCTGCACCAGAATTCAGCGACTATAATCCAAAAACACAGAACTAAATAGTAATAGATCTAATACATAAATCAAATATTTATAATAAATTATTAATTATGAATACGCGTCTATGTGGTTATTAGTGAACGTACCGTGTTTAAATCCAGTACTGGTGTGCCCTCCGACTTTGTCTCCGGCGTGGCTTCCAACACAACAGCGGTGTCTCCATTTTCCAGTTGTACCAATTTTACACTTTTCGCCACTTGGACCTTTGTCTCATTTACTGGTAAAAGTTCAATATTGAAATTACAAGCTGACATCTTTAAAAGAGAAATATATGTATATGACTATAATGTCCTTTATGCTTGCATAATGTTCTAAAAATAGCCTGTATGTAACCGCGTCGGGTGACTAATACAGTATGTCGGTTTCTGTCGTACTACACACAGGTTGTTTTCCGATATTGAACACGACGCTGTGTTAAAATTACTTCGCCGTGTTCATATCGGAGTTTTTGACATCTGGCGTAGATTAATTAAAGATAAAAAAACTGTACCTTTGTGCTATGAAGTAAGCTTATTTTTTTTTTTGTAAAGTACCGCAGTTTCTCGTTAACAGAACCGCGCCCCCTCCTCTGACGGTAGGTATTAAAATATTGACGATTTTTGCCGTTTTCACCTTATAAAAAGGTCAATATTAATTAAAAATTGTTTTAATAACATTTTGAAATTATTTATTTTAATTGCTGTCATAAGATCATTACTTTTATTCAGAAAAAACACAAATTGTGCTGCACTTACATCTCGGTAATCATTACGTCCGTCGTTGATTTAAACAACAAAATAACACATTTTAAACATTCACGCTTGATTGCTAATCTCAGGGCTGTTTCCAAATATCAGATTATACCGAGGAAAAATGTAGGGCGCGCCTGAGAAAAAAATGAGTTTAGTGATTTCTTTAGTTTTGCATGTACATCAGTAATTTGTTAAAACAGGTCAGTTCTATGATGAAAAACAATAATTTTAAATGTGTGTGTGTATGTGTTTGTAAATATAGACAACTATTTTTATTATTTACCGTCGGAAATAAATACAACTATAGGATGAGATTAAGCTATCATTCTGAACTAAATGCAGTAACAAATTAACCATCTTTTAACTTATGATCTATTTCTCGATGGTTCTACACACAGACTTCTTTTCACTTCACATTTCAAACAAGCCTCTGCATAATATCTTATTTAACTTAAAATCACATTTATTAATACATGTATTTATATTTTGTTTTGGTTGTTGAGTGTCTATCCTAGAATACGTGGGCTTTAATAGTTATGAATTTAAATAGTATATACATAGCATTGTGTGATTAATAGACAAGCAAATTGTGATACCGTACATATATGTGTAAATTTGATTGATGTGTATAACTGTTACATTATTCCTGGTGAAATCTACATTTTGAAGGTCGTATCAAAATAAGTTGTATTTTGGTTTAATTGTAAATAGTTGCATGTCTTGCATAGTTTAGTTTATACTAATTCATTTTAGCTCTATTGCGATGAAATCTCAAAACTTATATGAACCGCTCTCGAGTCCGCTTCCTGAGTAGAACCAGTACTGAGTGTTGTTTTATGAGAGGTATCAGGGTCGACCGGGGGATCGAACCCGCAACCTCAGGCGCGAGCGGCCAACCTCTATCCATTACTACCGCCCCGCCTAAATGTCTCATATGTCACCTTCGGTAAATAAAAATTGTATCATAATTATAATTATTATTTTTTATTATTTAAGTTTGATAGCGGATGACGCATCTTTTCTGTACGTTTTAACATTGATATTTTTCAACAGACTTTGATCAGGGAAAGCGTTTTTAATACAGTCAATACATACATATTAATTAAATTTGCTTTTTTACAGGCTGGGACAGGACCAGCTCTAGAAACACCATAATAGGGTTAAAGAACATGTATAGTTTTCTCTAATCATGCCCTCACATTCCGTCCGTCCGTCCGTCCGTCCGTCCGTCCGTCCGTCCGTCCGTCCGTCCGTCCGTCCGTCCGTACAGACATCCGCCCGTCCATCGAACTTATTGGAGGTGGAAAAATTTCTGGAGGGGTCTATGAATTTAATTAATATTTTGCGTGTAGATGTATAATTATAAAATAATACAGGTCAAGTTCAATGTTTGTCATTGTCGGTTAAAATTTGCGTACTCGCCTTCAAGTACCTTTTTTAATAGTTTTGTTTTACTATTATAAGTGTACCTAAAGTAAAACTGATATCGTTAAGTGTCTGATAGAATAAATATATATTTATAGGTGTCAAGTAGGTTTATATAAACAATTATTGCACAAATAAATGGTAATTATATAATACTATCGATGTATTTTCCTGCAGCTATATAATAAATGAACACTTATTGAAGGAGAGTTTTTTTTCGTTCTTAGACATCACTATGGTTTCCCAATCGAAAAAAATGGTTGCCATATATAAATTATATAACATGACGTTAAGCCCCATTACCTCAGTCGGTAGATTCTTCTCAGAGTTGCGGGTTTGACTCCCGGAGCTGGCCAACTAAAATACTAAAAGGCGTTTGGATGGGACTTAAACCGATGACTCGTGTGACGGCACTATACATCGAGCACGCCAAAAAAAACAACAGAAGAAACTTACAATGGGTTTATATCTGTACCTTGCACTATCCCCATAAACCTAAAAAGATTAACACTGTGGGTATCGCTCATATGGGAAACCGGTTGTGATGTAAGGTAATTTATATGCAGCAAACCATACTAACCACTACAGCCCCCCCCCCCCCCCCCCCCACACACACCCTCCACCCACCAACCGCCCTTCTACCGTCACAAAAATATGCTGCCATGGTCGTACGGATTAAAGCGAATCGATAATGCAGTGGATTAGCTACTCCAGTCAGGATCGCGGGTTCGAAAAAAAAACGAATTTGGGTGCGATTCATATATCTAACTTCGCAATCGAGCCAAAATAAACAAGTATGAACCAAAACGGTTTAATGGCCACACTTATATATATTTTATTTAGAAACTATAAGAATGACAATATGTTTTTCATCCCAAGACGCCATTCAAGTATTTATACTCGTTTTAAAATCTTTGTCATCGATCTGATTCAAATCATGAAATTTTATCTACACACGTTTTAATGGGCAAATGATATGATTACATTGGTAAAAATATAATGTAAAAATATCAATAGCTTTATTACAAAAAGGTATCAGCGAATCAAGTTTCATAAGCAGACGATATAGATGAATTGACGTTAAACTGTCCAATCCCCCACCCCCACTCGTCGTAGTCATCTTTAACTAATCAGCGACCCCTCGTGATGTTATCAATATATGATGACTCGTCAAAAGATGCCTGGCGTGTGCCAACAACAAAAGACTAAGTACGACCATTGTTGGCTAATTGATCATTTCCAGCCATAAATAGTATTGTCTTATATGATAAGCTAAATAAATATAATTTATTCTAAAGATTCGGTGTCTTTTTCATCACCGATATCGATACGGCCAGCACGATACATGTCATGTTTCGTTTTAGCTATCTGTGTGTCTTCATTTCTCTTTACGCATGCTATTGTTTTAACAATATCACCTACATATCTGTCTCAAATCAGTAATTTAATATTACTAGTATGTTTCTACAATATAGTAATACGTTTAAGATACGTATATATAAACCTTAGTAGCTGACCGAACTCTGTAGCCTGTATTTTGATTTGAGTCTCATCTATTTTTGTTCGGAACATATTGATTGATTGATTGATTGATTGATTGATTGATTGATCAATTGCATATTAAGCGTAATTTTTATGCCATCGAGGGCTAACAGACGATCAGTTAACCACTGTTTCCTGGGGTCCTGAACGGTTAACCAGTACTCGAGCACAGCTCATCTCCGCAAGTAACTGATACATTTCCCACTTGAATCAGCGGTGAGAGACGAACCACGGGGACGATGGCCGGGTATGGATTCAAACTCACGACCCCTGGATTGCTGGTCAGATGCGCTACCGACTGATCTAATCGGGAACGGCTTATTCGGAACAGAATGTGCTCATTGTGCCAGTGACTTTATCGCCAGTAATATAATTATCAGTGAATTTATTACGTCTCTGATTATTCATAACACTGTTATGTATATGCTATACAAATGATTCCCACCATAGAGCACATACATTTATGTGTTAATATACTTAAAATAACAAGTAAATGCATTTAAAATACACAGCAGGGGACATTTATAGCCCTATAAGCGTACCCACCTAGTTCCTTAAATAACGAATGTCAAACATTTAAACTTATTTCAATAAAAAAAATCAATAAAAACGATTTTAATTCGGGTATTATAAGACGTCTTATAGTTTAATGTAAAGGGAGGTAATTTCATAGTGTCGGGACATTCTGATAATAGGCAATGAAAGAAACCAACGTACCCTATATACCGCCTTTCCTTTTATCACATAACATATTATTATATAAATTGCACAAAACGTATTAATTATGTAAACATACAAACGAAGCAGACATATTGATCGAACGACACTCAAGTGTGTCTGATACCTATGACATATATAAAACATATGTTTATCTGCGTAATTCATCTGTTTTGAAAAAAAAAAAGAACCTATGTGCAACGTGTACTGAAAATAGCTGTAAACAATAAAATGACGACGTAAGCATACTGTGGCATGTATAACAGGCACACAAGGCAATTTTGAAATTAAGCTTTTTCTCATATTTACGCTTCAGTCAATCTTCATACATAATAACCTCAATACCACCTGAAACTTCATATAAAAAAGAAATTATTATCACATAATTGACGGTGTAGAAGTGTAATAAACCGATGCCATATTTTTTTATATTAACCTGGTGAAATAATCACCATTGCCGATTCATTGTTCGGTGTTTTTCGTGAGTCCCTCCCATGGGTTTTTGAGATCTGGGGAACATGGCCAGTTATTTTTATGGAGTTGGGAGAACATTAGCCATTACTTTCAGGGATCCATAGAGCAAATTTTAGAGATCTAGTGAAAATACTTTCAGGAAACTATGGCAAATGCATCTGGGGATCTGGGGATCTGGGACTGAAAATGACCGTTACAAAATAAGTGAAGTCACGCTAGTTTTAAAAATAAAAACAAATCAAAGAACTAGAAGTACTGATAGCCGGGCTTGAACAAATATTTATACGCCTGTCTAATTTATTTGATATGATTATAGGATTAAATTCATTTTTTCTGGTTTTTATGCATGTGTTAAGAATGTCGAATCAAATAAAGTCCGAAGGGTTTTATCGAAAAATAAAAGTCTACAAAAAAATTGACGTTGTCCAATGAAAATGCTTCAATACATATATGATAATGAGATTGGAATTATAGTATTGTAACGTTTGATTTATTTTATGAAACATTTTCAAAAATGCCATAATACTATGTCAAACAATATACTTTTATTCTTGTATTTGTTGCTGCTTGCATATAATTATAAAAAACAAAAAAAAATGAAATTCGAGGAAGAAAAGTAATCTCTTTCTCCTGTGATAATTTTGGCGGTGGTCAAGACTACAAATACTGATCACGACAACGTAAGCAAGCTTTGGTATAAAGTACGGCTAACAATATTAAGAAATATAATTTGACTTCACCTGGGTGTTTCTTAATATATCAATAAAAACTTATAATAAACTATTTTTTTGGGTCATTTTATGACCACGTGATGCATTTCAATTATTTACAAGAGTTATGTCCAGTTCTAAAGTACAGGCGAAATTAAAAGGTCTTGAGTATCTTTTATTTCATTTATAGGCGGACTTTATGACAAAGGCATAGCACTGCACGTGTCGTCGTGATCGGGCCTTGCAGTGTTGATCAGCGCGGCCAAAAAGATCATACGCGACACGGCCTACTTATATATTGTGGACATTGTATTACATGTTTATATATCTTTTTAACCCTTTACTCCATAGATACACGTTTTCTCGCACCAATTTATTGAAAATAGTGCAGGAAGAGTTCAGATTGGTTGTTCCTGCACTGTTTTCCACCCTGTCTGTTAATATAAATATAAGTCACTAAATAATTAAAAAGCCTATATTAGGTGTCCAAAGGCGTCTATATTAGGTGTCCAAAGGCGTCTATATTAGGTGTCCAAAGGCGTCTTTATGAAGAAAAACGTTGCATAAAATAAACCAAACGCTTCAATAATATCAATCAAATTAGAGAGACGTATGAATATTTACTAAAAAACAGCTATCAGTAATACACCAGAACTTTGATTACATGATGTGCATATCTTGATGCATAGCTTTTCTAGCTACCCTTTTAGTTTGTGCAAGGACAGATATAGAGAAGGAAAAGCAATTGATTGAGATTATGAACGCCCGCGTATTCACGTAAAACTCGCGAAATATCGTTTTCAAATATCCTAACTTCTATTTATTTTAGACATACTAACCAAAATTCTGTCTTTGCACAATGGAATTCTCTACAAAACGAGGCCATTCCTATTAAATTGTGTTTAAAATTGTTCAAGTACTTATGTTCAAAAAATGTTTATATTGTAACTAAAAAATCATTGAAAATACTTTTACTTCAAACTGAATATTTTAAATTCAACATCATTTTGCGTTTAAAACATTATAAAACACCAAAGGTTTGTACATCTTACATTTTATGTAAGAAAAAATAAGTTGCCTGTGAAATTTGAATGATTATTTTGCCAAAGTATTACTGACTCTTCGCATGCTATTTTATCAACATTTAGTAAAGAGATGCGAGTTTCCTATCCTTCTATATAAGTCATTAGAATATTTATGTACTAAGCCTCAATCACAGACAGGAGTAAAGGACTTTGGTCCCCCTACCCTATCTGACTTTCTTTTCAATTCCCCCGCCCCCGCCGCCCCCCCCCCCCCCCTCCCCCACCGGAAATTCTTCTTTTTTTTCTCAAATCTATCTTCAATCCATCAAATATACAAAAAAATGACGAACATATTAAGATTTAAATTTTTAAAAAACAACAACATTTTTCGAAAAAAAAAAATGAAAAAAAAAATCAGATGGGATTGGGGAACTTACTAAAATCCGTTTCTACTGCCTTTGCCCTCGATATGTTAATTTCAGATAAAGAGTTAAGTAAAAAAAAAGAAAAGAAAATTGCCGTGTGTCCCGTTAAAGACATTTTTGTTCTCCAAATGTTTTGTCGGTAATTAAAGAAGACGGAACAATGCATGAAACTGCGACATCAGCTGCAGCTGTTGCCGTTAATTGGCATTATCAAGGTAAAGATTAAAGGAAATATTGTTCTTTAAACGAAAAAATATATTGTACGGTAATTATATCGATATTATACAAGCACGGGGGTAAAACGGATTCATGTATCTTTGGTTAAAGACTACGCAGACGACGCAATTGTATGAATTGTATTTTTTTTTTTTGGCAAACCATCCCGCTTGAGCGGTAGAACGCTCGCTTCGCATGTGAGAGGCCCCGGGTTCAACTCCCGGTATCTCCAATTTTTACACACAAGCAACGTTTGCGCATATGTCAATCTCTAAATCAATTGTTTTCTGTCAATGTTAGATTAGAGAATATGGGGATGTAGCTCAGTGGTAGAGCGCTCGCTTCGCATGTGAGAGGCCCCGGGTTCAATCCCCAGTATCTCCAATTTTTACACATAAGCAACGTTTACGCGTATATCAATCTCTAAATCAATTGTTATCTGTCAATGTAAGATTAGAGAATATGGGGATGTAGCTCAGTGGTAGAACAATCGCTTCGCATTTGAGAGGCCCCAGGTTCAATACCCGGCAAATCCAATTTTTACACGTAACACCGTTTGCGCATATATCAATCTCTTAACCAATTGATATATGTCAATGTTAGATTAGAGAAAATGGGGATGTAGATCATTGGTAGATCGCTCGCTTCGCATGTGAGAGGCCCCGGGTTCAATCCCCAGCATCTCCAATTTTTACACGTTAACACCGTTTGCGCATTTATCAATCTCCAAACCAATTGATATCTGTCAATGTTAGATTAGAGAATATGGGGATGTAGCTCAGTGGTAGAGCGCTCGCTTCGCATGTGAGAGGCCCCAAGTTCAATCCCCGGCATCTCCAATTTTTACACGTTAACACCGTTTGCGCATATATCAATCTCCAAACCAATTGATATCTGCCAATGTTAGATTAGAGAATATGGGGATGTAGCTCAGTGGTAGAGCGCTCGCTTCGCATGTGAGAGGCCCCGGGTTCAATCCCCGGCATCTCCAATTTTTTTACGTGTAAACACTTTTGGCACATATTAATATATTAACTTCCAAACCAATTTATGTCAATGTTTTTCATGTTTTTCATGTTTTCATCAAAATAGTAATGCTATTCTGCATATATTTAATCTGTATTTTGCATTCATGTGACAGTTGTTGACCTCATTGATAATATAAATGATGAATAAAATCATCACTTTATGTAAATATTATTGTTTTTTTGTCTTGCTGAGCTAGCTACCTTCTGTATTATTATTTTTGAATGGGGTTTAACGCCATTTTCAACACATGGTAGGTTATATGTAGCATATCCAGTTTTATTGGTGGAGGAAGACTTAAGAACAAACCTGAGTATAACTGGCAAACTTTATCACATAAAGTTTTTGGAGCGAGCGGACTCGAACCTATGACTTTAGCAGTGATAAGTAAGATATTGAGACGGCGCCTTAAACCATTCGGTCACCTTCTGTAGGTAAAGAAATTATTATTATTGTTATAATTATTATTATTACTACTACTACTATTACTACTACTGCTGCTGCTGCTGCTGCTGCTGCTGCTGCTGCTGCTGCTGCTGCTGCTACTACTACTACTACTACTACTACTACTACTACTACTACTACTACTACTACTACTACTACTACTACTACTACTACTACTACTACTACTACTACTACTACTATTAAATTGTATCTAGTGAGTTTTGTATATGACTTAAACAGCCGAATTAAGATAACAGCGAATAACCTAGCATATGAAGCACGATGTGTCTCGTACAATATCCACCACTCCAAGGTCATTGTCGCTAACAGGATAAAAATTCAAACTGCCACCCAGGTTGTATATCTGCAATAAATGGTCCGATATTAAAACTATTTAGCAAAAACTACCAGCATCTGAAGGCGTTGTGTCACAAACAAGAGTCGCTACCATTTAATGTTAATGATGCGGTATATAAACAAAACTGTTACAGAATTTTGTTAGTTTTTTTTTAATTGGGTTTAACGCCATTTTCAACACAATTAAAGATATATATAGCATATCCAGTTTTATTGGTGGGGGAGGTCTCAAAATGAATCTGAGTAGAACCACCGTCCTAATGCAAGTAACTGTCGAACTTTATCACAAAAAGTTTTGGAGCGAGCGGGACTCGAACCAATGACCTCAGAGATGAGAAGTACGTTTTCCTGAGACCATCCGGCAACGGAGGACAGAAACTTTATTTTTAAAGTAATAGACCATAGCGGAAATATCTGTGTCTAGTTGTTGTTATGCACTGTGATTGGCCAACACTGACAATTCAGTAGCCTGTGTGATTGAGGTCTACTCATAAAACAGCATGCTGCATGTTTAGACATGTGTCGTACGTGCCAATGTGAGCATAACCGATTATCTAGCACTGGTTGAACAAACTTATAAACAACTATAAGTTAGATATATTGATCAGCTACAGAGGATGACACCGTTCAACATGTGCACTAACGACTGATATCTGTTGGATATTAATTACGTTTTCTTTATTTGATATTTCAACCGCAGCGGTGGTCAAGTGTTAAAGCGTCCGCTTCGCATGCGGAAGGCTGTGTGTTTCGATCTCCAGCCGGGTCATACCAAAGACTTGAGAAATGGTACTTGAAGCTTAGGACAGTTTGAAGGATAGTTCTAGGTCTGATCGACCCGGTGTCACTATGTATAATGTGACTGGGTAGTGTTTCATACCACGTATCTGCGGCGTGATACTCCAGTGTGGCAGCGCTCAGAGTACTGCCTCAAGTAGTCACGGTCGCGTTATGACTGAAAAACGATTGAAAGCGATGCTAAACACCAAACAGCACTAGTTGTCGTTGTAATCATGTTTTATTACTGAAAAGTGACATATTTTATAAATCAATCGAGATTTCCAAATACCCGAACTTTAAAAAAAACAAAACATTCTGATTCAATTTGTATGGAGCGATTGCTGATGTCAACGATAACGGCCATAGATGTCCGGCGCGTGCCTTGAACAATTAAACACACACGTGTCAATGGCGGTATTACACTTGAAACAAAAAAGCTCTTGTCACCAAATAGCAAAAATAAATATCTAAGTAACAATAGCATGAACTATACGATTATGCTCATTTAATTTGTAAACTCGCACAAACGATTTGCACCATTTGTTGTCTATTATAAAGTTTAAATAGACGGCTCGTGCTGACAAGTTATCATAAATTGAAACTGATACTATCGGCGTGCTCCTGGCGTGTCTGATATTACACGATTATTTGTTTTAACAACGCTGTCTTTGTTTTTTCCAGATATAAAAAAATGGACATGTCGGTGTTTGCCTGGTGGGGTATAGATTTACTTGCAAATATCAACAAATTACCATATCATAGCGCGAACTTTGTCCCGGTATCTGCCTCTAAGTGGTGTTTAAGGTATTGTTCTCTTGTTTAAAACTACCTAACTGCATATTAACGTAATGATGAATGTGTCCAAACGGTATATATGTACTGTTTTATATGAAAGAACACTTCTATGAACATTTGTTTGTCCATCTACCAGAGTTTTAAAAAATGATTTATGGAGTTTTAGATGTAAATTTATCATTCATTTGACGGAGCTCTAGATAAATCAATCAAACATGTCTAAAAATATTTAACATAGATTATACATCAAGCGAGATCTAGGAGCACACTACGATATTTATCAAATCAAGTCGAAACAACAAAACTACGATAGTGAAAACTAATTATTCTATTTACTAGTATTTAGCCGAGTTCTAGATTAGCTCACTTCATTTATTTAAACCGCAGCGCGGTGGTCTAGGGGTACAGCGTCCGCCTCGCATGCGGATGGCTGTGGGTTCGATCCCAGGACAGGTTATACAAAAGACTTTAAAAATGTATTAGAATCTTCCTCGTTTGGTGCTCACCATTAAGAGGAAAATTTCCATATGCAGCTGACTTTATTTTTAGCGTAGTCCCCGATGCAGCTGATTTCATTTATTTACCATATTTCCATATGCAGCTGACTATTTTTAGCGCAGTCCCCGATGCAGCTGATTTCATTTATTTAGCTAGTTCCAGATGAAGCTGACTTTATTTTTAGCGTAGTTCCAGATGCAGCTGACTTTGTTTATTTATTATTAATCGGAGTTCCAGATGCAGCTGACTTTATTTTAAGCGAAGTTTAAGATGCAGCTGACTTTGTTTATTTTGCGTATTTCCAGATGCAGCTGACTTTGTTTATTTAGCGGAGTTTCCGATGCAGCTGACTTTGTTTATTTAGCGGAGTTCCAGATGCAGCTGACATTGCTTATTAAGCGGAGTTCCCGATGTAGTTGACTTTGTTTATATAGCGTAGTTCCCGATGCAGCGGACTTTATTTATTTAGTGTAGTTTTAGATGCAGCTGACTTTGTTTATTTAGTGTTGTTTCAGATGCAGCTGACTTTGCTATTTCGCGTAGTTCCCGATGCAGCTGCATTTGTTTATTTAGCGTAGTTCCAGATGCATCCTGACTTCGTTTATTAAGCGGAATTCCAGATGCATCTGACTTCGTTTATTAAGCGGAATTCCAGATGCATCTGACCTCTTTTTATTTAGCGTAGTTCCAGATGCAGCTGACTTTGTTTATTTAGAGTAGTTCCCGATGCAGCTGAATTTGTTTATTCAGCGTAGTTCCAGATGCAGCTGACTTTGAGTATTAAGCGGAATTCCAGATGCAGCTGACTTTTTTTTTATTTAGCGTAGTTCCAGATGCAGCTGATTTGATTTTAGCGTAGTTCCAGTTGCAGCTGACTTTGTTTATTCAGCGTAGTTCCCGATGCAGCTGACGTTATTTATTTAGTTCGTTTCAGATGCAGCTGGCTTTGTTTATTTAGCGTAGTTCTAGATGCAGCTGACTTTGTTTATTTAGCGGCGTAGTTTAAGAAACAGAGTTCCAGATTTAGTACGCAGACCTATACATATATGACAGACAGTGGTTTAGTAAATGATAATTAACAGTTACAATGTTAGTTTCATGGTATAAATAATATCGAATGAATTTAAATTTAAGCAAGGGTGAAAGTGGAGAAGGTGGTATGAAAAGTATTCAAAAGTCATGTCAGAAACCAAATATAATGCAACATGATCTTACCTACTATAAATATTGTATTTGAAAATACATGTGTATCATATATATATATATGGCCATATGACAATATAGCACCCATTCAATAATAAAATGGTATTCATCCTTTAATTTATTACGTACTCTGCACTTCCGTTCGTCAAATGGTGTTCTAATTGCCCGTGTCCAACGGCCTTCCTCCATTTCTAATCAATGCGACGAGTCACATAACTTAGCAAAGATTTAAGAAACTTATCAAGTTTGATACAATTTTAAATAAGGATGAATGCTAAAATTGATAATACTATTGTAAAAGACAGTACGTGTTGACTCAGCCAAACGACTATGCCAATTTTGAATAAAATGATCACTAATTCGTTGTTTTAGTGTTAAAATTAATAGTTCCGGTGATCGTCGAGCTTGCTGTACGAGTAGCCACACATCAGTAAAGCCTAAATTTGATAAAGGATTTTTCAACAAAGAAACCAACATAGTTTTATTCGGATTCGGATATACCAGATATACCTCTAAATCAGTTAAAAGCATATTATAATGTTATTTTAAACGCTTGCATTCCGTATTTTTAACCAATATTTAATTATATTTATATATAGCTCACAAATAAGATTCACAAAATTCACCATACACAAATTCATTCTGTGAATGTTTGGGTTTTTAACACCTATTATGCTTTTTAAAAATTGTAAAAGCACTCTTTCAACAGGCAAACGGTTATTAAATCCCCAGACTTCATTCCCGTAATTCAAAATTGGTGCTTTTGTGCTTGACCTGATAGAGTGTTAATGGCTTCAGCAAAACAACCACCGACTGTAAAACTGTGCCTAGGTATGTACATCTATTAACAATATCAATGACGACAATCTTACATTTAAAAGATATATCGTTTTGCACATTCCCATCTTTTCTGAAAATAATATTGTTTGTTTTTGCTGTATTTATTTTAAGCTTCCTTTCATAACAATATGATTGATTGATTGATTGAATATTTAGCGTCATTTTTATGCCATCGAGGGCAAACAGACGATCAGTTAACCTAACCACTGTTTCCTGGGATTAACAAGTACTCGAGCACACCCCATCTTCGCAAGTAACTGATAACTTTCCCACTTGAATCAGTAGTGAGGGACGAATGCTAATGAGCCACAATGTCGTATATCAATCATCACGTCTTACTATCAATACAGGGGTCGTGAGTTCAAATTCCCCGTCCGGCAACAGTCTCTGTGATGATTGATATAACAATATGAAGCCAGTAAATCTAAACCTTATGGTAATTCACCTGATATTCTGAAAATAAAACGATATCATCAGCGTATGAATATTCCAAACATATTAATGCCAAGACCAATTAAGCCTCTACTGTAAATTCCTGTTCTATGCCATGTATAAATAAAGAAAACAATAATGGCGATAGGCACTCCGCTTGTTTAACGCCAAGCGCGCAGTAAAACTCATCACTTAAATTATTACAATATTTAACTCTTGATTTTATAGACGAATACATTGATCTAATAATATTTAATATTTTACTCCTAAATCCCAACTTAATCAATTTATACCATAAACTGTCACGTACTATGTACCCCAAAAGCTTTAATAAAGTCAATGCATGCACAATATATCGTTTTACCTTGATTAAGAATATTAGTAATCAGACCATGCAACACAAACACATTGTCAACAGTACTCTTTTTTTTTATTTATCTTAAACCGACCCGAGCCTCTTTATAAATATCATACGATTCTGCCTACTCAGAAAGTCTATTATTCAAAATGCGTGTGAAGAATTTACCTAAACAGCTTTTTAACGCAATCCCCACGATAATTATTCACTACACTTGTACTGACTGCCCTTTTAGTCCCTCGGACCAATATTCAGGAAAATAACCAATATCAAATATCCTATTTAATATTGTAATGCAGTTAACTCCAATTATTTGGCTGATTTCTCTCTCCAACTGCTCCAAATGACCGTGTTAAAAATCTATCGCACTTCAATTATTTACTTCAATTCTTTAGTTTCGCTTTTTTGCAGTATCTCATTATAGCATAAAACACGCTTTATGCAATATATATGCAATAAATATGAAGCAAATGTATTAACGATTCCCGCGTGAGTATCACGTTAACCGTTACAACAGTTATATCGGCAATAAAGCGTTCACAAGTCATTCCAGTATCGCGGATGCATCTATGACATATATTGATATTAGTACGTTTTTCACTCTTTTTTTTATTAATAATAATACACTCTTGTGATTAGACTATCAATCTACACGCGGCAACTGCAGCTGATGCTTGTTTTAATGTTCCGGTTTTCTCCTTTAATGAATTCAGATACCTTAGTTTCCCTGTCGAAAGGTCGAAACTTTAAATTGACTAATGAATAAAAACATGCAATTTCTGTGAATTTATGTCCCCCGCTTTTTTCAAAAGATTTGATTCAGGTATTTTTAAGTGTTTGCATGGAAACACCAAAAAATTACTGTTTTTCACCAATTACTGTAGAACGAAAAATGCCACAACACCTAAAATCGAACTTGGCCTGGGTTAATACTATCATTATTAACATTGTATTAAAATTTCAAAAGATTGATTCAGGCATTCTTAAGTTATTACACGGAAACCAAAATAAAAGTGTGACAGACGAACGGAAATGACGATTTTTTTCACAAATTAAAGGGAAATAACTCTACAATGAAAACAGTCACAACTCCGAAAATCACACTTATAAACATTGTATTAAAATTTCAAAATATTTGATTCAGGCATTCTTAAGTTATTGCACGGAAAACTAAAGTGTGACCAACAGACCGACGGACAGACTCAAATTAGTGTCTCCCCGGCGCTTTTTGCAAAGCAGGGGACAAAATAAAATGATTCATATAAGTCATAAAGACTGTGAGTATGTGAATATGAACGCTAAATAGTTCCGAAAAGTAGTAATAAATGCGGAATTCATTAAATGAAGCCCTTTTTACCTGTCAGCGTTGTTCGAATTAGTTATCTGTCGTCGTGACCGATATTCGCAGTTTGTCGTACGGTAGTCACAAGAAACTAACCATAAGCCTTCCTTTCTCAGCGCCCAGTATTAAAGAGTAACAAACCAAAGTACTTAAAGATGAACAAGTCTAACTACCAACTTCTAATGCTGTCCTTAAGGTATCGCTACACAGCTACGCCGCTTTTTTTACCACGGTAACATGATTTTTGCATTTAAAAAAAAGTAATTTGGTTTTGAAATATTTTCATCATGATTCATAGGGGTTGTGCTTTCTTGCCGTAGATGAGTAGGGCGAAAGGTGGCACGAAATGTACTGCAATAAGACATCACTCGTGTTCAAAAAGTGACTTTTATGTAGGATTTTAACAGAATGAGATACATGTATTTATGAGTATTTTAGGACTTCTTTTTTTAAAATAAAACAACAACTTAGTTTGTGACTGTATTATCAATCTGGTCAATCTACCAGTTATTATGCATTTTTATGTGCGGATACATTTCTGCTATGAAAAATAAATACTTAAAGAAGATTCTTTATGATTTTTTATTAAACCTTATTTTATACAGAACAAAATTCAACTATCATGTAGTGAGATCTTAATAGTATTGCCACTGAGAAAACTTTACATGCTTGCACAAACATTGTACATTTCACCATTTTCTTTTCTTTGCATGTTTTTGAGAAACTAGTAAGAATCGGATAACTACAATTAACAGTTTACTTTTCGCCAGTCAACGTCTTAAAATAACAATCTTCGATAAATTAATTGACGTAATATAGATGTTCGTGCTGGTCGGAAAGTCGCTCGTCAGCTTACGTAAAGACCTGAGTTTTACGGACAACACCGAACGGTAAATTGGTGCTGGTATTACTAGCTAAAAACCAACGAGCAAAGTGGGCTCAATAGGTTATATGCACGTAGAGTAAAAATTAACAACACTCACGATTGAAAAACAATCTGTACCGGAAGTGGTTTCATGGAGAAGCTGCATTCTGACATTGAACTTTTGAAACGTAAGAGCATCAGAAAACGACAACCCAAAGTAGGACCACTGAGTGACTACATAATTTACAGTGCAGGAGTGTAAAAAACCTATTACATATTTTTGATATTAATCTAGTGTAATATCGCTTCCAATGCATTGTTCGGTGTTTTCCGTATAACTCTTACGTAAAACGCCAACTATGTTTTCCGACTCCGACTACCAATCAGAACATCGCTCGACCAGCCGGGCGATTGTCCGACTACTTTAGGATTTTTTTTCTCGTTCCTTGTAGCGATAATCTGTTAACTTAATGGGGGGGAAAGCATCACCGAGTTATGGGATAAACACAATCTCACATTCATGCTCATTATTAAACTCGTTGACAAAAATGATAAGCCGCATTTGAGCACGTTGATTGGTCAGTTGCTTCAACTGAAAGTTTGGTAAAAGTTTAATAAGCGTCCAATTGCTATGAATTGTGGATAGCTTTTTCATTGGTGGTTAACAAACCTTATTCGGGAGATATCATGGTTTGGGATAGACTAACGAATAAGTAAGAAATGTTTCCCACTGGTATTAGTGTTTAACATAAGTTATAAAAGCATCGTAAACTAAGATATGCGACTTGTATTTGGTTGTGCGAGGTTTTACGCATTTCAGTTATTTTAACAGCGGTCACTGCACCTTATCCTTATTCCTGGAATCGGCCAGACGGATAAACAGTACTAGACGCACCTTATCCCTGCATGTTACTGGCTTTCCCAAATATTTAGCGGTGGGAAATTAATGTCCATAAAACAAAGGTCATGACAAATCATCACAGAGACCTGACTTGGGCGGGGATTCAAACTCCCAACAACTGAATTGATAGCCAGGCGTATTGCTGACTAAGCTAGTCGGGCTAAAAATACTTATAGATATTATACAGTTCAAACATATGACAGTTCATAGACGCATGCTCCTTTTACTTGTAATAAGTTACATGCCTGTGTGTTGCAGGCACAGTCTAACTCGCCATGTCGTCTGCATGGGCAAAGGGGCCGTTGTATTTCTAGAACAACTGAATGTGTTGTTTGCAACATAAAACGCGTATCCAATATCAAACACTTCAAAGAAAAACATGTGCAATAAAATGAATTAATCCGTCATTAGCACAAAGTTATCAAGTTTGCATCACACTTATATTTTTCCAGAAGACATTTATAGCGCGGGTCGTCTGACTCGTTAAAGTATTGGATTGCCATTAAAATGTCGTCTGAAGACAATATCAGCATACAGCAGGAAAATGATTTATTTAGAAATGATATGCTGCATTCAAGCCGTGTGCGGCTTTGTTTATGCATTCGAGTTGCATGTTGTTGCAGCGTTTTTGCGCGTAACCTATTGTATATGATCATGAAAACTGCGATTGTAGTAAGAAATAGTATATAAAGCAGATTGTTTAGACATAACATACAGACAATTCTGTTTTAGTTGTATCTTCGATTGCCTTTTAGAAACAACTTATATATTGTATTAAACGACTATTTGCTGAAGTGGATTCAGGTTTCAGTATAATGTATTAACTTAATTCGATTGTGAAATACGCACAGGGTGTGTTTGAATCGCCATTGAGTTCGTTTCCACGAAATCCTTCAGGTCGATCCGAGGAAGCCGCGAACTCTGTCCTGAGCGCTCCACATTCAATCCACTTCACCACCGGTCCATCGCCACACCCATTTCAAGTTTTCATAATAGGGCATCATCTGTTAACACTCCATGCATACTCAAACAAGCAAATAAAATAAGGACGGCCAATATGAACCGGAACTGGGCCATTTTGACTATTTCCGATTGTTTGAAACTAAAGTCTCTCCTTAAATCAACTCATGATCAAAAAGAAGTCAGTGTAATGTTGAGGCCGACAATTTTGAAGTTTATTTGTATTGATTCATATTAATGTTGAAGAGCACTGACACCAAATATATATACATACTATGCTCATTTACACCCAGATCCGTATATTACTTTTTTTTTAATGGGGTTTAACGCCATTTTCAACACATTTCAGGTTATATATGGCATATCCAGTTTTTGTGGTGGAGGAAGATGTCAGACTGTGTCAGACTGAGTAGAACCACCGTCCTTCAGCAAGTAACTGGAAACTTTCTCACATAAAGTTTTTGGAGCGAGCGGGACTCAAACCTACGACATTAGCGGTGAGAGGTAAATGATCTTGAGACATTTGACCACTCGACCACGGAAGACCCATCCGTATATTTCATATACAATCTAAAATAACATTATCTAGGCTTCTTTTATTTTATTCACTTACATAAAACAAATAATTGAAAATTGAACCGGTTATAAGGAGCAGCTAATTAATAATATTGTCAGTCATTAAGTGATTTCATGTTGATCCCGTTATTGGTCCTCGGGTAGCCATATGGGCCCGCGACCTACGGCCTTGAGTCAGTATGGCACTCATTGGAGCAATAACTTTGTCAATATGAAATCGATTAATCATAACATTTAAGTATGCCTTCGTCGTAAAATTTGAATGGGTTGGGCAAATTTAAGTGGGGGTCTTATACGCATTTGGAGGGGGTGCGTAGGCCGGTTACACTGTCTACTTAATACGTCCGTCGTTTGCCTACCGCTGATACATTTAGGTTACAGAACGGACCCAGCTCTCCGGCGTGAGTCCGTTACAAAGCCATTGGATTTGAGCACGTTGATTGGCCAGTAACCACAGGAACAAGTTTGAATGACGTCACAGTTTAGTAAGCGTTCAGTTACTATGAATTGTGGGACAGTCATAGAATTCCCTGCTTTTTCATTGTGGGTTAATAGACCTGATTCGGGAGATATCAAGTTCTGGGATATTCTATCTTTTGATGTTCAACAAGAAACTAACTAAAAGGCGCGTACCTGCCTATACGCAAGTACGCAGCTGCGTACGCATCATTTTGCAAATTACCTTGTTACCAGAGGATGGAGAAACGGACACGACTTCGAAATCTGTATGAAATTAGATGGGCAAGTCGGGCATACTCCTTGTACACGTTTAAATCAGTCAACTCTACACTTGTAAGTTCATCGGAAGTGCTAAAGCATGAAGGACTAGCCGTGCTACATAGTTACAGACGTGAGCACCTTTCCGGACTAGTCGTGCTACATAGTTACAGACATGCTCACCTTTCAGGACTAGCCGTGCTACATATTTACAGACATGAGCACCTCTCCGAACTAGCCGTGTTACATAGTCACAGAAATGAGCACCTTTCTGGACTAGCCGTACTACATATTACTGGCATGAGCACCTTTCCGGACTAGCCGTGCTACAGAGTTACAGACATGAGCACCTTTCCAGACTAGCTGTGCTACATGGTTACAGGCATGAGCACCTTTCCAGACCAGCCGTACTACAGAGTTACAGACATGAGCACCTTTCCAGACCAGCCGTACTACACAGTTACAGGCATGATCACCTTTCCAGACTAACTGTACTACATCGTTACAGAGATGAGCACCTTTCCGGACAAGCCGTGCTACAGAGTTACAGACATGAGCACCTTTCCAGACTAACTGTACTACATAGTTACAGAGATGAGCACCTTTCCAGACAAGCCGTGCTACAGAGTTACAGACGTGAGCACCTTTCGGACTAGCCGTGCTACATAGTTACAGAGATGAGCACCTTTCCGGATTAGCCGTGCTACATAGTTACAGAGAGGAGCACCTTTCCGGACTAGCCGTGCTACAGAGTTACAGACATGAGCACCTTTCCGGACTAGCCGTGCTACATGGTTACAGGCATGACCACCTTTCCAGACCAGCCGTACTACACAGTTACAGGCATGATCACCTTTCCAGACTAACTGTACTACATAGTTACAAACATGAGCTCCTTTCCAGACTAGCCATGCTACATAGTTACAGACATGAGCACCTTTCCGGACTAGCCGTGCTACTGAGTTACAGATATGAGCACCTTTCCGGAGTAGCCGTGCTACATAGTTACAGAAATGAGCACCTTTCCGGACTAGCCGTGCTACATAGTTACAGACATGAGCACCTTTCCAGACTAGCTGTGCTATTCCGGACTAGCTGTGCTACATAGTTACAGTTACGAGCACCTTTCCGGACTAGCCATGCTACATGGTTACAGGCATTAGCACCTTTCCAGACCAGCCGTACTACACAGTTACAGGTATGAGCACCTTTCCAGACCAGCTGTACTACATAGTAACAGACATGAGCATCTTTCCGGACTAGCCGTGCTACATGGTTACAGACATGAGCACCTTTCCATACTAGCCGTGCTACATGGTTACAGACATGAGCACCTTTCCAGACAATTCGTGCTACATAGTTACAGACATGAGCACTGCTACATAGTTACAGACATGAGCACCTTTCCGGACTAGCCATGCTACAAAGTTACAGACATGAGCACCTTTCTGGACTAGCTGTGTTACATAGTTAAAGGCATGAGCACCTTTCTAGACTAGCCGTGCTACATAGTTACAGAAATGAGCACCATTCCGGACTAGCTGTGCTACATAGTTACAGGCATGAGCAACATTCCAGATTAGCTGTGCTACATAGTTACAAACATGAGCACCTTTCCGGACCAGCCGTGCTACATGGTTACAGACATGAGCACCTTTCTGGACTAGCCGTGTTACATAGTTACAGGCATGAGCACCTTTCCGGACTAGCCATGCTACATAGTTACAGGCATGAGCACCATTCTTGACTAGCTTTGTTACATTGTTACAGGCATGAGCACCTTTCCGGACTAGCCGTGCTACATAGTTACAGGCATGAGCACCTTTCCAGACTAGCTGTGCTACATAGTACAGACATGAGCACCTTTCCGGACTATCCGTGCTACATGGTTACAGACATGAGCACCTTCACATACTAGCCATGCTATATGGTTACAGGCATGAGCACCTTTCCGGACTAGCCGTGCTACATAGTTACAAAAATGAGCACCTTTCCAGACTAGCTGTGCTATTCAGGACTAGATGTACTACATAGTTACAGACATGAGCACCTTTCCAGACTAGCCGAGCTACATAGTTACAGACATGAGCACTTTTCTGGACTAGCCGTGCTACATAGTTACAGACATGAGCACCTTTCCGGACTAGCCGTGCTATTCTAGAATAGCAGTGCTACATACTTACAGACATGAGCAT
Organism: Panopea generosa; assembly: GCA_029582155.1. Classification (NCBI taxonomy): domain Eukaryota; kingdom Metazoa; phylum Mollusca; class Bivalvia; order Adapedonta; family Hiatellidae; genus Panopea; species Panopea generosa. The sequence continues at coordinate 69,787,945 of CM055897.1, forward strand.
CTTTCTGGATTAGCTGTGCTACAGAGTTACAGACATGAGCACATATCCAGACTAGCCATGCTACATATTTACAGACATGAGCACCTTTCAGGACTAGCCTTGCTACATAGTTACAGAGATGAGCACCTTTCCGGACTAGCCGTGCTGCATAGTTACAGACATGAGCACCTTTACTGACTAGCCGTGCTACATAGTTACGGACATGAGCACCTTCCCGGACTAGCCGTGCTACATAGTTACAGACATGAGCACCTTTCCATCCCGACTAGCCGTGCTATTCGTACTAGCTGTGCTACATAGTTACAGACATGAACACCTTTCCGGACAAGCTGTTCTACATAGTTATAGACATGAGCTCTTTTCTGGACTAGCCGTGCTCATAGTTACAGACATGAGCACCTTTCCAGAATAGCCGTGCTATTCCGGACTAGCCATGCTACATAGTTACAGACATGAGCACCTTTCAGAACTAGTAGTTCTACATAGTTACAGAAATGAGCACCTTTCCGGACTAGCCATGCTACATAGTTACAGAAATGAGCACCAGCCCGGACTAGCAGTTCTACATAGCTACAGACATGAGCACCTTTCCGGACTAGCCGTGCTACATAGTTACAGACATGAGCACCTTTCCGGACTAGCCGTGCTACATAGTTACAGATATCAGCACCTTTCCGGACTAGCCATGCTACATAGTAACAGGCATGAACACCTTTCCGGACTAGCCGTGCTACATAGTTATAGGCGTGGGCACCTTTCTGGACTAGCCGTGGTACATAGTTACAGAAATGAGCACTTTTCCGGACTAACCGTGCTACATAGTTACAGGCATGAGCACCTTTCCGGAATAGCCGTGCCACATAGTTACAGGCATGAGCACCTTTCTGGACTAGCCATGCTTGATAGTTACAGGCATGAGCACCTTTCTGGACCAGCCGTGCTACATAGTTACAGGCATGAGCACCTTTCCGGACAAGCTGTGCTACATAGTTACAGATATGAGCACCTTTCTGGACTATCCGTGCTATTCCGGACTATTCGTGCTACATAATTACAGACATGAGCACCTTTCCGGACTAGCCGTGCTTAATGGTTACAGACATGAGCACCTTTCTGGACTAGCCATGCTACATGGTTAGAGACATGAGCACCTTTCCGGACATGCCGTGCTACATATTTACAGACATGAGCACCTTTCCAGACTAGCCGTACTACATAGTTACAGACATGAGCACCTTTCAGGACTAGCCATACTACATAGTTACAGACATAAACACCTTTCCAGACTTGCCGTGCTACATGGTTACAGGCATGAGTACCTTTCTGGACTACCCGTGCTACATGGTTACAGGCAAGAGCACCTTTCTGGACTAGCCATGCCACATGGTTACAGACATGAGCACCTTTCCGGTCTAGCCCTGCTACATAGACGAACATGAGCACCTTTTCAGACTAGCCGTGCAACATGGTTACAGACATGAGCACCTTTCAAGACTAACCGTGCTACATGGTTACAGGCATGATCACCTTTTCAAACTAGCCGTACTACATGGTTACAGGCATGAACACCTTTCCAGACTAGCCTTACTACATAGTTACATGCATGAGCACCTTTCTGAACTAGCCATGCTACATAGTTACAAAAATGAGCACCTTTCCGGACTAGCCATGCTACATAGTTACAGACATATGAGCACCTTTCCGAACTAGCTTTGCTACAAAGTGACAGACATGAGCACCTTTCTGGACTAGCCGTGCTTCATAGTTACAGGCATGAGCGCCTTTCCGGACAGGCCATGCTTCAAAGTTACAGGCATGAGCACATTTCCGGACTAGCCATGCTACATAGTTACAGGCATGAGCACCTTTCCGGACTAGCCGTGCTACATAGTTACAGGCATGAGCACCTTTTTGGACTAGGAGTGCTACATAGTTACAGCAATGAACACCTTTCCGGACTAGCAGTGCTACATAGTTACAGACATGAGCAAGTTGACATTGAGAATGTAATTACAAAATTTTCCGGTAAGAAAGCCCGGAAATTAGACTTTAAAGTTTAGAATCGTGGATGATCAGTTTGGTACAAATTAAATAAAACGTCATTAAACATCAAAACATTTTAATAAGTGTTTTGTTATTTTTACTATTTTGTTTAAAAACGAGATTAACCAAACGTCCTAACAATTAGACTATGGCACTCAACGTGATGGATCTATCACACGGCATTGTTTAAGTGTTACAGGTTTCTAGATCTGATGTAAATTGCTTAAAAGACCGCTTCTTGGGAGGAAGACAATACTAAATAAGAGGCAATTACATTCCTGGCTGGGAGGGGCCCGAACTGGCGACTTCCGGAACGTAAATTCCCGAATTCACTTCAGTATATCATGAGTACGCGCCTGACTATCCATAACGTTTTTCACCTTCATTATTGAAGATTTACACACTTAATAAATATCGAAAGAATAACGAATATCAAACTTTCTTCTAATTGTGTAAAATATACAGTATTTGTTGAATACTCCTTATAGCTATGTAAATAATACAAGTTTGTAAAATATACAGTAACTGTTGTGTAAAACTTAAAGCTGTGTGAATTATACAATTGTGTAAAATATACAGTAACTGTTGTGTAATACTTTCATATGTGTAAAAAATAATGCAGTATGAAAACATTTAAAAGTCAAACATTATTATTTTCGGATGGCCCTTTTTTCGGATGGCCCTTTTTTCCTGAGTAGATCGGGAACAAACAAACACTATTTAAGGTGACGTCTAAAAGATTACATAAAAGTTCACGAAATAATGACTTGCGGTCAAAAGATATTTTTAAAACTCACACCACTATTATCTCAATTGAACACTCCGGCCAGATGAAGGAGGTAGAAGTAAAACTATAGTTCTTTTTTCTTTTTTTCAGGGCTTTATATTGCAGTGATATTTTTCTACCAGTTGTTAAACGGTTAGTATTTTAGATATCACCACTGAAAAGTTGATGCTGATACCAGCTTTCTAGCCAATGTTTGTGTCATTTTAGAATTGTTTGTTCGATCGTTGGCGAATAGTTGACATATTATTATAATATGTATCACAAAATTATTGAATTAAAAAAAAATGGTCAATGTATGATTTTTTTTCTTTACTTGAAGCAGTGAAGAATTTGAGCACAGTAAAATGATGCCGTTTTTCGCCCACTGTGTTTTGAACATAAATGTTACAATGGAGCCATATGGGGAATGTAATATCGTCGTGAGACGTTAACGGATAAAAATAGCCATTGTCTACACTACAGACTGGTTGTTTGCTTACTTTAATGTATTCGGCCCTTTTAACCCGTCCCAGATAATATTGGTGTCTTATATTTTTAACGTCTGCACAGCCGCTGTATGCAGCAACTGTTATTGACATGCATCTCTTATACGGAGAATGCATTTCCAGTAAGCACGTGAAAAAAATAATAAATATGTAAATATAAATACAAATCGTTTTTTTTTCTGTTTGTTTCAAGCTGTTGTTTGAGTTTATTTTTGCATGTCTGTAATATATTTCTGAAAGAAATGCACAGATATCCGTGACGTTAGTTGTATAATATTGCATCTGTTGCATATGTTATGTAATGTAAAAAAAAATAAGATGCACCACTTTGACAGGACGGGCTCCATTGTTCAGTATATGACAGGTTATATATGGCATATACAGTGTTCGGTACATGACGGGTTATATATGGCATATACAGTGTTCAGTACATGACGGGTTATATATGGCATATACAGTGTTCAGTATATGACGGGTTATATATGGCATTTACAGTGTTCGGTACATGACAGGTTATACATGGCATATACAGTGTTCGGTATATGACGGGTTATATACGGCATATACAGTGTTCAGTAAATGACGGGTTATATATGGCATATACAGTGTTAAGTACATGACGGGTTATATATGGCATATACAGTGTTCAGTAAATGACGGGTTATATATGGCATATACAGTGTTCAGTATATGACGGGTTATATATGGCATATACAGTGTTAAGTACATGACGGGTTATATATGGCATATACAGTGTTCAGTAAATGACGGGTTATATATGGCATATACAGTGTTCAGTAAATTACGGGTTATATATGGCATATACAGTGTTCAGTATATGACGGGTTATATATGGCATATACAGTGTTAAGTACATGACGGGTTATATATGGCATATACAGTGTTAAGTACATGACGGGTTATATATGGCATATACAGTGTTCAGTATATGACGGGTTATATATGGCATATACAGTGTTAAGTACATGACGGGTTATATATGGCATATACAGTGTTCAGTATATATGGCATATACAGTGTTCAGTAAATGACGGGTTATATATGGCATATACTGTGTTCAGCAAATGACGGGATATATATGGCATATACAGTGTTCAGTATATGACTGGTTATATATGGCATATACAGTTTTCAGTATATGACGGGTTATATATGGCATATACAGTGCTCAGTATATGACAGGTTATATATGGCATATACAGTGTTCAGTAAATGACAGGTTATATATGGCATATACAGTGTTCAGTATATGACGGGGTAGTTTAAAACTCTACATATAACGAATCATTTTAGGGAAAAATTGTCACAATCTTTACTGCGTGCAAACCTGCAAAACGGATCAAACTGAAATCATAATGAAATCACGTGACTCATTTACTGCGTTTCAAAATATGTTGCCGTTTTAAGTGGGAAATGTATTTTAGTCTAAAGTAGTTAGGAAAGCCTTATTTCAAATATTATTTTGGCATGTTTAAATTGATATATGTTTAACAATACGAGGTCAGTGAGTATATAAACAGCATGGTATAATGCGTAAAAATGTTTTAGTCAATTTGAAAAATATTAAAAATCCTGATATATTCCCTTTAAATACGTTATATCTATTTCTGTCTAATAGGCTCTCTGGCAAAACATTAGACGGCACTCCATTTCGAAGAATTGTTATTTCATCATTTTTATTCGAATGGTAAATACCAAACAATTACATTTTCAAAGATTTATTACCCATGCTTTCAAAAGTAGCGGGACACTACTACTTTTACAAATACTTTTAAGAACTTCTTAAATATATTGAAGTATGTCATATGTACATTCGTGCGTGTGCATATTGCTGAGGGCTGCACTGTGCAATTTTTGTTTAATAAAGTATTACTATCTATCATTATTATTATTATTATTATTATTATTATTATTAAATAACATTAATACAACTTTAATGTACGTACGTGCTTACGCACAAAATATTATTTCGAATACCGAGTTGTGCATACCTTAAAAATAAAGACATGCAGGCGCTGATAGCTGTGACGTACGATGTCCCATTGGGGCCATCGTGCAAAGTCGAAAATTTGAAACTACGATGGTGAAAAGTTAAATTAATTTCGACTTTTCACCATCGTAGTTTTGACTTTTCATCATCGTAGTTTCGTTGTTTTGACTTTTTTCATCATCGTAGTTTCGTTGTTTCATCTGGACGTAATTTAAAAAAATATGCAGAGATGGCCCTCAACGGGACACCGTAGTGACGTTAAAACCAATAAAAAACTTCGTTCAGTAATACACTTTCCGCAGTAACTGTTAATATCAACAGTATAACATCACTGTAACTACATTGACTGGGGCGTAGCTTAGCTGAAAACGATGTGTAGGCACAGATGTAACAGTTCCGGGGGGCATGCTCCCCCGATTTTTTTTCAGATAAGCTGTCGTAGATACGATTGGTGTATAATTCACTTAAGCTTTAAGAGGCCTGGTTATTCTTAATATTAAATTTGAATTCACTGTTTTATAACTATATAAATTGATAAAATGATATACAATGATTTTTGTTACGAATTTATAGTTTACCACCACCAACTACCACCTCCTCCATCTCCTAGGTGTCCGATTTTTATCACATTTTTGGCATTTTTATTTTTTTTCGATTTCTAAGAAAAGAGTGTAGACAATAGCTTATAATGTCTATAGGAAGATACGCCCCTGATTGGAACAGTGTTTTAAGACATTTCTGTGAACGAATTTCTATAAATGAAAAATAAAATACATTTTTTTTTCTATTTGTATCCAAATTTGTCTTCGAGTTTTAAATAAAATAGTGCAGGTAATGAAGCGTTTTCTTTGTTTTATTTATTACCAAACGACTTGAATCGAAACAGATGATTTATCTCTTAGCACTTATATTATGTTTCCGCACAAATATTACTGAAACATTAATTTATAATAATAATGTTCAGGTTGACAAAGACGATGGCATAAACATTAGTGGAAGCTTGACGATAGAAAATTTTCAATCTATCATATCAGCTGATCAAGTGAGAATGTCAAACAAATATTATAATAGTTGATGTATTTCCGATCAGTGCATAAAATGTCCGACTGCCAACAATGTCCGCATTAAGATTTTAGACACACGCATTCAGAACCACTTCGCGGAGCGCCAGGTCCAGTGATAGAACATCGAACTCATGGTTGGAGGGTCGTGGGTTCGATTCTCCACAAGACACTTTCCCGCATATGCTTAGTACTAGTTCTAATCAGGAAGACTTCGAGCGTGATTTGCCTAGTTATTGGAACTTGTTTCACAATCGAAGTAAATTAAATAAGTTTAAACTAACCATTTATATATATATCGCGCTACATTTGGTGTAAAAAGATACCAAATGCCTTTTTTATTTCATATACACTCGGTACTTTTTTCTCCAATGGGGCGTAATCGTATATCGTGGTTTTCAAATAGAAATAATAATGGGCTGGTGATCTTAACGGACTAAGTAAATATCTTGGAACATGTCACCTGCTTATTCTATACTGGCCTGAATACATGAACGCAACTCTTTCATTGAACATTTATAGAAATTTGCGGTTCATATTCCATAAACTGATGCCTATGAACGACCATTTTCCTGTTCGCTATATTTTATGATAAAACAGTGTTGCCGAGACAATGCGATTGACTAATAAAACATAAAATCATCATAAGTGGATGCAAAAGCTCTCCAGCGGACTGTGCTGCGTATACAACAATTGCTTCCCTATATTTTAGTAGAGAAATCATATTATGCTGGGCCCGATGATTTAGAATACGTGCATTTTATACTTGATATATGTTTAACGCTCATAATACCAGTATATGAAAACGTCTACAACGAGCAGTTAAGATGAGCTTTGCCGGTACCACTAATTTCACACATGTTACATGTAAAATAAAATCTTAAAATGTTTTATTTTAATGCATTTAACATGCAGCATTTTGACAGTTAAGTGTCATGTAACGTTTCTGGCGACAATGGAGAAATAGTACTGAACAGAACACCAAACCCGCCACTTTTGTAGTTTTAATATCTTAGTCGAAACATAGAGTAGCGTCATCAAAATGTGTATAAAACATAAACAGACAGTTATATATGTTTTTATATAACACTGTTCTTTCTTATTCAAGTCCAAATTTCAAGGAAATTGCTTTAGGTCTCACTGAAGAATTAACTCCCTTACATGACAGTAGCAAGATTATTACGCCAAAGAAATTAGAGCTGTGTAAAGCGGTTAGGCATTTTTTTTGTTAAAAATGCATAAAATATCATATTTCTTTGTGCATATGGGAACATTGGAACATTTTCATGATTTCTGCAAAGTTTGGGTGACATTGGGAACTGTTTAATGATGCGTAGTGATACACTTCAACAAATGGGCAGAATTGTCAAAAATGAAGGGGTGTCATCAAACCATCGAAATTGTGAAACAGCAACCTGGCCAACCCCATGTTTTTTTCTGCATATTTGGACCAACAGAGGACTATCTATGGGAATAAGGCACTTTTAGAACCATTGGTAATGTATCCAGTGTTCCAGAAGTGCATGTCTCTATATGTAGAACAGTACAAAATTGATTGGTGTGTGAGACGTTTAGTACTTTTTGAGAAAATACATAAAATGTCACGTACATAAAATATCAGGTGGCGGGTTAGCCGTTCCGTTCAGTATATACATGTATAAAATAAAATAAACGGTGTGCAATATTGACTTGTCGGACAAAAAACTGCACTTTTTGTTGTTTGAGAGATGCACCGGATTACCTTTTGGCAGTGTTAATAATCGAAATCAAGGTGGCTATAACTAAACATTAAATATATTTTTATATTATCCAATCTTGCAGGCGAAAATGTTTTGCGCAGACAATAACTACAAAGAGAATATGTTCTATAGATATCATCATCAAGTTCACAGTCGATGCTGTCAATAGAGTTTAACGTAAGGTAGATGATATATATATACACCGTTATCTCTTTTATGACATGCAACACGATAAACTGCATTTAATTATTCGTGTCAGTCGGGTTATCAATAATAATATCGTATGCTCGATTAACATTTCCAGATTGGAACATAAAGACTTAAAAGAACCCAAAAGAGAATAATTTGCATAGGTTTCACGAGGACATTAGTTTGTTAATGATTTAATTAACGAGAAAAAAATAATAATTGATTTGTGTGGAAAAACATCCTAAGTAGTGTCGATATGTGACAGTTTTTGTTACAAAGGTAGTCACCCATGTGTTTCAGTGAAGAGATATTTTAAAGGGGATGGGGGAGGAGGGATACCTTAATGAATGAACCCTTGTATAACCACCGTCCTTCCGCAGGTAACTGGCACCCCCTCTCTTTTTCTTTTGCTTCTAATTTTTATTTTTTATTAGATCTATGTCTTTCTTCTTTTTTTTTCACTTCTTATTCTCCGCGGCCGAGTGGTCTAAGGCACCCTTTCAAGATCACTAACCTCTCACCGCTAAGGTCGTAGGTTCGAGTCACGCTCACTACAATAACTTTATGTGAGAACGTTAACCAGTTACTTGCGGAAGGACGGTGGTTCTACACAGATATATTCTGAGTTCTTCCTCCACCAATAAAACTGGACATGCCATATATAACCTGAAATGTGTTGGAAATGACGTTAAACCCCATTCACTTATTATTATTTTCTCCTTCATCGATGTCATTGTTTTCCTTCTCGTCTTCTAGTTTACCAGTTGTTCTTATCGCTATATCTATTACGCAGACAAAGTGATCATGTTTAAATTTTTAATGCGCAGAAGGTATAAAAGTTTAAAAATTGGTACAGGTCGTGTAATCATACATATATACTTCCTCAATAAAACGAACAAAGATAACCCGATGTATACATTTTAGTTTCTGTTTATAAAACTGATTACCGACAAAACTACCGTCGTTTTGATTTTTAACAAAAGGTCAATTAATACTTAAGCCTGAATGTGATTAAGGAGGAATATACCATTTAAAATATTTGGTATATAATGAAAAAAGTAATTTCCAATGTGAAAATGTTTGGGGGTTTTTCTGCGGTAAATATAACATAATATTATTTTTGCATGTGACGTCGTTAACATGGCCATATTCAGTATTTTTGTTTCCATTTTGTTCATAAGGTAACACTCAACTGAGGTCGAAAATATGTTTACCTTTAGCGTTATTGTTATCTAGGGCAATCGTTACTTACCTGTGGTGGAGGTTGTTGCATTAATTAAGTCTAGTGTTTACCTTTAGCTGAGGTCGTTACCTTAGATAGCGTTATTGTTATCTAGGGCAATCGTTACTTACCTGTGGTGGAGGTTGTTACATTAATTAAGTCTAGTGTTTACCTTTAGCTGAGGTCGTTACCTTAGATAGCGTTATTGTTATCTAGGGCAATCGTTACTTACCTGTGGCGGAGGTTGTTGCATTAATTAAGTCTAGTGTTTACCTTTAGCTGAGGTCGTTACCTTAGATAGCGTTATTGTTATCTAGGGCAATCGTTACTTACCTGTGGTGGAGGTTGTTGCATTAATTAAGTCTAGTGTTTACCTTTAGCTGAGGTCGTTACCTTAGATAGCGTTATTGTTATCTAGGGCAATCGTTACTTACCTGTGGCGGAGGTTGTTACATTAATTAAGTCTAGTGTTTACCTTTAGCTGAGGTCGTTACCTTAGATAGCGTTATTGTTATCTAGGGCAATCGTTACTTACCTGTGGTGGAGGTTGTTACATTAATTAAGTCTAGTGTCTACCAAACGAAAAAATTATAATTAACGAAAAAAAATAAATAATTGATTTGTGTGGAAAAACATCCTAAGTAGTGTCTATATGTAACAGTATTTGTTCCAAGGGTAGTCACCCATGTGTCTCAGCGAAGAGATATTTTTAAAGGGGATGGGGGGGGGGGGGATACCTTAATGAATGAACCCTTGTATAACCACCGTCCTTCCGCAGGTAACTGGCACCCCCTCTCTTTTTCTTTTGCTTCTAATTTTTTTTTTTATTAGATCTATATCTTTCTTCTTTTTTTTCACTTCTTATTCTCCGCAGCCGAGTGGTCTAAGGCGCCGTCTCAAGATCACTTACCTCTCACCGCTAAGGTCGTAGGTTCGAGTCACGCTCACTACAATAACTTTATGTGAGAACGTTTACCAGTTACTTGCGGAAGGACGGTGGTTCTACTCAGTCTGATACAGTCTGAGTTCTTCCTCCACCAATAAAACTGGACATGCCATATATAACCTGAAATGTGTTGAAAATGACGTTAAACCCCATTCACTTATTATTATTTTCTTCTTTATCGATGTCATTGTTTTCCTTCTCGTCTTCTAGTTTACCAATTGTTCTTATCGCTATGTCTATTACGCAGACAAAGTGATCATGTTTATTTTTTTAATGCGCAGAAGGTATAAAGTTTAAAAATTGGTACAGGTCGTGTAATCATACATATATACTTCCTCAATAAAACGAACAAATTTAACCCGATGTATACATTTTAGTTTCTGTTTATAAAACTGGTTACCGACAAAACTACCGTCGTTATGATTTTTAACAAAAGGTCAATTAAAACTTAAGCCCGGGTGTGATTAAGGAGGAATATGATTGATTGATTGATTGAATATTTAGCGTCATTTTTATGCCATCGAGGGCTAACAGACGATCAGTTAACCTAACCACTGTTTCCTGGGATTAACCAGTACTCGAGCACACCCCATCTCCGCAAGTAACTGATAACTTTCCCACTTGAATCAGTGGTGAGAGACGAATGATAATGAGACACAATGTCGTATACCAATCATCACGGACACTGTTGCCGGGCGGGGGATTCGAACTCACGACCCCTGGATTGATAGTCAGACGCATACCCGACTGAGCTAATCGGGCCATGCGAGGAGGAATATACCATTTAAAATATTTTCGAAATCAATAGTATATTTGGTATATAATGAAACTAGAATTAATTTCCAATGTGAAAATGTTTTTTTTTCTGCGGTAAATAAAACATATATTTACATGTGACGTCGTAAACATGGTCATATTTAGTATTTTTGTTTCGATTTTGTACATAAGGTAACACTCAACTGAGGTCGAAAAATATGCAATTTTGCTGCTATAAATCGGGTCTTCAAAAAGACTGAGCACACATATAAATATATGTTATATTTACCGCAGAAAAAATACATATTCACATCGGAAATTACTTTTAGTTTCATTATAAAATAAACTAACCACTGATTTCGGAAATGATTTAAATGGTAGATTCCTCCTGAATTAAAACATATCAAAGCCGCTCTCTTTAATGTATATAGCTGGGCGCGATTAGCTCAGTCGGTAGAGCGTCTGACTATCAATCTAGGGATCGTGAGTTCGAATCCCCGCCCGGCAACAGTCCCCGTGTCATTGTGTCTCATTATCATTCGTCTCTCACCGCTGATTCAAGTGAAAAAGTTATCAGTTACTTGTGGAGCTGGGGTGTTCTTGAGTACTCACGTTCCCAGGAAACAGTGAGTAGGTTTACTGATCGTAAATGGCATAAAAATGATGCTAAATCTTCAATCAATCAATCAATCAATCAATCAATCAATCAATCAATCAATCAATCAATCACTATAAGGTATAATCAATTTCATTTCCCAGACTACCACTTTGAGTACAATCATACGATTGATTGAAATTAGACCTAACCATTTGTATGTCATGTGCGTACAAATAAAGAAAATGCCCCTAAATAAACCAATATGAAAGGCATGGCCACGTAATTGTGTGGGCTTATTTACAATATAAAGTAGAATATACACAAAAAAACATTCGTAATAAACTTTGGCATGACATAAATGTATGTATTTATAGTATGTTGGTAAACCTTCGAATTAAACATTCATAACGCAGCGTGATAGGCAGTCCATACGGTCCAATAATATGAGGGTATCATGCGAGCGATATATCTACTTGTTAAACAGCGTATCATATGTCAACTTGTAAGTTATATCGGCGTTATCTGGATTTAAGATCTACGATAATGTATCATTGCATGTTAAATCTGGAGACCATATTGTTCTTTATCATTGTTATAACACAAGTTAACACGCCACCGACTGTTTTAACTGTATAGTCAAATTAGTCGACGCACTTGTTGGTACAAGATACCTAACTATACCGTGACATATTAATAATATGCGCAATTGTTATGTCCGAAACCAACTTAATAACGGAATCACAGGTTCATCCTAATGCAAGACAAGTGCACATTTGCCATGAATAATATGCGCAGTTCTCTTGTACGTACTCCTTAACGGAATCACAGGTTCATCCTAATGCAAGACAAGTGCACATTTGCCATAAATAATATGCGCAGTTCTCTTGTCCGTACTCTTTAATGGAATCACAGGTCCATCCTAATGCAAGACAAGTGCACATTTACCATGAATAATATGCACAGTTCTCTTGTCTGTACTCCTAAACGGAATCACAGGTCCATCATAATGCATAAATATTGTTTTACTCCGTAATGTTTGTCTTGACAATGTGATATAATTGATGTGATATAATAGTCTCTTACAATTCTTATAGAACGACATGATTTATGTGTTAATGTTATGTTAAACTGTAAATAGTATATGTTTATACTATGATGAGACTTGAATAATATATATATATATATATATATTTATATAATGCAAGATAAGTCCGCATAAACCATAAATATTATATGCAGTTCTTATGTTCGTACTAATAATGGAATCACAGGTCCATCATAATGCAAGATAAGTCTGCATTTACCATACATATATATGCAGTTCTTATGTTCGTACTAAATGCAGGATAAGGGCGCATTTCAAACAATACCAGTTGCCTTTAAAACATGTGCGAATAATTGGTCTTCAGTTGATTGAGAGGATAAAAACAAGACCTAAGTCTTTCTCTTAGTCACGTAATTGTGACTAAATAAGATTCCGTTTTTTAGATATTTGAAAAAATTTAATCTTAATCGTGGAAATGGCTCTTATCCCTTTTCTCCTATCTATATCCATCAGTGGTTAAAATTTGCGGTTTAATTTTAAGAACGCAGTTTGTGGTTATCTTTATATAACTGAAGTTTAAACTATACAATGCCTTGATCAAATAACTGACCTGAAAGAAGAAAAAAGAGAAGAAAGATAATGACTGACATTGAAATCGACAATTTTTTAATTTTTAACCATAGCATAAAACTATATGAAAATCATAGTAAGCGTAACAATGCAAATGATAGACAAACGCAAGGCACTTACACCAGTGACCACGTGTTCAATAACAGCCGCCACCAGAGGTAATCATAAATGCAACACTTACGCTAACATAAGAAAAAAACGCGAAAAGGTAAACAATAGACTTAATGTAACAACCTCCGCCACAGGTAAGTAACGATTGCCCTAAATAACAATAACGCTATCTAAGGTAACGACCACAGCTAAAAGTAAACACTAGACTTAATTAATGCAACAACCTCCGCCACAGGTTAGTTACGATTGCCCTAAATAACAATAACGCTATCTAAGGTAACGACATCAACTAAAGGTAAACACTAGACTTAATTAATGTAACAACCTCCACCACAGGTAAGTAACTATTGCCCTAAATAACAATAACGGTACAGGTAACGACCTCAGCTAAAGGTAAACACTAGACTTAATTAATGTAACAACCTCCACCACAGGTAAGTAACTATTGCCCTAAATAACAATAACGGTACAGGTAACGACCTCAGCTAAAGGTAAACACTAGACTTAATTAATGTAACAACCTCCGCCACAGCTAAATAACGATTGCCCTAGATAACAATAACGGTCAAGATAAAGACCTAAGCTTAAGGTAAACACTAGACTTAATTAATGTAACAAACACTAGACTTAATTAACGTTACCAGCTTCGTCACAGGTAAGTAACTATTGCCATAAATGCAACACTTGTGCTGCAGGTAGCAATAACGCTAAAAGATAAAATCGTAACAGCCTCCGCTGCACAAAACAACACTTGCGGAAAAGGTAACAAAAGCCGTTTTAAAGGTAATGCGGGCCGTTGGTCTAATGAATAGAATGTTGGCCGCTCACGTCAGAGGTTGTGGGTTCGATCCCCAGCTCGACCCGATGCCTCTCGTAAAACAACACTCAGTACTGGTTCTACCCAGGAAGCGGACTCAAGAGCGATTCATATAAGTTATGAGCTTTCATCGCAGTCGATTAGTATAAACTAAAGGTAATGCCCTTCAGGTAAAAGTAACAAATACGTGTTTAACTACTTCAGCTAGAGGTAATTGTTACACTTAGTGTAACATGAATGCTTTATTTAAAAAAAATAACGCGAGTTGTAACATTTGTGTCAGTTACGTATTAAATGGTTAAATGGTCAGTATTTTAGAAATCACCACTGGAAATTTGAAGTTGATATCATATTTCTAGCTAATTATGTGTAAGTTTAGAATTAATTGGTCGAATCGCACAGCGGGCGAATTGTTGATATACTGTGATGATGAATGATAAATATCACAAAACCATTGAATTAAAACAAACTGACCAATGCATGTTTTGGTTCTTTATAATAGCAGATCTTAAACCAGTGAATAATCCGAGCCCAGACACATGCTGCAGATTCTGTTTTTGGGCATAAATGTTACAATGCAGCCCTATCGGAAATGAAACAGGTGTGCGAGACGTTAGCGAGGTGGTTTTATCAAAATGTCCAAATGACGTTATTGACAAGAAAGGAATACCAAAGTATAAATGCAAACAACATTACCGCGACAAAACTCTCATAAAAAACAGTTTTCAAAAAAAAAAAAATTCTAAATTCGAAAATTGCCTTTTAACATAGTCATGAATACGTCATATCATTCAAAGTTATTATGATTCATTTATAATTCATCCGTTTGCTTCCGACCAACACCTAAATATTTAATATTAAAATGACGATACTGTTCCGAGAACCGGTCTCGTTTAAAATATACAAGGCTACACTTTGAGCAATGTGTTTCCCAGATGACGTCACTAGCTGAGTGCATAAGCACCACCTAGTGGTGACACTGTGACAATTTGGGATTCCTATATTAATTATATTTCTCATTACTATCGATTAAAAACACTAACTGGCACGCTACTACTTCCTTCCTGGCTGTGTGGTTTGTACTGTTTACTGGACAAGTCAACTATCTATTGATGTTCCTGTTCACCTGTCAAAGAAAACAATATACGAATAAAAAAACACTTATTTACGATTTAAATTGTATTTATTTACGTATGTAAAATCCAAAAACACATTTTGCTTTGAAGATTATTTTGACAAATTAAAAAAGGATTATCTGCAAAAGTACGCAAACTTTGTTACCATAATGTCTTTGAGTCAGTATACAATTTTTGAAGTGTTGTACTAAATACTACGAAATTCGATAATTAGGCCTCATAGCTTGGCCCACACTGAATAAATCATACCATCTTAAAAATATAATTTTTCGTAAGTAACATAATGTTATTGTGTAATGTTTGTTTTATTTGTTTATTACAATATGTATTGTCTTTGCCATATTTCTTTGTAAAACTTTGTAAATGGCCAAATGCAAAATTTTGCCGATTGCTGAATAAACTTGAAATTTGTTTAAGAAATATTGATTGATTGCTTGGGGATTGATTGAATATTTGGCGTCATTTTTTGCAATCGAAGGCTAGCAGACGTTCAGTTAACCTAACAACTGTTTCCCGGGATCCTGAAAGGTTAACCAGTACTCGAACACACCCCGTCTCCGCAAGAAACTGCCAACTTCCCCACTTGAATCAGCGGCGAGAGACGAATGGTAGTGAGACACAATGTCGTATATCAATCATCATGGAAAATGTTGCCGAGCAGGATTCGTTTAAGAAACAAAAAGCTACAATTTGGAATTCCCATATTAATCATATTTTTTATTATTATCGATATACAAACACTGGCTAGCATACTGCTTTTTCGTTCCTGGTTGTATTGCTTGTACTGTTTACTGGACAGGTAAACTATTAATGTTCCTGTTCGCCTGGCAAAGAAAGCAATCTATGAATTAATTAATACTTATTTGCGATTTAAATTGCACTTATTTACGAAGCTGAAAGGTATTTCTCCACGATAATTATACTTAAACAACTCGTACAGAAGATATTAAGGCACTTACAAATTACATTTATTGGCACTTATTCGAAACTGAAAGGTATTTCTCCACGATAATTATACTTAAACAACTCGTACAGAAGATATAAAGGCACTTACAAATTACACTTATTGGCACTTATTCGAAACTGAAAGGTATTTCTCCGCGATAATTATACTTAAACAACTCGTACAGAAGATATAAAAGCACTTATAAATTACACTTATTGGCACTAATTCGAAACTGAAAGGTATTTCATCATGATAATTATACTTAAACAACTCATACAGAAGATATTAAGGCACTTATAAATTACACTTATTGGCACTTATTCGAAACTGAAAGGTATTTCTCCACGATGATTATACTAAAACAACTCATACAGAAGATATAAAGGCATTTATAAATTACACTTATTGGCACTTATTCGAAACTGAAAGGTATTTCTCCACGATAATTATACTTAAACAACTCATACAGAAGATATAAAGGCACTTATAAATTACACTTATTGGCACTTATTTACGAAGCTGAAAGGTATTTCTCAACGATAATTATACTTAAACAACTCATACAGAAGATATTAAGGCACTTATAAATTACACTTATTGGCACTTATTCGAAACTGAAAGGTATTTCATCCACGATAATTATACTTAAACAACTCATACAGAAGATATAAAGACACTTATAAATTACACTTATTGGCACTAATTCGAAACTGAAAGGTATTTCATCATGATAATTATACTTAAACAACTCATACAGAAGATATTAAGGCACTTACAAATTACACTTATTGGCACTTATTCGAAACTGAAAGGTATTTCACCATGATGATTATACTTAAACAACTCATACAGAAGATATAAAGGCACTTATAAATTACACTTATTGGCACTTATTTACGAAGCTGAAAGGTATTTCTCCACGAGAAATATATTTAAACAACTCGTGCAGAAGATATTAAGGCACTTACAAATTACACTTATTGGCACTTATTCAAAACTGAAAGGTATTTCTCCACGATAATAATACTTAAACAACTCGTACAGAAGATATAAAGGCACTTATAAATTACACATATTGGCACTTATTCGAAACTGAAAGGTATTTCTCCATGATAATTATACTTAAACAATTCAAACAGAAGATATTAAGGCACTTATAAATTACACTTATTGGCACTTATTCGAAACTAAAAAGTATTTCTCCACGATAATTATACTAAAACAACTCATACAGAAGATATAAAGGCATTTATAAATTACACTTATTGGCACTTATTCAAAACTGAAAGGTATTTCTCCATGATAATTATACTTAAACAACTCATACAGAAGATATAAAGGTACTTATAAATTACACTTATTGGCACTTATTCGAAACTAAAAGGTATTTCTCCACGATAATAATACTTAAACAACTCGTACAGTAGATATAAAGGCACTTTTAAACTACACTTATTGGCACTTATTCAAAACTAAAAGGTATTGCTCCACGATAATTATACTTAAACAACTCATACAGAAGATATAAAGGCA
This sequence comes from Panopea generosa, assembly GCA_029582155.1. Lineage (NCBI taxonomy): Eukaryota > Metazoa > Mollusca > Bivalvia > Adapedonta > Hiatellidae > Panopea > Panopea generosa. The sequence goes on from CM055897.1 coordinate 69,806,000, forward strand.
CTTATAAATTACACTTATTGGCACTTATTCAAAACTAAAAGGTATTTCTCCACGATAAATATACTTAAACAACTCATACAGAAGATATAAACTCACTTATTAAGTACACTTATTGGCACTTATTCGAAACTGAAAAGTATTTCTCCACGATAATTATACTTAAACAACTCGTACAGAAGATATAAAGGCACTTAAAAATTACACTTTAACAACTCATACAGAAGATATAAAGGCACTTATAAATTACACTTATTGGCACTTATTCGAAATTGAAAAGTATTTCTCCACGATAATAATACTTAAACAACTCGTACAGAAAATATAAAGGCACTTATAAATTACACTTATTTGCACTTATTCGAAGCTGGAAGGTACTTTTTCACAATAATGTACTTTAGCAAAACATGCAGAAGGCGACACATAAACATTTTGATGAATTTCATTCTCAACTAGATTAAAACCTGTTTTAAGCAGCCACTAAAAAAGTAGCAGTATGGAACGCCATAGCTGTCTTATGTGGTCCATTTTATATGTATTATGTGCATTCCTTATTTTATCTTGTGCATTCATCATTATATTATGTGCTTTGTTTATTATATTTTGTAGATACGTTATTACATTATGTCGATACTTCATTACATTCTGTAGATACTTAATTATATTATGTAGATTGTTTATTACATTATGTAGAAACGTCATTATATTGTGTAGATACTTCATTACACTATGTCGAAACTTTATTATATCTTGTCGAAAGTGTATTATATTATGTATATACTTCATTACGTTATGTCGAAACTTTATTATATCTTGTCTAAAGTTTATTATATAATGTAAAAACTTTATTGTATTCTGTAGATACTTCATTAAATTATGTCGAAACTTTATTATATCTTGTCCAAAGATTATTATATTCTGTAGATACTTCATTACATTATGTCGAAACTTTATTATATCTTGTCGAAAGTTTATTATATTATGTTGAAACTTTATCATATTATATTGTGTAGATACTTCATCACATTATGTAGACTGTTTATTACATAATGTGGATACTTTATTATATTCTGTAGATTCTTCATTACATTATGTCGAAACTTTATCATATATTGTCGAAAGTTTATTACATTATGTTGATACTTTATTACATTATGTCAATATTTCATTACATTTTGTAGATACTTTATTATATTATGTAGACTGTTTATAACATTATGTAGATACGTCATTATATTGTGTAGATACTTCATCACATTATGTAGACTGTTTATTACATAATGTGGATACTTTATTATATTCTGTAGATTCTTCATTACATTATGTCGAAACTTTATCATATCTTGTCGAAAGTTTATTACATTATGTACATTCTTCATTATACTATGTCAAAACTTCCTTATGATGACGAGATCATTTTGACGGGGTGATTTATATACTGACACCGTGTCAAAATATTTTTGTTGTTTTAGTAGCAATATTATATGTCTGTATATAGCAATTCAGTATTATAAGAAGAGGTAATAAACTCTATTTTTTTTCGCTATTATTATACATTGATGATGACGGTGATTGTGAAGGTGATGATTGTACCTTAGGACGATGAAACTGATTATGACTATTAGTATTATGATGATGATGATGATGATGATGATGATGATGATGATGATTGATGATGATGATGATGATGATGATAATGATGATGATGATGATGATGATGATGATGTTAAGATGATGATAATATTGACGGTATGGCCTTTATTTGTACTTTTATTCCTTTTACATTGCCAGAATAATGAGAGCTGTTATTACGAACTGAAATGACTGATTGTGATGGTCAATACTGGAAAAAAAAGAGAAAGAAAGTAGCTTATATAATTTCCCCCACCATTAACACTGTCATAAATATGTCAATGCGTTGTTTTTGTACATAGCAATCTTGGTTTCCCACGGACTTATCAGCGAAGTCATATATCACACACACACACACACACACACACACATATATACACATATATATATATATATATATATATATATATATATATATATATATATATATATATATATATATATATATATATATATATATATAGTTTTCCACATATCAGCCAGTGTAATACCAGTAATTATTTCCCGAAAAAGCTAACAATCAGTGACATGTGACCTCGAACATGTAATTTACAATGTAATTTAAGTGTTACTGTTTAATCAGCAGGTAAACAATTGAAAAGCATTTCTCACACAGGCGTGTCCACACATCATATAGTTCTAAATTATTCTATTTCATCGACATGATTCAAACTTTAATAACAATTTGTTCAAATATATCATTGTTTGCAAAACGTTCAATTGTTCAACTGTGATAATTTAGCAAAACAAATGCTACCACTCAAACAATTGATTTTCATAGTAAAATATTTTATAATTTGAAGTATTTTTGTACGTGTTAGGCATTTAAGTGCATTTACATTTTCATGCATTTACTTTTTCATGCATTTACTTTTTCATAGTTCCTGGGATCCACTTTCTACTTATCCACATAGACCGTAAAACATAGTTCATCACGAGCCAATCGTCACAAAGATCCTGACCGGGTCGGGATTCGAACACACGACCCACGGACAGGCAGTCAGATCGGCTAGCCGGGGCCATCCCGGCTCTTTTATGTATCGAAAATATCAAATTATATTGAACAGATGCTCCAAGCAGATATTTGTGTTATGATTGTGATCATTCAGTATGTAACATCCTGAAATCAATATTAAACTGTTCTTTTTCTATATTTTTTATTCTCAATGCTGTGTTTTGTGTTGTATATTATATATCTATTGTGTATGTCTATTGTGCATTGTATATTTTGTATAATACGTAATAACATATTGTCTGTCGACATTAATCATTTAGTAACACTATATTCTGCATTTCATATTGGGTTTTCGTATACTAATGATAAAAAAATAAATAATAATAATGATAATGATAAGTATTTAGTATTTTGATTCTACACTATGTACAGTGTATTTTTATCCTGTTTTCTGTATTATATTCGGTATAATGTTGTTTTTTTCTGTAATCCATATTTTGTATTATATTCTATAATATGTATCATGTATTCTGTATTCTATATTCGGTATTATTTTCTTATTCTGCGTTCTGTAATTTGTCTTTTATCCTGTAGTATGTACTTGTGATATAGTTGTCGGTATAACATTAATATATATTTTATATTATACATTTTAATGTACATGCTGTATCTTATTTTATGAACTTCAATATGTCATAAGTATGTCTATAGTACTATGCAATGTGTATTTGTATTATGTGTTTTTCTGTTGTTGTTGTTGACTTTTGTATATTTAAGTCTGTAGTTTGAATTTTGAGTATTTAAACATGTTTTTTTAAATAAGTTCTGTATTGTTATTCATATCATGTAATGGTTTGCCTTATATATTCACATACACATTCAGTATCAGTTCATGTTTGTAAATTGTCAAACCAGCCCAGATGTGTGGCATGTAAAACCATAGTATATAAGTCATGGTTGACACCAATTCTATTGGGTTGGTAGATGCCTTGGTATTGTGTGTACGGTTGGCATTGTCTGGGCTGTAGAGTTATGTCTGGTTGTTCACAAATACTTATACATATTCAGTATTGTATATACTTATGTAATACTGGATATTTGAGCATCAATAAAGCCGCCTGCTTTGAAATCATGTATTTACTTCTATGTCCAATTAAGTAATTAATGTTAATAATTTCATGTACAGGTATTTGAAGATAAAAACAACACATGTGGCTAATAATCTTTCTAGATAAAAAAACACCTATTTATTCCATAACATACACAAGTAGATGACAATGAGAAGTCGCGTATTATAGGTGTCAGATCACCATTGATTTTTGTTCTGTATGCTATGGTATAAGATAATATAAGAAAAAGTCAATTCTCAGAACATAATTATAATGTTGTTAATATGGACATTTATAAGTAGGTAAAATAAGTTTAAACCATAAAAAAATATTGTCAAGAACAAAACTACACTGCTATATAATCATATATATATAAATGGCGGGACTTTTTTCCGACTGCCTATCTGAAGAAGAGGCTTAGACTCTTTTTTATTTAAAAAAGTAAATGTCACTGTTCAGGTATCCGACACCCTTATCACTATAATATCTTGGTTTTCCTTAGCTGCTTTCGTACATCAAGACCACCGCATCGCCTTAATCTGCACTATAATAAACCATGTAACTTGTTGCGTTATCAGTGTAAAATAAAAGATGTCTGTAGATCTATATTATATACTTTAAAGGTCATAGCTCAAGTAATTCCTATCTCAGTGATAATTCTATACATAAGTGTGCACTGCACCTCGTTCTTAATGTGCAGTCGGTATTCATAAAAAAAAAAGAACACACAAAGAGAAGACGGAGATATGACCGAACAAATACAAAACGTTTTTACGCAGCGCCGTGTGGCTGTATAAAGCGCCCATAACACTCCCCGGGGAACAAGACTTCTGAATAACGCTCCGTAGGAGCTTTACGCGTACCCGGGTCTTCTTCCAAACGAAACTCCCCGCTAGCGTTGTATGGAAGGCATCTATATTATTTTGTGTAAGTCGCCAAATGTTCCGCGTAAACATCCCTAGCTACAACATCATGATCAACATCATCGTAATAAATAAACAAAATTTTGATGTTATTTATTCATTCGTTCATTCATTCATTCATAAAATTATTCATTTATTCAATTATTAATTCGTCTATATTATTATTATTATTATCATTTGGTCCCAGAGCGCCGTCGTGAAAGTTTTTCATTATGTTTTAAAACGGGAACACATAACAATATTTCTTAAAATTGTGTATCAATGTGATGTTAATACACTCAACAAAACACAGTAAGATATGTGAAAACGCAACACAGGAAGAGATATAAAAACGCAAAACAGGAATATATATAAAAAGGTAACAAAGGAAGATACATAAAAACGCAACACAGGAATATTTATATATAAAACGCAACAAAGGAAGAGATATAAAACGCAACTGAGAAAGAGATATATAAACGCAACACAGGAAGATATATAAAAACGCAACACAGGAAGAGATATAAAAATGTAACACAGGAAGATATATAAAAACGTAACGCAGGAATGTATATATATATATAAATTATGTGAACGCAACACAGGAAGATATACAAAAATGCAACACAGGAATATATATATATATATATAAACGCACCAAAGGAAGAGATATAAACACGCAACACAGGAAGAGATATAAAAACGCAACACAGGAAGATAATTATATAAAAATGCAACACAGGAAGATATACAAAAATGCAACACAGGAATATATATATATATATATATATATATATATATATATATATATAAACGCACCAAAGGAAGAGATATAAACACGCAACACAGGAAGAGATATAAAAACGCAACACAGGAAGATAATTATATAAAAATGCAACACAGGAAGATATATAAAAACGTAACGCAGGAATGTCAATATATATAAACGCAACACAGGAAGATATATAAAAATGCAACACAGGAAGATATATAAAAACGTAACGCAGGAATGTATATATATATATAAAAGTAAATAATTCTGTGACTGTTATTAAGTCACTGATATATGCAGATCGCTTCCGTTCTAAAAGGGGCATAGCTCAGAAGGTATTATTTGTCGGCAATACAGATCCTGTTCTGTTTACACATGGTAAAATGCTTTCATTTTCTCGTAAAGGGAATTTATCAAGATTTTTTCAAACTTTTAGAATTGGCTAAAACATATTTTATATGTATATATATATATATCATGCCTGTATATATACTCACTGACACCATATTACTAAAATGATATATATTTAAACATGCCAAAATAATATATTAAAAAGGGATTTCCTGACTTTGGCTACACGCCTAGGTTAGACTAAAATAGATTTCTCATATTTTGTGACGTATTAATGAGTCACGTGATTTCAGTTTGATTTCAATTTAATCCGTCAAGCACAGGGCCGGATCCAGGATTTCAGTTTAGAGGGACGCAACACAAAATCTGACGAGCACACGTTTTTCAGTAGAAATATAGTGAATTTTAATAAAATTTAGGAGTTTATGGGGGTTGGGGAGCGTACTTTGGTAATTTTAAAGAGCCGATCCGTCATAGATACAGGCTTACACGTAGTAAAAATTGCTTCACCTTAGAAAGAGTTCGAATGACGTCGAGCAGTATTTTAGTGCTGTTTATTATTAGAATTGGGATTTAACACTCCAATTTAAATATCGATTTTGTGACGTTTTGGTAGATTTGACATACTAAACTATTCTAATTATATTTGTTAATGAACATTTTTATCTATTTTAATAATTGTTTTATTTTTTAAGGTATTTAAAGTTGTTTTTCCTTGATATATTCCCTTTAATAATGTTATATACTCAAAATGTAGCCGAAACGGAATGTCACTTCTTATTATGTTGTGCCAAGTATACTGGTATCCGAAATAAATACTTGGGCCAGCAAACGAGGCCCACAGTTAAATTAATTTCTATAATGGCATCCGAGAATAAACATTTGTTTATAAAGTCTCCAAATTGATAAAACAAGCCTTCGATATTCGTAAAATAATTGTGATGATCTAAGTACCTTGTGAAATAAATGGTATATTTGTTGTTGTTGTTTTTTGTACATGTATTATTTTGTAATTATGTATTTATTGCTGCCTTAGCCGTATTTCATGTAATACTAGTTTTGAAATGGCCAAAGGGGTTGTGTTGCTGATTTGCTTAATCACGTGGCACTTGAAACGTGTTATTTTTACGCAGTCTGTCGAGTGTTATTTAAATGGCATGTCTGTCAAAGAATAAAAAAAATCCTACAATAGTGTACCTTTCAATGGCGGATCTACTCTTTACGCCCCATCCCGTAAACGTCCATATTCTATTAAAATCCATTGTATATCTACTGAAGAACAAGTGTACCGGTTCAGATTTAGTGTTGCGCCCCCAAAGTCCGCCCCTCCAAATTGAAATCTGGATCCGCAACTGCCTTTCTTCTTGTGACAGTATACATTGTATTCGAAAATAGTTTTAATTTAAGTGCATTTCAAAAATGAATACATTAAATGTAGTCTTGCGGAAAACTTACTATAGTCAAACCATTTCTTAAGCAGCCAGTCAATGGAAGGAGCAAAAATGACCTTTAAAGACAGACTGTTTCTTAATACAGGTTAATTTGCCCTTAAAGCATAAACATGGAAAATAACGAGTTTGGCTGCTTAAAACAAGTGACTGCTTAATAGATGTGTCCGCTAATGCATGTTTGACTGAAAAGTTAAAATAGACTTTCTTCTTATGTACATGCGGACATTGTGTTTCCTTGCATATATTACCACATCCTGTTTATTGTTTATCATGCGGGGAAATCGCAATGTTTCTTTAGAAGATGGGATGACTAGAATTATATAAAGAGCTGAAAGATTTATTCTTGATACAAAGACGTAGCACTCCTTCTGCTGCTCTTTTCAATGAACTCAGTTGGGTGGTGTTTCCTCGAAGTGTTAAATGCTTCATTTCTAATTTAAATTTGAATTTATGAAAAAATAACGTGAACACCCACCCTTTTTATTCCGTCATATTATAGTGAGATGAATTTATCATTTTCGCCAGATGTCTACAAATCCGTAAGGAACACCGCGAACTACTAGTACTACTTAAATCATAGTGATAATGATAATGATAATGATAATGATGCTATACAGATCCTTAATTTTGCTTCTATTTCGGAAATCCAATTTTAATTCAATTCAATTTTTATTTTGAGTCGGCAAATAGGTATAATTCTTGTAAATAGAAAAAAAAGTATCACTTTTAGCACATTCGTTATGACGAAATAGGTAACAACTGTGTTATTTTCTTCTCTTTTATCTCTTTAATAGAAAACAAATCCGAGGAAATGTCAAATATTTTGCTCCTATTTTCAAAACTACTATGATTACACTAGTTTTATAAAAAAAAAAATAATTAAACAATAGTGATGGGGTGGCGGGGGTATTTTTTTTTGTTGAATCACCTCTGGATGGCCCTTTAGTCTCCCCAACAAATGAGGGGGAAGGACGTGGTGGGCCAGTTTCCTTCACACCTTACAAAACAGAGAACAACCGTGATTATAAAAAATAGTATAGCTTATAGCGTGTGTGAATTGCTCTTTCATTCAATCATCTTTCATTCTTACTAGGGTATTTCTTTTACGATATAACATTTAACCCTTTACTTCATGTAGACGCCTTTGGACACCTTATATAGACATATCTAATATATAAAGCTTTTGAAGTATTAGGTGAATTATGTTTAAATTAAATGACAGAGTGGAAAATAATGCAGGAAGTGTTCAGATTGCTCGTTACAATGAGCAATCTGAACTCTTCCTGCACTGTTTTCAAAGGCCTTCTGTGATTGGTGTGGGAAAACGCGTATCTATCGAGTAAAGGGTTAAGACAAAAATAAAAAGTTTGACATTTTTTATTATTTTAGGCAATGTATTAATATTATAAATGACGGGGCGTAAAAAAGTAGGGCTGGGGGTTTTGCCACGTGAGGTTACATATTTAAATTAATACGTGTACATTTTATCAAGGACTTAAATAGATACGTCTATATAAGTCCTTGATTTCATGTTATTTATGTTATTTATTAAGTAAATTTTTATTATAGGATTAAATTCATTTTTTTATCTGTTTTATGCTTGTGTTAAGAATGTCGAATGGTGCAAAAAGGACTTTATGTAAGATGTATGCCTGAGTCGAAATTTTTTATACATGCATAAAAAAATGTTAATCCTTATAATTGCAGTCTGACGATAACTAAACATATTTGGTGCCCTTCAAGCCAAGCGAGAATATATCAATGGAAATTTAAACTATATCCTGCATTGAAAACGCGTAGGAATACATAACAGGTGTGAACGTAAAAATAGTCAGGCTCAATGAGGTTTTATCGAAAAATAAGTCTTAGAAGAATTGGCGTTTTCCGAAGAAAAAGCTTTAAATACATATATGGAAGTGGGGTTAGAATTATACACGTGTGGTAATACATTCATAGCGTAAAAATAGTTTGTAGAATGGACAAAGCTCTCCCGATTGGGTCCGTAAAACAGCAGAACATTTGAGCTCGTTAATTGGTCAGTTGCTTTAGGAAAAGTTTGAATGACGTCACAGTTTAGTAAGCGTTCAATTGACAGGAAGTGAATTCCCTGCTTTTTCATTGGGCGGTCGGGAGATATCATGTTCTATATATAGACTAGGTAAATGTTGATTTAGTAAAACCTGACTTCAACATTGGCCAGTTAGTGTCCCCAGAGGTGTCCCTTTATCATCAAGTATATAGACTTTCCCTAGTTTTGATGAGAGTTTACTGACACATCACGTGACCTCATGATTTATGTCTCAATTATCATTAATTTCATTCATGCGCAGATTTTTAAGCACTTTACAGAACTCAAAGAAAAAATAATAATCTAAATTCGCATTGAAGATATTATATAAACACTTGTTACAAGCGTCTGAATCGATTTGATGTAATTTCTCCGCGCATAATTGGCATCTAAATTACGCAGACGCATAAAAAGTTCATTAAATACGAATCGCTAAACGGAACGTTATTGGAGATAATTCATAAATATGTCAAAAATGAATCTTTTTGATCTTATGAGTTTGTTTTAGTTTTTATCGAAAATAAGCACGTTAATGTGTCTGCAATATTAGGGAAAGTCTTAGAGGGGGTCGAATGAATGACTTAATGAATAGTTATAATTGAGTCCGCGGTGTGTGTGTATACAGCACTTTAACGTATAGATAATAAAAACTATAAAACTGATTAATAGCGCTGTAAATTGTTCCAAGTTTTCATAGACTGTTATTTAAATATAACTTTTAAATGTTTTGCAGATAAAAGCGAAAAACACCATAAAGCATAAATATATTTTTGTTCTCGTAAAATGCTCTGTTATTATAATTAAGTAGAAACAGGTGCGTTCTGGTAAGGAAATGATAACTATAAAATATGAAATATTTTATCCTCTCCCATTAAAAATTGTGGGATCGAACAAATTAGTAAATAATATATAATAATAACATTGGGCAAAGGTATAATCAAATACATATCATAATATGCTAAGTATGATTTTAAAAGATATATCAATTATGTTTGAAACCGTCACCTGTGTTATTAAAGGGTGAACGAAACTAAAACTGCATCGCCTCCTGGCAGGCATATACACCTGCGACAATGTACGCCTGTGGATCAAGCCAACAAGACGTGTTTCTAAAATGCAGATTGAAGTCAATTTAATATTCATGTTTCATTTTTCGATGTTCAGTGTATAACTAACCTTAACAACTGACTTTCTCAGTCTCCAATATTGACGAGTTACGAATATAACACCAAAAAATGTACTTGTATATCGATAGACAAAAAGTATCAAACTAACTCCGTACTACTTTTCTAAAATTAAAAATATCCATAGTATTACGAAGACCTTTCTCATCCGCAAGTCACAGTTTTAAGAATGTCACGTGGTCAGAGAAATGCCACTTGGGTGGGGTAAATGCTGTATGATGAAGCCAAACAAGAAGACGTAGCCATCAGTGTCCCCTGCCATTGGTCTCACCATGTGCCCTGACATGGGGTATTTTACTTAGGTGTTCTGAAACTTGTTAATAAAAAACTTCTTCACAGCAAAGGACATTACTAGACCGCTAAGTTTTTGGTGTTTGGAACCAAAAATTGAGAATTTCGTATCATTTTATTAACTGTTTTCATGGTAACAGAAAAATACTGAAAATGAAACCTCCCTCATAATTATCTGTAATTAAATCACTGTTTATAGCAAAATGTACTATACTATATCAGTCTGCATGCGTACAACATTCCGTTACAAAGTTATCTTGAATGGTTTTGGGGTTAATATTGTTTCCATGGTAACAGAGAAAATATTGAAAATAAATACTCCATCAAAACAAAAGGCACAGCCAGACCACTAAGCTGACATGTGTTCAACGTTTCGCGAAGTTACCTCGACCGATTTTGCTGTTGTTCTCCGGAAACGGCAAATTTTGCAATGTTAATTATTTATTTCCATGGTAACAGAAACTGCGTGTTTTATATAGTGTCAGTGATCTACATTACCATCTGATCTACATTATCGTATGGTCTACATTGCCGGTGATCTACATTACCGGTGATCTACATTGTCGTGTGATCTACATTGTCATGGATCTACATTGTCGTGTGATCTACATTGCCAGGGATCTACATTGTCGTGTGATCTACATTTCCAGGGATCTACATTATCATAAGATCTACAATGCCAGTGATTTACATTGCCGGTGATCTACATTGCCGGTGATTTACATTATCGTGTGATTTACTTGCTGGTGATTTACATTGGCGGTGATCTACATTGCTGGTGATCTATATTATATCGTGTGATCTACATTGCCTGGGATCTACATTGTCGTGTGATCTACATTGCCGTTGATTTACATTGCCGGTGATCTACATTACCAGGGATCTAAACTTTCGTGTGATCTACATTGCTGGTGATCTACATTGTCGTTTGATCTACATTGCCGTTGATTTACATTGCCGGTGATCTACATTGCCGGTGATCTACATTGCCAGGGATCTACATTGTCGTGTGATCTACATTGCCAGGGATCTATATTATCATGTGATCTACATTGCCAAGGATCTACATTGTCGTGTGATCTACATTGCCAGGGATCTATATTATCATGTGATCTACATTGCCGGTGATCTACATTGCCTGGGATCTACATTGTCGTGTGGTCTACATTGCCGGTGATCTACATTACCGACGATATACATTACCAGGGATCTATATTATCATGTGATCTACATTGCCAGTGAACTACATTGCCGGCGATCTACATTGCCAGGGGTCTAAATTGTCGTGTGATCGGCTATATTGCCGGTGATCTACATTATCGTGTGATTTAAATTGCCGATGATCTACATTACCAGTGATCTACATTGCCGGTGATCTACATTGCCGGTGATCTACATGGTCGGGGATCTACATTGCCGGTGATCTACATTGCCAGTGATCTACATTGCCGGGGATCTATATTGCCGGTGATCTACATTGCCGGTGATCTACATTGCCAGGGATCTACATTGCCGGTGATCTACATTGCCGGGGGTTTACATTGCCTGGGATCTACATCGTCATGTGGTCTACATTGCCGGTGATCTACATTGCCGGGGGTTTACATTGCCTGGGATCTACATCGTCATGTGGTCTACATTGCCGGTGATCTACATTGCCGGCGATATACATTGCCAGGGATCTATATTATCATGTGATCTACATTGCCGGGGATCTACATTGCCGGGGATCTACATTACCGGTGATCTACATTGCCGTTGATTTACATTGCCAGGGATCTACATTGCCGGGGATCTACATTGCCTAGGATCTACATCGTCGTGTGGTCTACCTTGTCGGTGATCTACATTGCCGGCGATATACATTGCCAGGGATCTATATTATCATATGATCTACATTGCCGGGGATCTACATTGCCGGGGATCTACATTGCCGGTGATCTATATTATCGTTTGATTCACATTGCCGATGATTTACATTGCCGGTGATCTACTTTGCTGTCGATCTACATTGTCGTATGGTCTACATTGCCAGGGATCTATATTATCATGGGATTTACATTGTCGATGATTTACATTGCCGGTGATCTACATTGCTGGTGATTTACATTGCCAGGAATCTATATTATCATGTGATCTAAATTGCTAGTGATCTACATTGCCGGTGATCTACATTGCCAGGGATCTACATTGCTGGTGATCTACATTGTCGTGTGATCTACATTGCAATGTGATCTACATTGCCGGTGATATACATTTCCGGTGATCTAATTATCGTGTAATCTACATCGCTGGTGATCTACATTTCCATGATCTATATTACCGTGTGATCTACATTGCCAGTGATCTACATTGCCGGTGATCTACATTGTCGTGTGATCTACATGATTACAATGTGATATACATTGCCGGTGATCTACATTATCGTGTGATCTACATTGCAATGTGACCTACATTGCCGGTGATCTACATTTTCGTGTAATTTACATTGCCGGTGATATACATTTCCGGTGATCTAATTATCGTGTGAGCTACATTGCCGGTGATCTACATTTCAGGTGATCTACATTATCGTGTGATCTACATTGCCAGTGATTGACATTATCGTGTGATCTACATTACAATATGATCTACATTGCCGGTGATCTACATTGTCGTGTGATCTACATTGCCGGGGATCTACATTACTGGTGATCTGCATCGTCGTTTCATCTACATCGCTGATGATCTACATTGCTGTGTGATCTATATTGTCATGTGATAAACATTGTCTTGTAATCTACATTGGTAAGTGGTCTACATTATCGTGTGGTCCACAGTATCGTGTGATCTACATTGTCGTGTTTTGTACATTGTCTGTGATCTACATTGCTGTGTGATCTATATTGTCGAATGATCTACATAATCGTATGGTCTACACTGCCGGTGATCTATATTGTCGTCTGATCTACATTATCGTGCGATCTACACTGTCGTTTAATCAACATCGCTGTGTGATCTATATCATCGTATGGTCTATATTGCCGGTGATCTACATTATCATATGATTTATATTGTTATGTGATCCACATTGGCATGTGATATATATTCTCGGCGATCTACATTACTGTGTGTTCTACATTATAATGTAATTTACAACTGCATGTGATCTACATTGCTGTGTGATCTATATTGTCGTGTTTTGAACATTGTCGGCGATCTACATTGCTGTGTGATCAATATTGCCGTGTGATCTTCATTGTTATGTGATCCACATTTTCATGTGATCTATATTGTCGTGTTTTGAATATTGTCGGTGATCTACATTGTGTGATCTACAATGGCATGTGATCTATATTGTCGTGTTTTGTACATTGTCGGTGATCTACACCGCTGATGATCTACATTGTCGCATAATCTTACTCTACATTGTCGTGTGATCTACATTGTCGCGTGTTCTACGTTGTTGATGTTGGACAATGTCGCTCGATCTTCATTGCCGTGTGATCTACATTGTCGTGTGATCTACATTGTCACGTTTTCTACATTGTCGCGTGTTCTACGTTGTTGATGTTGGACAATGTCGCTCGATCTTCATTGCCGTGTGATCTACATTGTCGTGTGATCTACATTGTCGCGTGTTCTACATTGTCGCGTGTTCTACGTTGTTGATGTTGGACAATGTCGCTCGATCTTCATTGCCGTGTGATCTACATTGTCGCGTGATCTACATTGTCGCGTGTTCTACATTGTCGCGTGTTCTACGTTGTTGATGTTGGACAATGTCGTTCGATCTTCATTGCCGTGTGATCTACATTGCCGTGTGATCTACATTGTCGCGTGTTCTACATTGTCGCGTGTTCTACGTTGTTGATGTTGGATAATGTCGTTCGATCTTCATTGCCGTGTGATCTACATTGTCGTGTGATCTACATTGTCGTGTGATCTACATTGTCGCGTGTTCTACATTGTCGCGTGTTCTACGTTGTTGATGTTGGACAATGTCGTTCGATCTTCATTGCCGTGTGATCTACATTTTAGATGTTGTTCTATTTTCTCAGCCAATGAAATCGCTTTTTTTTTCAAAATAGAACGTTCAATTTCCGACTGTAAATTTCTGAAGCTGCAAAGACGAGTACTACATTTTTTTCCACGGTGGCGAATCCACGTGACCTTATGCTAAAAATCGAAGGAAAAGTGCCCGTTTATGGTAACATTTTTGCAGATTACTTTCTTAAAATTAACATTTCATTATAAATCACAAAACAATGACGATTAACGTCTTTGTATAAAGATGAACCGTCGGTGCTATTATCTGGTCATGCAAAACTCATATTTTTTTGGCAAAATGTACAACGGCGTATTTTTGTAGATTTAACAGCCCCATCTTTTCAACTGAGCAAACTTTTTGCATTTACTTCGATTATGAAACAAGTTACGCTCGAGGTCTTCCATGGCAGAACCAGTTCTAAGAATATGCAAAAATACTTGCACACATAACCGTGACGGGGGATCAAACCCACGACCCTCCGATCATGGATCCAATGCTCTATCACTGGACCACGCGCTCCACTTAATAGAATCGATAGGACCATCTCCATAGAGAGACGGCGTTCGTCTTGTTTTAAGATTTTTCATGAAATATTAAGAAAGTGATTAGCAAAAACATTACCTGTAGCGGAACTTTTCGTTCGATTTTCATACCAGTCCATACTATCAGGTCACGCCGATTCGCTGCCACAGACAACAACAAAATGATCGCAATCCCTCAAATTCACACTCAACTTCAGCGATGAACACGCCCCGTAAATCCATTTAATCCAATGAAAACTTACGAGGAGCGCGCGAAATAGTATATTTTAATACAAACTGCTAACGCACAAGCGCTCATGTTTCATGCGCTAATTCTATAAATAAGAATTGTGCAACAAGACACTGACTGGTACCCAGTAACGAGAACGTAGCTCAACATCTAAGCCGGTTATAAGTTACATGGAATTTTCTCTTCTAAACGTCGTGTGATCTACATACCCGGTGATCGACACTACCGTGTTATCTACATTACTGCTGATCTACATTGTCGCGTGATTTACATTGTCTTGTAGCCTTACTCTACATTGCTGTTTGATCTACATTACTGTGTGACCTGCATAACTATTTTGGATAAGAGCACTGATTAAACCGAAAGATATATTTTCTTTCCCAGACAGACATCAAGTATAAATATATGTGGCAAACCGCCATGTTCTTTTACTGGCTACATTTTGCCGAAAATTGTGAACGTTGTCACTATTTTCCGAATATGAAGAGATATGATATTCTGCTTTGTCTTAGCTCAATGCGGATAAAGAGTACATACGGCACAATATCGATATTGATAAGTACCCAAATCCATCCATCCATCCATCCATCCATCCATCCATTCATTCATTCATTCATTCATTCATTCATTCATTCATTCATTCATCCATCCATCCATCATCTATTAATTAATTTATTTATTTATTAATAAATTTAATTAATTAATTAATTCATTCATTCATTCATTCATTCATTAATTAATTAATTAATTCATTCATTAATTAATTAATTAATTCATTCATTAATTCATTCATTCATTCATTCATTCATTAATTCATTCATTCATTCATTCATTCATTCATTCATTCATTCATTCATTCATTCATTCATTATTACTGACACTGAGACCCACGTTGGATAAAAACATTAACCTGTCTTTAGGCAGGAGTTTATATCAAGCAGCCTTAGACGAAGAGAGCATATCACCACTAAAAAAACACTAAAATTATAAAACTTGCATAAGATTTTTAAATGTCCTATGGTCTCATCACGATCGGTGACAATGAAAGCAATCGACCGTCTTCTTATTTAATTTCACAAGCGCCTCCAAGTTATGAGTCACACTCGATAGCCGTTGTCGTGTTCGCATTACCTTTGATACGTTCCGCGATAAGTTTTATGGCGGATCATGCCTCTGTAGTAGCTGCCGGCCGCGGATCAGGTGTCGCTGCATTTATTTCCAACTTTGGAGACTTTGGACCACTTTAAGCGCCGGTAATACGTAATTATCATGGCTCGTTATTCATCGCGCACCGTCGATCGATCAACTGTAACGTAACATTGC
>CM055897.1:69825335-69872835 GCA_029582155.1 Panopea generosa
AAACTTTACATAAATCATAGTTAATATTACTGATATAAAGTGCGTCGTGTCTTTTGATAGTATAATGACAGTATTTAATAAATAATCACATGGGACGACTCTATCGGTTTCACCAGAAGCTCCGGTGTTGACCCAGATCGACATGCAAGTTTGTCATTCAAATAGAATAATTTGTACTAATTTATTTTAGATCGAATGCGAAAAAAAGCTCAAAGCTTGTAATTTGAACTGCTCTCGAGTCCGCTTGCTAGGTAGAACCAGTACTGTGGTCGAGTTCGGAGTCGGACCCGCAAAATTTGGCGTAAATGGTCAACTCTCTGTCCACTTCACTACCGCTCGGCAAATCGAATGTCGTGCTGAATGTCAACTACATATGTAAAAGAACATACAATTAATAATCGCCAAATGCATCTATACTTAACGCTTTTTAAGACGCAATATTTTAAATATGTGTCGGAAAAAATCGCTGTTGATCGGAATTAATTCTTAATTTTGTGTTTTAAAGTGATGATAATGTTGGACTAAAACTGAAAAAAAAACAGACTTGGGAAGTGTTGTTTTGTTTGTTTATCATTCATATCATATCTAGATTGATACAATGCCCATACTTGCGTTTTTTAAATGCGTTTAGTATATATTCAGCATAAACGTCATATGTATAGATATCACTTAAATTAAATCATCTCTAGTATCTAAGTAAGACGGTCCATATGCGTAGGAGCCGGGGTGGTCGTGGGTGTGGGGATGGAGGGGGGGGGGGGGGGCAAGGGCATATACTTTGGGGCCTGGAAGTACATCCTCATACATTATCTCCCTTCCATATCCCATAATTTAAACTCTCCTACACCCATGACACCTATTACATATACAAACATTAAACAATAATATACAGGTGTAAAACCCCATCATTGATTTTTGTTCTTTATTCTATAATAAACAATAAAAGTGTGAAGGCTTGTCATTCATAAAGAGACCCAAATGAAAGAAGTGAAACTTACATTTTACTGTTTTTCAACCTCTGCACTACCAAAATATGATGAGAAAAGTAGGGGTCATGTGTCAGATAAGAGATTTTTTTCTGCTCAGTGTGTACACTGTTGACACAATAAAAGTAGACTTCCGAAATCATGTATTCATATCCCAATTTCCAAGCATCAATTTTAATGCCCCCCCCCCCAAAAAAAAAAAAAATTAGGGGTGGCATATAGTAACTGCAGTCTGTCTGTTCTGTCTGTCCGTCCGTCCGTCCGTCCGTCCGTCCGTCCGTCCGTCCGTCCGTCCGTCCATCCGGTATTTCGTGTCCGGCCTGTTACTTTGTCATGCAGAGATGGATTTTGTTGATTCTTGCCAGAAATTATCAACATAACATGACGACGTGTCGCGAGTAAGACCCACACCCGTACCGCAGAGGTCAAGGTCACAATTTGAGTTTGTTTGACAACACTTTGAGTCTGTGTGAGTTTTGTGTCCGGCCTGTAACTTTGTCATGCATAGATGAATTACATGATACTTGGTACAAATGATCAAAATAACATGACGATGTGTCGCGAGTAAGACCCATACTCGTAACTTAAAAGGTCAAGATCACACTTTGAGTTTGTTTGACAACACTTTCAGTCTTTTTGAGATTTCGTATCTGGCCCGTAACTTTGTCAAGCATAGATGGATTTTGTTAATACTAACTTACAAATGATCAACATAACATGACGATGTGTCGCGCGTTACACCCAGAATCTCACTTCAAAGGTCAACGTTACAATTTAACTTTGTTTGATGACACTTTCAGTCTGATTGAGATTTCGTGTCCGGTCTGAAACTTAGTCAACTATGTTTAAATTTTAGAAACACTTGGCTGAATTCATCAGCATGACATTACAACGTGTCACGTGTGTATAATGTTATATACTATACATCTTATTCTAATAAAAAGCATGTATAATCTGTGATAGATGTATATATTTTATGTCAATTGATTTTATAGTGATAATCTCTTGTAATTCTGAATTTTGAATGGCTATGTACGTTGTATATGTTATTGTATGTTCTATTTATATGTTTGTACATAGAGGAGACTGTAAAAAAGATAAATAATAATAAGGTAAAACCCACATGCGTACCTCAAAGGTCAAGGTCACACTTTGAGTTGTTTGACAACACTTTCAGTCTGTGTGAGATTTCGTGTCCGGTCTGTAACTTATGGATAAATTTCAAGAACACTTGGCTCAATTCATCGTGTCAGGTGTCAGACCTACATGCGTACCTCAAAGGTCAAGGTCACACTTCAAGTTTGTTTGACAACACTTTCAGTCTGTGCGGGATTTCATGTCCGGCCAGTAACTTTATCATGCATAGATGGATTTTGTACTTGCTACAAATGATCAACATAACATGACGACGTGGTGCACTTAATACCCAGACCCCTTCTTCAAAGGTCAAGGTCACAATTTAACTTGGTTTGACAACACCTTCAGTCATTTTAAGATTCTTTTCCGGTCTGTAACTTTGTCATCTATGAATAAATTTTAAAAACACTTGGCTCAGTTGATCAACATGACATAATAAAGTGTCGCATGAAAAACTCAGAACCTTTCCTCAAAGGTCAAGGTTACATTTTCAATTTGTTTCATATTGCGTGTCTGGTCTGTGACTTTGTCTTTAACTTGGCTCAATTTATCAAGATGACATGACGACGTGTCATAAGTAAGACCAAGACCCGTACCTCAAAGGTCAAGGTCACACTTTTAGTATGTATGACAACACTTTGAATCTGTTTGAGATTTCTAGTCCGTCCGTTAACTTTATCATACATGGATGGATTTCAGAAATACTTGGCTCAATTTATTACTTGATCAACAATTGAACTGTTACTTTGTCTTACATTTAGGGATTTTAAAATAGCTTGACACAAGTAATCAGCATGTCATCATGATGTTTCACCTGCATTTAATTGTTGAAATACCCAGACCATTACATCAGATGTCAAGGTCAAGGTTACACAAAGGTCAAGGTAATGCTTTAATGTAAAATAAACATGAAATTGCATGTCTAGTCTGAAACATCAGTCCATTACTCCTGATATTCATGGATACATCGCTTACTATTATAACATATATTGTTATTTTTCACAGACCATTTAGGGGTGGGGGTTGGGGTGGGGGGGGGGGGGGGTCATGCAACACTTACTAGTCACATTTCTTGTTGTTGTTTTTTTTAATTTTCACTTTTCAAACATGACAATGCTTTCGAAATGTTCAAAATACACCAATAATGCCATTCATATAAAAAAAATGAGCATTAAAATAAGAAAAATGCATTTCAAAGAAGAAGAAACGAGGATTATTTATAACCGCCACGGAAGCAATTCCTTTTCCCAATGGTGGTACTATGCCTACACTAGCAGATGAGCCATAAACTATAACCAGCTTCAGGCATCATAGTTATCTGTAATCTGGAGCAGTAGCATCAACTTAAAAACTAAACTCAACGGCATTAGCACCGCCTTTAACTATTATCAACACCACCTTAAATCATTATCAACATCATCAGCGCCAACTCCATCAACCAGAGTAGCAGCAACTGTATCGACAGCATTTCGTCTATCGTTAATAACAATAACATCAACTTCGTCAATAGTCAATAACAGTAACATCAATTTCGTCAATAGTCAATAACAGTAATATCAACTTCGTCTATAGTCAATAACAGTAACATCAACTTCGTTTTTACATAATGACAGTAACATCAACTTCGTCTAAAGTCAATAACTGTCACATCAACTACGTCTAAAGTCATGAACAATAACATAAACTTCGTTTATAGTCGATAACAGTAGCACCAACTTTGTCTATAGTCAATTACTGTTACACCAACTTCGTCTATAGTAAATAACAGTAACATAAACTTTGTCTATAGTCATAACAGTAACATAAACTTTGTCTATAGTCAATAC
The DNA here is from genome assembly GCA_029582155.1 of Panopea generosa. Taxonomy (NCBI): domain Eukaryota; kingdom Metazoa; phylum Mollusca; class Bivalvia; order Adapedonta; family Hiatellidae; genus Panopea; species Panopea generosa. Next base: position 69,829,285 of record CM055897.1, read on the forward strand.
CAGTAACATCAACTTCATCTTTAGCTAATGACAGTAACATCAATTTCGTCTAAAGTCAATAACAGTAACATCAAATTCGTCTTTAGTCAATAACAGTAACATCAAATTCGTCTTTAGTCAATAACAGTAACATCAACTTCATCTATAGTCAATAGCAGTTACATCAATTTCGTCTATAGTCAATTACATTAACATCAAATTCGTCTATATTCAATAACAGTAACATCAATTTCGTCTATAGTCAATTACATTAACATCCAATTCGTCTATATTCAATAACAGTTACATCAACTTCGTCTATAGTCAATAACAGTAACATCAATTTCGTCTTTAGTCAATAACATTAACATCAAATTCGTCTATATTCAATAACAGTAGAATCAATTTCGTCTAAAGTCAATAACAGTAACATCAACTTCGTCTATAGTCAATAACAGTAACATCAACTTCATCTATAGTCAATAACAGTTACATCAACTTCGCCTATAGTCAATAACAGTAACATCAACTTCATCTATAGTCAATAGCAGTTACATCAACTTCGTCTATAGTCAATAACAGTAACATCAATTTCGTCTATAGTCAATTACATTAACATCAAATTCGTCTATATTCAATGACAGTAGAATCAACTTCGTCTAAAGTCAATAACAGTAACATCAACTTCGTTTATAGTCAATAACAGTAACATCAAATTCGCCTGTAGTCAATAACAGTAACATCAATTTCGTCTATAGTCAATAACAGTAACACCAACTTCGTCTTATGTCAATAACCGTAACATCAACTTCGCCTGTAGTCAATAACAGTTACATCAACTTTGTCTTTAGATAATAACAGTAACATCAACTTCGTCTTAAGTCAATAACAGTAAAATTAACTTCGCCTTAAGTCAATAACAGTTACATCAACCTTGTCTTTAGTTATTGTCAGTATCATCAACTTCGCCTATAGTTAATAACAACATCAACTTCATCTGTAGCCAATAACAGTAACAGCAACTTCGTCTATAGTCAATAACAGAAACATCAACTTCGTCTATAGTCAATAGCAGTAACATTAATTTCGTATATAGTCAATAACAGTAACATAAACTTCGTTTATAGTCAATAACAGTAACATCTACTTCGTCTATATTCAATGACAGTAGAATCAACTTCGTCTAAAGTCAATAACATTAACATCAACTTCGTCTATAGTCAATAGCAACAACATCAACTTTGGCTATAGTCAATAACAGTAACATCAACTTCGTCTATAGTCAATAACAATAACATCAACTTCGCCTGTAGTTCATAACAGTTACAACAGCTTCGTCTTTAGTCAATAGCAGTAACATCCCCTTTGTCTTTAATAACAGTTATATCCACTTAGTCTGTAGTCAATAACAGTAACATCAACTTCGCCTATAGTCGATAACAGTAACATCATCTTCGTCTATAGTCAATAACAACAACATCAGCTTCGTCTTTAGTCAAGAGCAGTAACATCAACTTCGTCTGTAGTCAATAACAGTAACATCAACTTCGTCTTTAGTCAATAACAGTAACATTATCCTCGCCTGTAGTCAATAGCAGTAACATCAACTTCGTGTGCAGTCAATAACTGTAACATCAACTACGTCTAAAGTCAATAAGAGTAATATCAACTTCGTTTATAATCAATAACAGTAACATCAACTTCGTCTTTAGTCAACAGCAGTAACATCAACTTCGTGTATTGCTGGTTATTACAGCAAGCATTATCAGCATCAACTAAAGCTTAATACGCAGCCGTAAACAGTAGCTGCAGCTTAAACAACAGCGACACTAGCTATAAGATTCACTGCGACTGATATGAGAGGTACCTTTTCATTTGATAAACATCATAACAAAAAAAAATTGCAGCGATAATTGCTGGTTAATTGTCATTTTCTGCTACACTTGTTGAGACCTTTTGATCAGCCGCCATCTAAACTGAAAGTGTATAATTAAATCTTGATAATGACAATGACAATTCTGTATTGACAAAGTACCTATGTTATGTTATTATCGATACTAACAGCTCCCGTTACGTCCACTTCAGGTAAATCTTATTTGACAGTTTAGCTGGGGAATGACCTGACGAACAATGGTCACTTGATTGTCAGCACGTAGTGTTGTCCTTGGTGGACATTAACAATTAATGGAAACGTGATGCGGCTCGGTGGCCGGGGCTTAGAAAGGTGAATTGGGAGAAAGACGAAACTGGTATAGGCATTAAATTACCTGTCACCGGAATCAGTCAATTAGAAAAAGTATTTTGTTATTTGTAGTTTTTGTTCTATATAATGCTTTTTTTAACCGTGATCGATCAACTGCATTGTTGTATTTGGATATAAATGACATCAAATGACAAGTAGTTTTGGAAGCTGTTAGTATTAGAATTATAACAATTGCCAATGTATCCAAAAGTGTTATATTTTAATATTAGGCTTGCAAGAAGAAGAAGAAGAAGAAGAAGAAGAAGAAAGAAGAAGAAGAAGAAGAAGGAGGAGAAGAAATTGTTCTATTGAAAGTACATTAAATGGACATTGCTAAGTTACCATGTTGCTTAGTCTAATAATTTCAGTCTTGTAAAAAGCTAACTATTTTAGATTTAGAGACAAATTGATATTGCTGATGATTATATTGATGTTTCTGTTGTTGATGTCGCTGTTGCTATTGATGCACCTGCTGCTATTATTGTTGCTATTGTTGTTGCTGTTTTTAATGTTGATGTTGCTGTTGATGCTCCTGCTGGTGGTGTTGTTAGTTTTGCTGTAGCTGAAGCTGCTTCAGCTGTTATAGGTATTTATGCTATTACTGTTGTCAATAATGTACATTTACTTTTACTGTTGTCGTTGCTGCTGTTGTTACTGTTCTCGCTGCTGCTGTTGTTACTGTTGTCGCTGCTGCTGTTGTTTCTGTTGTCGCTGCTGCTGCTGCTGTTGTTACTGTTAACTGTTACTGCTTCTAGTGTTGCCCTTGTTTTTGATGTTGATGATGATGCTGTTGTTGCCAATTTGTTATTGTTGTTGTTGATGATGTTGAAGTTGCTATTATTTCTATTGTTGGTTGGTGCTGCTGCTGCTGTTCTGATGCGTCCGTTACTATTGCTGTTGCTATTCGAGTCGTTGTTCTTGATTTTTAATGCTTAACGACACACACCAAATCTGCGGTGACTAAATTGAACAAAAACACACACATTTTTTCATAATCTGGTATCAATCCCCCATGATCAACACCTGGTTGTGTACGTTTTATTGCCCTGCAATCTTTTGTATACTGGGTGTTTGACATGACTCAACAACACACAGTGTCATAAAATATATATAACATTAGTTTGTTAGATATACCAAAGTAAATCTTTAATCACAAGGAGCAATATTTACTTTACCAATTAGACCATCTCTGATATTGCAATACCACATAAAAACGTCACGCCGTTCCCTGCTCAAAATTATAAAAAAAAAAATTTTTTGGATTTTTTTGTTTAATACTTGCATGTTGAGTTCGTTTGATTCGAGTGTCAACAACGCCGGTACAAGACTGCTTGTTTTTATCGGTTTAATACGTTGTGGTTTTTGACGAAATTTGAATCTGTTCCAAATTATAATATCACATCATCTACGGCGTACCGGTGACAGTGGTATTGTATTACAAGCAACATTTAAGATCAATACATAATCACGAGATATTGTATCTTCAAAGTAGCAATTACCGACAACTACCGTAATCTATTTTTTTTAACAGTTCCCAAAAAGTAACACGATAACACGAAAGTTTTTTTTTATCATTTACTCTTTTAAAGACAGCGGCTGAGTCTAAATTTGCCCAGTCATTTCACGCATTTAAATAATCACTATTTCAAAAGGTAAACTTTAAGAAGTAGCTTATCAGTAATGCGATTTACAGAACTAACTGACACAAAAGAGAAGTTGTTTTAATGGGGTATATATGGCATACCCAGTTTTATTGATGGAGGAAGACCTCTGAATGAATCTGAGTAGAACCACCGTCCTTCAGCAAACTTCTGGCAAATTTTCTTAAGGAAGTTGTTTTGAGGGAGCGGGACTCGATCCTACGACCTTATGGATGAGAGGTTAGTGATCTTAAGGCGGTGCCGTAGACCATTGAGGACCCTCAGAAAAGAAGCAAAATTGAAACAGTTATTTTTTTACTTTCATGAATTAGATTTATAATGAAATTATATCAAACACACATTTAACATTTTAGTTAAGTATATATTTACGGTTATATGACTTACTTTACATAACTATATGACCGGTCTCGGTAAGCTCAGTCGGAAGCGCATTAAGGGTCGCGTATCCAAATCCCCGCCCGGCCATAGTTCCCGTGATGATTGATATACGACATTGTGTCTCATACCATTCGTCTCTCACCGCTGCTTCATGCGGGAAAGTTATCAGTTAACTGCGGTGACAGATGTGCTCGAGTACTGGTTAACCTTCCAGGTTTCCAGGAAAGAGTGGTTTGGTAAACTGATCGTCTGTTAGCCCTCATTGGCATAAAATGATGCCAAACACTTAAACAAGCAAACACATTTACAACATATAAACATAGTCTGTCAGTCCTCGATCGAGCTCCGGCACTTTTTTTTTTTTTTTTTTTTTTTTTTGGAACGGACACGTACTACCAAAGATGGCGGATGCGGATAAAAATGCTCAAAGGTAGGTGGCTGCCAACAAGTGTGATTAGGGGACAAATATGATGTAAATCTTCGGATACCTTGTTGGTGTGAACTCAGCATGATTGAAGTTATGTTGCAAGTCTGTACTATGGCATAATCAATCTCACCAGGCGCGTAGCGTTGCATATGCCGAGTAACATTTGAAATCAAAGCATATGTAAATATTGTATTTAAGTTTAAATGTTAACAGTTGTAACCAGTTATACTTTTATTTCTAAATTTTTCCTAGGACCCCCCACCAACAGAATTGGAAATCCGTCACCCCCACACGTTCCCCCTGAGCAACATTCAAAGTTTTCACGCTACGCCCCTGCTCACAGTAATGAAACTACGTATACTCTGTGATAAACCAGTATGTTTTAGATAAAAATAATATTGCGTAAAAAACTTCTTACCAGTTTAATTCTGACACAACCCCCAAAATAACAATTACACAAAACGTGTCATGTAAGTGTCAGATTGAAAGCGTATATTATCATGTATTTATTGAAGGTGGACTTTGACTATACAATTGATATTAAATCGATAATAAATAATCTCGAACATGCTTTTAAATTGATTTTAGAGATAAACGATTAAAATGAAAGACTTCCGCGTGATATGACAGCTACTGTCCATGTCGGAAGTATTACTCCGGTGCCGCGATATTTTAAATAGAAAACATGTCCATGAATCGCAATTAACAGCCGTTTGATTTAATAATGGAATAGCGGTCGTTTGAAGTTGAATTAAACAAAAGTCAAGTCATTGTCCTTAGATGCACCCAAAACTCGTATAAACTGCATTAATTTTTATACGTGTATTTACACGCCAGTATCGTTGTTTGCGCATCAGTCAATCACCCTGGGCCGGACAGAGAGGAGACTTTGACTTTACCCTCTGTCGGGCCCAGGTAAGGGCTCTTTCCAGCGGCGATACTTTGCTGGTAAAAGCCCTGCTAAAAGACCTTACCCCCGGGAACATGTTTAAGTATTATTAGAGAACTGTTATTATTTAGAACTTAAAAATTATATGTTATCTGGTGCTGTTATTGGGAAGTGGTTATAATTTTGAGGCGGTAAATATGAAGTGATGCCCGTGCTTGGGAGGTGAAATTTATTGAAGTGGTTGCTGTCCGTTATTTTTTTGTTGGGGCGTGGTTGCTAATATGAGGTGGTTATTATTTATATGTGGTGGTTATTATTTATATGTTTATATGTGGTGGTTATTATTTATATGTTTATATGTGGTGGTTATTATTTATATGTGGTGGTTATTATTTATATTACGGCTGTGCATTGGCATTTTTTCCATTTGCGATACGTATCGTAATACTTTATTTTCAGAACGATACGTATCGCGATACATATTGCCTGTGAAAATAAAAGGCGATGCGTATTGCAATATTTAAGTTGCGATGCAATGCGTATCACGATACTTATTTTTAAACTGTATCTTATGCAATCACCATGCTTGTTTAATAAAGTGTATGTAATAACTATTCTCGTATGCAACTTTAAAGTATTGTTATTAACTGAGAACAACAGAACTTATTACACTGCATAACTGCGACAGTGATAAAATAAACATAGTGGTATAGTACTTGATGCGGAGGAGATGCTGTCCGTAATATTCGTCACGTGTTTAACCAGTTTATATCCGAAATTCGTCTTGCTTTTTTTTTTAAAAAAACAACCTTCGTTTGTTAGTTTGCATTAGTTAGTTTTTATGTTTCATCAAGAATAGACACGCATGAACTGATAGGTTATATGAGTATGGTCGTGATTATATAGGATTCATAGATTCATAGATTCATAGAAATCCGTTATATATAGGACTTGGTTATATGGTATGGTGTTTAGCGTCGCTTTCAACAATTTTTCAGTCATATCGCGACGGTGTCTACTTGAGACAGTATTCTCGAGACAGCTGTCACACTGGAGTATCATGCCGCAGACACATGGTATGATACCCCACACAGTCACATTATACTGACACCGGGCCGACCGGACCTAGAACTCTCCTATAAATGCGTCAAGCGAGGAAGCTTCTAGTACCATTTTTAAGGTCTTTGGTATGACCCGGCCGGGATCGAACCCACGACCTTCCGCATGCGAGGCGGACGCTCTACCACTACACCACGCCGCGGTCTTCAGGACTTAGTTAAAACCGTGAACTGAAAATGATTATACATGTAGCGTTAACATAAATACACACACTATTTCAGCATGATACGGCGTCCTGTTGTCAGTCATGACAATTGGTGATTGCAGACGACTATACAGTCTGTTGATACAATGAACGAAATGACCGACAATAGTCTATGGATAAAGTTAATTGGATTTTGATTATTAGCCAAACGACCTGCGTTGACCGCTCTAATGACTCCCTCAACTTTTCAGTGACTTCAACGGTCATTTTACGCCGGGACAACACGAGCAGGCGACATTGAAAAATGATAAATGTTTACTTAGATTGTTTCTAAATATTCCTAATTAGTTATTGAATTATAAATGAAATAGTTCAAAGACACGACACGATAGAGTTTCACTCAGTGATTTTGAATTATGTATGTATGTATGTGTGTATGGGAGGTTGGTGGCGGATATATTAACTACTTGTCAACGCAACGACGACATTTCACCTACAAGATTCTGTTTGTGACATAACACAAGAGAATTTCACGGAATTGAATGTCAAGTCTATATTACTGTATCACAAGGCAAGACTATGAAGTAGTTAGACTATTGGTGCAAAGCCATAGCTAAACATTCCAATGGAGTTATGTTACATATGGTATATCCAGTTTTACTAGCGATAAGACCTCAAAATGGATCTGAGTAGAACTGTAACTGGCAATACCTCATATGAAATTTTTGGACCGAGAGAGACAAGAACCTCAACTTCAGCGATGAGAGGTCAGTAATATCGAGACAACGCCCAGACCACTCTGCCACTGAGGGTCCACCTTAGCTAAACAAATAACGCCAACTAGAGATGTGATACTATATAATAATCATGATGCATATCTGTTAATTTTTATGCCAAAGATAACTTTAAGTTTAATATTCGATGTTGAGTACGTGGTCCAGTGGTAGAGCACCGAACCAACCGATGATTGGAGAGTCATGGGTTCAATTCTCCCCCATGGCGATGAGTGGTGTTCTTGGGCAAGACACTTTTTTCCGCATATGCTTAGTACTAGTTCTACCCAGAAATACTTCCAGCGTGATGTGTCTGAGGTGTAAGAATTTTATTCACAATCGAAGTAAAATAAATAAGTTTAAACTAAACTCTTCTATATACTAAACAAACGCGTCTGTATTGAAGGCTGAGACAAACTCTTCTATATACTAAACAAACGCTTCTATATTGAAGGCTGAGACAAACTCCTCTATATACTAAACAAACGCTTCTATATTGAAGGCTGAGACAAACTATTCAATATACTAAACAAACGCTTCTATATTGAAGGCTGAGACAAACTATTCAATATACTAAACAAACGCGTCTTTATTGAAGGCTGAGACAAACTCTTCTATATACTAAACAAACGCTTCTATATTGAAAGCTGAGATAAACTCTTCTATATACTAAACAAACGCTTCTATATTGAAGGCTGAGACAAACTTTTCTATATACTAAACAAACGCTTCTATATTGAAGGCTGAGACAAACTATTCAATATACTAAACAAACGCGTCTTTATTGAAGGCTGAGACAAACTCTTCTATATACTAAACAAACGCTTCTATATTGAAAGCTGAGATAAACTCTTCTATATACTAAACAAACGCTTCTATATTGAAGGCTGAGACAAACTTTTCTATATACTAAACAAACGCTTCTATATTGAAGGCTGAGACAAACTCTTCTATATACTAAACAAACGCGTCTTTATTGAAGGCTGAGACAAACTCTTCTATATACTAAACAAACGCGTTTTTATGAAGGCTGAGACAAACTATTCTATAAACTAAATAAACGCATCTTTATTGAAGGCTGAGACAAGCTATTCTATATACTAAACAAACGCTTCTATATTGAAGACTGAGACAAATTATTCTATATACTAAACAAACGCATCTTTTATTGAAGGCTGAGACAAACTCTTCTATATACTAAACAAACGCGTCTTTTATTGAAGGTTGAGACAAACTCTTCTATATACTAAAAAACGCGTCTTTATTGAAGGCTGAGACAAACTCTTCTATATACTAAACAAATGCGTCTTTATTGAAGGCTCAGATAAACTCTTCTATATACTAAACAAACGCTTCTATATTGAAGGCTGAGACAAACTATTCTATATACTAAACAAACGCTTCTATATTGAAGGCTGAGACAAATTATTCTATATACTAAACAAACGCTTCTATATTGAAGGCTGAGACAAACTCTTCAATATTGTGAATGAGATATTCGATATTCTAACCAAACTTTTCAACATTGAAGGCTGGGATTACGATATTCTAAACAAACTATTCAACATTGTAGGCTGAGATTTCGATATTCTAAACAAACTCTTAAAGATTTTCTAAACAAACTCTTCAATATTGAAGGCTGACATTTCGATATTCTAAACACTCTTCAGTACTGAAGGCTGAGATTTCGATATTCTAAACCAACCATTCTAAACAAACTTTTCAATATTGTAGGCTGAGATTTCGATATTCTAAACAAACTCTTCACCTTTGAAGGCTGATATTTCAATATTCTAAACAAACTCTTCAATATTGGAGGCTGAGAAGGTCATATTTGAGATAAGTTTGACGATGCATATCGGAGAACTATTCACAAAGTTACGGTAGTTTCAATCTGCCGAGATTTGGAATCAGACGAATAGTCAATCATGCGTATGGGTCAAGGTCATTTGAATAAAAGGCGCATTGTTTTGAATAGTGTTACTTATAATGAAACTATGGACCAGGTCCCAGTTTCACTAAATGTCTCAACTTGAGATTTTCTTCAAATCAAATTTTTGTAATGCTGTAACTTTATTTAGATTGATTATTGCTTTATGTTATTATTTTCCAACGAATAAATCATTGTTACGACTTTAATGCGTTGTAGTCTTTTACTCAATTAATGATTTAGAGAAATTGAGATTCTTGAGATGTTTAGTGCAACCAAGGAAACCGATCCCAGGAATGGTGGTATTAGGGAAACAGTGTCAAAGAAATAGAGATAAGCACAAAAACATAAAATTGTATGTTTTAAAGTAAATTATCCAAAAGGATCAAAGTAAACCAAAATATTGGTGCATGCTTTTGATTAGCAGCACTTATGATTGATCAAGGCCAAATATTATTGAAAAAATAGAGCAAAACAAAAACAAAATTGAACATACTGTACTATATACGGTAATTAGCCGTACATACCAAGAAATCAAAGTTGTCCGTAGAAAGTATGCATGCTTTTGAGAAGCACCATTTGTAACACAGTCGTGGATAAAGTTTGGGTGCTCTGGACTGAACAGTTTCGATAAAACAGAGCTAAACATACAAACGTGATATTCTGTAATGTATCCATAGAGATGGAGTTCAAGGTCAATTTGCATAATATGCATGCTTGGTAGAAGTTATATCCAGTACATCTATGGACCAAGTTTGGTGACTCCAGAGAAAACAGTTGCAAAGAAACAGATATAAATGGAACAAAATGCAAATTAAATCCATATAATTTAAGGGCAAGGTCATCTGAAAAAGACGCTAGATGGCCTCGAGGAAAACCAATCGCACCACAACTTATGATGTTTGGTGACAAACAGAGAAATTTAAATACGTAAAATTGTGAAGGCTAAGAAAACTATCTTAAGATATCAATCGAAACTGGGTGTAAGTAGCAGATATACGACTCGTGACACTGCTATGTATGAAATTTGTTGCTTCTAGTCAAACAGATCCCAAGGAACAACTTTACTTGTTGATGTCGCATAACATGTATGAATCGGTGGTGGTGGTGGTCACGGTGGTGGTGGTGGTGGTGGTAGTGGCAGTGGCAGAGGCGGTTGTAGTAGCGGTGGTGGTGGTGGTGGTGGTGGCGGTAATGGTAGTGGTAGCGGTAGTAGTGGTGGTGGTAGTGGTGGTAGTGGAAGTGGTTGTGGTAGTATAAGTAGTCGTAGTAGTAGTAGTAGTAGTAGTAGTAGTAGTAGTAGTAGTAGTAATAGTAGTAGTAGTAGTAGTAGTAGTAGTAGTAGTAGTAGTAGTAGTAGTAGTAGTAGTAGTAGTATTAGTAGTAGTAGTAGTTACTATTAATCGTCGTCCAGGCGAATTTTGGAGAGATCAGACAGAGTACAGTGACGTATGGTTTCGTGTCTGGGAAATATGGAAATTTGGCTGATTACACAAAGCAAATGTACACGAGAATCGTTTTGATATTATCAACTTCATAAATGTGACCTCTATGATAATACGTGAAAACAAAATGATCCCGTGATTTAAACTTAATCATCTTATTCGTAAGGGAACCATTCAGCTATTGTACATGTATATTCAAACACGTTTTCCATGTATGGTGGAGATGCATGGTTTTCTTATCTTTGTTTATTTCAAAGGGCGATCCACCAAATAGCTTCATGTACTTTGCAATAGTAAGATAAGTGTCCATTTGGAACGCCGTATTATTATGTGGGTCTACAACCATTGCATTGCAATTCAGTATGTATGGATGGTTTTGTTTTTCATATTGATTATATTATAATTTCTACAATGTCTTCTGTATTATGGATATGTAATGTTGTTTGTTTGTTTTTCTACTTATATTGTGTGGTTTATAGGAGAATCATTTGTTATCATTCGCAATTTTAGAAGACTGGAATTGAAGTGGAGCGACAAATATGTATATAAGAGACAGATGAGTTCATATTAATGCAAAATAGCCATATTATCCTATAAATACACGTATATACATCGTATATAGGTAACAGCTGTCAGACTGGATAACAGACGATGAAATAACTGGCAAATACGCTAGATTGATTTGGTCTACTTTCCCTTATATTCATTTGGAGTCGCAGTTTCCTGTATACTGTATATAAAAAGGTGCAGTTTTTTGTGCAGCTCTTAATGTCATCTTTAATATCCAGTGGGAAATGAGAAACGAATAAAATAAAAAAAAATATTAGAGATATTCACTTGTACGTTATATTGTAACAGCTTTTTGAATACTTTAGTTATGAATATTTTTTACATCGATTGTAAAACCAATTATTGCAACTTAAGACAAATCACGCTTGAAGTCTACCAGTGTAGAACCAGTACCAAACATGTGCACTCTACTGGTGAATATGGCGGTCGGTCCGGAGATTATGACGGCGTCAACAATCTACACTGTGAAAGAGTTGAGCGCGTGGTTCAGTGGTAAAGCATTGGCATTCAGGATTGGAGGGTCGTGGGTGCGAACCTGCGTCACGGTTATGTGTGGTGTTCTTACGCAAGGCACATAGACTTCGAGAGTGATTTGTCTAAGTTGTAACTTGATAACTTGTTTCACAATCGATGTAATAAACAAAGTTCTGGGAAAGGAAGTGAAGAATTGAACACTTTTACATAATATACATTTTAATTTTATTTCCTCCACAATTGGATTGTATAAAGCAAGAACTTATACAGAAGGATAGGAAATAGTATCTCTGCTAAATGTTGATAAAATAGCATGGGAAGAAATCATAATTTGGCAAATTAATCATCAAAATTTCACAGGCAACTGATTTTTTTTTACATAAAATGTAAGGTGCGTGTAACGTTAGATGTGTTACAATATGTTAAAATGAATTTAAAATATTACAGTTAGAAGTAGAATGTTCAGTTATTCCTCGATTTTTAGTTGCAATATACAAATGTTGTAATCATAAATACTTCAACAATTTTAAAAACAATTTGCTGGGAATCTGTTCCGTTTTGTAGAGAAGTACATTGTGCAAAGAAAGAATTTTGATTTGTATTTCTGAGTTGAATGGAAGTTACAATATTTGAAAACGAGATTAAAAGAGATTTTACGCGAATACGCGAGCGTTCATAACATCTCAATCAGTTGCCTTTCCCTCTCTATATAAGTCCTTGTATAAAGTAATATCATTCAGTCAACCAAATACATCAAGAAAACAATTTGTAACAAAACATTCAAGAACAATCACAGTCAGATTAACAACAACGTAATTACTGTACGAGAGATTCCACGATTTACACCCGTTTTGTTTTTTTTTGTGTGTTTTTTTTTTCAAAAAAAAAAAGAGGTGAAGTTTGCAAAGTTTGCAACTTATGATAACTGGCTTTAATAATTACTGATTTGTTATAATACAATAATTTTGTTCAAAACTTTAAAAAACAAAGATGGTGTCTGTTTCATCAACATTTTAAAAATAAACTTTAATGCTTAAAAAATCTAAGAAAAGCATCCAATTGAATATGATTTTAGACAGTTGTTTTTTTTGCATAAACTTCATATGGTTTCATTACCATTTATTAAAGAACAAATAATTAACCAGCCACATTTTAGTTATTTTTTTAGTCAAACTGAACAAAATGTTGGCGAAACAGAAACCATTACGAAATAAATATTTACAGAACATGAAAAAAACACGCAGATCGCCGTTAATGACGGAAGTCACAAAACGAATATCTTACTTATTTCCTTTACCACATAAAGGTATATACATGTATTCCAGTTGATTGTTTTCTTATCATATATATAAACTCGTTTATAAAATCACATGTATTCGTCATATATACATGTAATCATGTATTCAATGGGATCGTCAACCACAAGATATGTCCGATTATATAATTAAGATTAGAAGATATGGTGTGTGTGTGTGGTTTTTATCTGTTAAAGGACCACACGGCTATGTTTAAATGTTTTTTACACATGTTCAACTATTCAATCAATCTTTACATCTATATAAGTTTAACCATAGTGAGACATTAAATAATATTCCCAAGTATTACAATCTGGACCTTCATATTTAATAGAATATTAAGTACGTTTTGTAAAACAAGGGATGCCACACAAGTTTTATTAAGAAATGAGTTAAAACGTTAAAAATTACATGTATTCGTATTTTATTTGGATTTTTTCCGCCACACAGATAAAAACATTAAAATTGTAAATCTATTTTACAATATTGTGTCACATACCAGAGTTATGCCCCCTTTTAGAAACGAAATTAAAGGGTCTGCATGCATTCTGGTATTTTACTTTCTTATTAGCGTCAATGATTTTTTTTTATTAAACATGGTCATGTGTCCCTTTAACAGTAAAGCCTATTAGAATGAGAAGATGCTGAGCAAATAGGATCACTGATGGAGATGAAAATGATGATTTTAACCAGTGTTATTTAAGTTATGTTTCACTTCGAATGGCGTGCAATTTTTACTGCTGGAATGATTTTTTTTCTGTACTAACGGATGGGGGCCTCGTTGTATATTGAATTGTTGTTTTTTTTCTTTTTTTTTTAAATACATACAGACACGTTATGCACCGTGTTTCAAACACTGATTGGAAAATGTAGACGATGCAAAAACGATACATAATTATGTTGACATAATGTGTGTATTTCATATCCTGCATAAAAAGTTCACAACACGTGTTTCATATATATGCAGTACACATCATTGATCATATATGCCTATGTCAACAACCATTGCAAAATAAAAGTGTGTTGTTTTTTTATCTTGACTTACAATTTGATTTATTTCATTACATTAGAAATATACATGCATTACGCTGTTTCCGTCATGCACACACGTTTACATAACACGTAAAATTCAAATATGCGACTTCTTTGACACTTTAACTTTGCATGTTGATAACTAAAGAGAGAATACATGTATAATTGCTAGCTAATTAACAATTCATAGACCTAATTAACATGATGGTATTACATTTGTTCATAAAAAGGAAATCATATTTGAGAATTTCACCAATTACTGGATTTTATATCGAAAAACAATTACACGTGCATGGATGTAATAGAATGCTAACCCAATTTGAGATCCCCCCCAACTTATACCGGATTCTGAATGAATGTTACATGATAGTTCAAGCACGTTTAATACATATTACAGACAGTCAATGTCTATAATTAGTAACATGCATGCATGATTAGTCACGATTGCTTGAGTCTGTGCTATAGGACTAACATGTGGGAAAATATGAATGTAATAAAAACAAAGGTTTCCTATTCACACGAGTTGGCACAATCGTACATACTCGGCAAATTCCGTCACCCTTGGGTATTAGGATAATTGGCGAAGAGGTCCGAATGAAGATGGCACTGTGCTGTATGATTTTAACGAAACTACGAGTGTATAGTGCAACTGAAGAATTAATAGTTAAACATGATAATTAAATGCACCATGGACGTTAAATGTTTAAAATTGTGTGAAATGGAATGATACATTTTTTACAGTTTTAATGAATAATGGTTAGTTTATTGAACAACTGGTCAAAACTAGGAAGGATCGAGCATGTGTTGTAGGGACCTCTTCGTCTGTATTAATAAACCAATAAATAAAATGCATTTGAAATTAGATATTGTAGGACATCATTGAAAGTGACTTATTTTATATCAAAATAATTTCCAAAAGTTAATAATACAACTAAAAAGCACATACTCACAAAAACATTAACAATAAAAAGGACTCTGTCAGATGAAAAAAATGGACCCCACATAGCAAGCACTCGATCCGCCCTCGTACGACCAAATATCTTTTCCCAAATGAAGGCACAGTGATGACCGACAAACTACACAAAACGCTTATCTTGTTGAATAGACTAGTCCATCGTTCAGTTTGGGTGTTTTTTTAGACTGTTCCATTACCATTTAGAAGAGGCGTTAATTACAATGTATGGACTGACATGACAGTCAAAAAATGTTTACCCTGACCAAACTACTAGTGGCTCCGAGCCAGATCTGGGTATACACTGTGTACAAATGGTAGCAATGAGTGAACAGTATATGTTCAGATGGGAAATAATGCAACTATAATTTTAATACAAATTAATGTCACATGATATATATGACCAGAAAACTACATGTATATGTACAGCGTATCTAATATAATGATTGATAACAAAATATACAGACAATTTTTACAACCCATTGATTAATGTAATGCCTAAATGAAAACAATTTATTTTTACAGATTATATTACAGTACAGGGCTCTTGCTCTTACATATGGTCTGCGACCCAATACACTTATTGTTGAGGGCCTCGGGGAAGGTTTAAAATATATTCAAAATATTTCTCTCGTAAATAAAGTTCTTAATAATATTTTTATTACTATTAGTTTTTTTGTTATTATCAATAATAATAATAATAATTATATAATAAAAATTATTATTAGTATTATTATTATATTATTATTATTATTATTATAATTACTATTACTATTTATTTTACTTTGCTGATTAGAAAAGGAGAAAAAATCACTTTGATCCGTATTAGTATTAAACTATTTAGTTAATTTAATATCAACTTAAGTAAAATAAAATACCCAATTGTTTACATTCTATGGTTTCGTGTTAACAGAGGTTATATTGCGGAAGTAATTTGGTTCTACTCGGAGATTCATTCGGAGGTCTTCATCTGCCAATAAAACTGGACCACATTCAAAAAAAATAAAAATAAAAGAGATTACGTGTCTGATCTACGGATTTATATCCCATCTTAATATTCAGTGACCATACAAGTTGATGATCCATACGAATGGTTTAAAAATGAGATAAACAAATTATTAGAAAATCTTAAATTTTGAGTTAAGTGAATATTTCAACTTATGAATATTGGCCCTCCACTAATAATACGTCGCAATTTAACAGTAATACATATATAAATTATAAATGCTATTGGCCTAGTTTAGTAGGTTATGTTCGACAGAGACATATAAATTAAAATATATTAAAAATGCTCGGGGAAAAATGAAGCCCCGACATAAGCAGACCTAGAGCCCTGTTAAGATAATTCACGAAATAAAGCAGAAAAACAAAAACCATGCTTGATATGTCAGGTGCTGTCTCTCATTCTCACTTCTAAATCGTTTTACTATTTAGCAATTACTGTACGTGCATGCAGTTTCAAATATTCTTTTGTTTAAATTACAAGATTTTACCCGATTCAAACGTGGATATTTCATTGAATTTTAATTGGTTATTTCAGTATATACAAATACAGCAAATACCTACTGCATATAAGGTTACTTCGATCATTTCGTACTTAAGCACTAGTTAGTAAAAATCTATAATTAGAACAAAAGGAAGCTCAATATATCGTACTATCAGTATGAAGTAAAAACGGAATAGGTGACCGAAGTACCGTTTTCAAGAGCAGTACTCTAGAATCAAGTGCACAAACGAGAAGTAGCACATAATTGATATAACAGGAATTGTCTAACCTTCTTAAATGTAAAGAAAATAGAAATGCCACTGCTCGACTTATCGAAAGAAGCAATATAATATAAATCTCAAAATTACCTTATAAGCAATATCCACATATATTTGTAGCTGGCCGAACACAAAAATTACTTTCTACGTAGTATTCACATATATTTATATCTGGTCAACACAAAAGTATCTTCTACGCAGTATTCACATAAATTTGTATCTGGCCGAACACAAACTTATCTTCTATGCAGTATTTGCATAACTTTATATTCGGTCAAACACAAAACTATCTTCTACGCAGTATTCACAAATATATACATGTATCTAGCCAAACACAAACACGATTACCTTCTACGCAATATCCACATATATTTGTATCTAGCCAAACATCATGATTTCCTACTACGCAATAATCACATATATATATATCTAGCCAAACCCAATATAGCAGTGAGACTTCTATTACATTTGCACTCATTACACAATTTGAATTATAGATTGCATCTACGCATAATCAAATATGTGAGATCTATGAATCAAGTTGAGCACTATTTCAGTTTCTACACGGTGTTCACACTTCACCTGAATGCATGTTACTGTTTATAAAACTGACCACTAAAAAACAAGATCAAATGCATTTTAAGCTTACTGGAAAAAAAAGTTCTTCTTAATATTTCAATAGTCCTTTAAACTCATTATAGTTTTTACATTTTAAGCAATAATTTGAAGGGGAAAAATCATGCATGATAGATTGAGAACACTATATACATATAGACAAGTCATATACTTATACTGTATATATATGTGTGTCTGTACTATTGATATCTAGATATATATATCGGGCGAGAAATATTATCTATCCATTATCAAATATAGAACGACATATTGGTATAGATGTGCACAGATCTAATATTAAAGTGTGTCTCATTTCTATTGACCTAGCTGAGTACTTGTTTCGTGTGGATCTTAATTTCAGATGTAGATACTTCTATAAAGTTATTTTCTAACAAATGATAGCTGTACATTACTGCAAGTGTGGCTCCATGAAAGAGTAGTTGCTATAATTGTTAAAATGATCATATGAAGGGGGGAAACACTCCCCAGAATATAAAGATAAATGTCTTAAGTTTTGGGTTTTATGGTCAGACAGCCATTCATTCATCAAACGTTTGGGCTAAAGACTGCAGCCCCGAGTTCCCCTAAATATCTCAACTTGTGATTTATCTAAAAGCTTGAATATTTGAAACGTTATAACTTATAGTGATTTAGTGATTTTATAGAGGTCATATTGCACATTATCATTTCCTAATGAGTAAGAAATATATTCCTACTTGAATTCTGTGTCATTTAATGTGAAATGACGAGTTAAAGTAATAATTTAGAGAAAGTGAGATTTTTTAATTGAAGAAAATCTCTGCTTGAGATGTTTAGTGAAGCCAGTCCTTGATTTGGATTTGAAGCTGACCTCATTATACTAAATCATAACAGACGTAGTATAACACAGTTTAAGTTATTGCAACGAACTTAAATATGTATCAAACATTTATAAAAAAAATGTAAATAATATCGCCCCCAAAACAGCTTAATGGAAACCGTATTTTAATGTTGTCTATATTTTAGGGCTATTTTAAATTATCACCATAGATAGTTTAAAACATTTTTTAATGACTTAACTGATCAAGGTATTAAATTTGATTACAATTTCATAGCCTGACACCATGGTTCTACTAAACAAGTTTGGCAATTGTGTCACTTTTAAGAGTTTAAGGTTAAAACATGTTTTTTTCTCATGTCCAAATGTTTGATAAATGTAGACACACAATAAATACAAAATGCTAATAACCCACAATTTGGAGGAGAACATCGATGTATATAATGTGAGAATAGCTATGAACATATGCACAGCAATTGTAAATCTGCATTTAGTAGGTGAAATAGTCTCTAACAGCAATATTAGTAACTACTGTAATATAACAACTATGCTATCAATAGATGATACGTTAAATCATATGGGTGATCAAATTCGAGATCATTTACAGAAAACTGCTTACTCTTTACAGAGAACGAACACATAATACTGTTCCTGAACAATCAGTCTGCCAGTCTAGAAAATCTAAGTGACATTCGAGTGTCACACGGTTTTATTTACATCAGATCATATCCGAAGAACAAGAATAGGAACAAGTTCTATCCGAACTTGTCGAATCGAGCACGTACGCACTTCCGGTGGCATTCCGTTTTTGGCAGAATGACAGAAAAGTTGCATATAGACTACAGTGTATAGATATCAATATTGATCAATACTTATGTATGAACACTGACAGCCATCTTGTTTGCTTAATAATTTATATTAAGTCTAAACCGCAGCACAAAACGGCACATAGCAATAGAACACGCAGTTATAAATCACTATTATTTGTGTCTCGTCAAAATGTGTTAATTAGACTTGCTGGCACTTACTGGACTTACTAAAACCCGCTGGATGGCCTAAACGCAGGTTGTCATTATACGAACATCACATCTTCCTCCATGTACTCTGGATACTCGGAGATGGACTGTCTCCCGAGCTGCAGTTCCGGCGAGCACGGTTGGAATACTTGGAAGTCATCCGTTAAATCCAGCTCTGGTAGGTCTGCAGTGGTCATGGTGCATGTTGCCGGATGGGTGTAATTCTTTTGCGACATGTCTGACCCGGTTGGGTACATGTACTGCGCAACAGCGGAAAATACGTCGTCGAAAGGTTCTTGAAGGTTTGGAGTTGATGTTTCCCGTACATATGGTGACTCAGACACATACGTTGATGGAGTTGGACAGGACATATAAGGAGGATACGAGAACGTTGTCTGGTCATCGTATGTGGGTGTTGGGGTCAAAGGTCGCGTGCACACGAGCGCGTGCTCGTCAAGCAGACGTTGGAGTTGTTTCTTCTGCTTCTTAAGTTCGTCAATCTCGTTCTGTAGGACCTCGTTCTTTTGCTGCTCGCCGAGGTAATCCTGTCAAAGTTAAAAGTTTGATATATCAGAGATTTTGATTGGTATTAGATTTATTTAGAGGTAAAACTCGTGCCTGTCAGTGCAGTGATGGATTTGTCGTTAAAAACATATTGGGCGCCAGCGGGGAGTTGGACACAGAGGTGATATCACAACACGTACATATATAATTAATGATCGGCGGTAATCAAAATAGCAATTATAGTTATAATAAAAATTGTAAATAGTGTTAAAATAAACACGTAAATCAATCTAAGTGTAATTATGAAATATCTGATCGACTTTAAGAATCCGGTTTATTACAGTTGTGGTATTTTCGCCGCCGCACACTTTGAAAGGGGGTGGGGGTTGGGGGCACAACACCCTGTATTTGGTAGGGCAAATCCGTTCAAAGTTGATCGACGATGATTAACATAATTGTAAATATAGAATTACCGTCACCACTTTGTCGGCGAGAACTTTCTTCTTTTGTCGGCACCTGTGCGCTGCACGGCGATTTTGGTCTTTTCGCCTCAACTTTTTTTTGCATTCTTCTTCTGTGAGCTCCTGCAATATAACAACAGCAGTTGATTAAGAAAAATGGCGACTGGCTCCCAACAAACACTAATTAAATAAAGGGCGACTGATTCCCAACAACAACTTATCAAATGCGGGAAGACTGGTTCCCAACAACAACTAATTAAAAAAGAGACAACTGCTTCCAAACAACAACTTATTAAATAAGTGGGAGACTGGTTCCCAACAACTAATCAAGTAAGGGAAGACTGGTTCTCAACAACAATAGAAAATATGAAAATAACGGATGGTTGGATCCCAGCGAAATAAACAATACTATATACATATATGCTTCCCTATTAATATTATACAGTCTGGTCTACTTTAATTCAAATACACCTGAAAGATGACATTTTATTTAAACATTGGCACGTGATATATATAAGTTTATATGTAAAATATAATAATACAAATACATATTAAATTTAGCTTCAGTGAAAGCTTTTGTGAGTTTGTCTGCATTTGGTAATATTATAACAAATGTGAAATGATGAGTTGGTGGAAAACTTTATTCGTGATGGTTTCCAAAGTCATATTCCTATTTTTTTTTTTAAATTTCTTGTAATAAATTCCGAGTTAAGCCAGAAAAAAGATACATTAGACAGAAGGAAGAAAAATATTTGAAACTGACAGAAGGAAAGAAAAAATAGACAGGAGGAAGGAAAATTTATTTTAGATGTATGACTCACTAATCCTGGATAGCAGAGGCTTTACAACTACAAAATCTACTAACATAATGACACTGTTTTATAGATTGAAACCAGTGAAATCCCCATAAAGATAACTGTTCTGTTTTATAGATTAAAACCTAGTGAACTACCTATAAAGAGAACTATTCTGTTTTATAGATTGAAACTTAGTGAACTAACTATAACGAGAACTGTTCTGTTTTATAGATTGAAACCTAGTGAAATACCTATAAAGAGAACTGTTCTGTTTTATAGACTGGATCTAGTGAAATACCTATAACGAGAACTGTTTTATAGATTGAAACTAGTGAACTACCTATAAAGAGAACAATTCAGTTTTATAGATTGAAACTAGTGAACTACCTTTAACGAGAACTGTTCTGTTTTATAGATTAAAACCAGTGAAATACCTCAAAATACTTCAAGTGATGTGCTGTGACAGTAATAACTATTAAATATAGGCAAAAGGAAGCTTATAGGAGGAAAGCGTAGAAAAAGGATATGGACTAGAGAAGAGTGTTATAGGATAGGGACTGGAGAGGAGTGTTATAGGATAGGGACTGGAGAGGAGTGTTATAGGATAGGGACTGGAGAGGAGTGTTATAGGACAGGGACTATAGAGAGTGTTATAGGATAAGGACTGGAGAGGAGTGTTATAGGATAGGGACTGGAGAGGAGTGTATTAGGATAGGGACTAGCGAGGAGTGTTATAGGATAGGGACTAGAGAGGAGTGTAATAAGATAAGGACAAGCGAGGAGTGTTATAGGATAGGGACTAGAGATGAGTGTAATAGGATTGGGACTAGATAGGAGTGTATAAGGGTAGGGACTAGCGATGGGTGTTATAGGATAGGGACTAGAGAGGCGTGTAATAGGATCGGGACTAGCGAGGAGTGTTATAGGATAGGGACTAGCGAGGACTGTTATAGGATAGGGAATAGCGATGAGTGTTATAGGATAGGGACTAGCGAGGAGTGTTATAGGATAGGGAATAGCGATGAGTGTTATAGGATAGGGAATAGCGATGAGTGTTATAGGATAGGGACTAGCGAGGACTGTTATAGGATAGGGAATAGCGATGAGTGTTATAGGATAGGGACAAGAGAGGAGTGTTATAGGATAAGGATTAGCGAGGAGTGTTATAGGATAGGGACTAGCGAGGAGTGTTATAGGATAGGGAATAGCGATGAGTGTTATAGGAGAGGGATTAGAGATAAACAATAGATTCAGCTGAATAATGAACACCAGAGTTATGTTAGTCTGCTTTTTTTCGAGTCAATTCTCAAATAACCGATTTAGGATATTTTACCAGATTAAAATCAATATTACCACAGGTATATTTTTGAGAATTTTTCTTCTTTTTTTCTTCCCCACCTCCCCACCAACACACCCATCGAACTAAACAGGTGTTTAGTGTACGCATTAAAAAATAACTGTAGTAAACATTATTGATATTAATAGTGATTTGTTTTATCATCCCGATTCAAATTATTCAAACATTTTATTTATGTCAATACTAATATTATCAATAATAATAATAATAATAATAATAATAATAATAATAATAATAAAAATAATAATAATAATAATAATGATAATGATAATAATAATAATAATAATAATAATTACATTTTATCATATGCTATAATTATTAATTTTACTTTTATCATTGAAACAATTAATATATTTGTTTAACGTCACATAAAGTTCTATTATTCTTATCTCAAATATAATGCAATTATTTTTTTTAATTAACATGTAGCCATTCAACAAAGTTTCAACCCGTTAAATAACCCTTGTACTCCCCACAAATGAAATAGATATAGTTAGATATAAAGGCAATCATAAATTGATTTAATTTCATTCAGGTAAAAAAGTAACATCCTATTTTCACCGGGCGCTGTGACAAAAGGAAATGAACATTGGTTTTTAGGCCATCCTTGATTATTTGCTTGCTGTGCTCCCCCCCCCCCCCCCCCCCCCCCCCCCCACACACACACACACACACACACACACACGGATGTTCGTAATTTACCGGGTTTAGTGACAACATTATTTTCAATATTTCCCTTACTTTCCAACTTTGTATATAAATTTAATTTTAATTTGCGCTGGCAATTTTATTTGATTTATTTGTTTGTCGTTTTCTTAGTTTTCTCAAGTTAGATTAAAACAACAAAAATAATAACTATAATAAAAATAAAAGTCTCTTTTAAACGAAGTGATAACTCATTTGGACAAGTCAATCTTCCATGAGGCACTCAAACATGTATACTATTTTCCCGCATATGCTTAGTACTGGTTCTACACAGGAAGATTCCGAACGTGATTTGTATGAGTTGTTATAACTTGTTTCACCAAAAAAAGTTAAAAATGAAAAAAAAAAAAAACATGTATACAAAATTTACAGATTAAATTAAAAAAAAGGAGTGAGATTTCATTTTCCCAATGAACTAAACTGTATGAATGTTGCATAGATTGTACATGTACCTGTTTAATGGCCGGCTTCTTCTCCTGGAGAACTATGTCTCCTTCACCGTTCTTGAGTCTCCTGTTCAGTATGGTGTACTTTAGTTCCTGTTTTATCAGCGGTGTGATTGTTTTTGTTGTTTTGGCCTCTTGGACGGCACTTTGCAGGTATGGATCGACGTTCATGTCTAGACTATTTAAACTTGAATCCATTGTTCTGTGGGAGAGAAAAAAAACTTAATTATTAATTTGAAGCTACTCAAGTAGTCGGCACTGTAAGACTAGTTCATTTTATTCTGTTCTATACCTGGATTTTTCAGTACGGTATGGCATTTAGTGGTTTGTTATTTACGACCAACTCACAATACAGAAAATCGTGTGTTGCTGGTACATTAATTCCGTTGCCGGTAGTTTAAATCAACTGTCATTACCCTTTTAGTTCCCGTTTGTTTTATTATTAGTTTAAAATCTCATTGTGTTCACTTGTCATTTTAATGGAAGTTTTCTTTTTAATAAACTAAAATAGATTAATCATTATGTATAAAATTTCATGTACCCTTATTTAGGGTAATGCACCACAAAACATTATCTTATTCATTTCAACCATTCATAATCTTTGATGGTTGAATACCTGAGAAATTATTTAAATCCAGTCACGCTTACGGCAATCAAACACTTTATTCCATAAAATACGTATTTGTATATCTTTATCTTATTTTAATCTTTCACAGAAGATAAAATAGATATAAATAAAATTGTTTCAACGCTTTATTTTCACTCTATACTAAGTGGATTAATATTTTTATTTTTGCAAACCCATATTCTAAAAAGCTTATGTTCTTTTTACAAGCGTCAGTTTAATAAAAGTGAATAACACAAGTGTAGAATGAAACTATATATATAGTCCAAAATATTTTTTTTTTAATTAAAAAAAAACCCCGCAAACACAAACATCTTTATTTACACGTTATTTACCTGAGTTTTTTTTTCTTCAAAAAATAAATATATTTATTGTAACACATGTGAGTATTCCGTTTATGTTATTCACAAACACAGCACTAACAAGTAACTAGAAGTTGCCACACTAGTGGGTAAACACCATGAACCTGAGGTCTTTGAACTGCTGAACACGTGGATCTTAATTGAATCCGCAAGTTAGTAATGGTTATTCAATACTAGTAGTTAGTAATTCTTGTACAATTACTACTAGGCTTGACCAGGTGACTGACCGACTGGACAAAGTTTTCCTGGGCACTGTGTCATTATTGGACACGATATGTCGGTAACGTACATTTTTTTTGCATCAGCCACAACTGTGGGTTGAAATTGAGAGATGAGGACTTGGTGCGGGTATTTTACGTTTTCTTTATCGATATTTTTCACATGGCTTTGTGACTATGTGAAAATTGAAATAAACCTAATGTGAACGATCATTTGAAGAAGTATTAGTGCGTGTTTATTAGGCAATGGTTTAACCAGGCAGAATGAATGAATGGGGTTTTACGGCGTACAAACACAAGATAGGTTATTCGACGCCAACAGGAGGGCAGATTCCAGGTTCACTCTGCATGTACAAAAACAACAAATTAACATACAAATTAAAAAGAAGCATCAACAAATGAATTAACAAGACAGATCCGAAGAAATGTAACGACTGTGTGTGTACAAGAATCATTTAAAGAATCAGATTTTTAGAGAAAAGGGATATGGCCCTCACGTTATTGTATACACTCGCTTGCAAAATTTTGTAGATTGAATCGTTTTTTTAAAAACACGGTGCAACAAATGAAGACTTCTTCCAAGGCATGTGGAGTGAGATAAGTGTAAATAGAAGCGCTTTTACAACAATATGGCTGGCCTATATTTTTTTCTATACTTTAACAAGAGAAAACCTAGTTAATAACAAGAAAATAACACAAGCATCGCTTGAATACACATTATGTAGTCATAAATGTAAATATAATGTGATTGTGTTTTGCCCTGTATGAAAAGAAAACCAAACTGCATTTTTTTTTTAAATGTCAGACTAACCCAATCTGTTCTGGGCATGCTGACACTTTGGCAATGTTTAGTATCCAAACGGTCAGTGCCCGGCGTATAAGACTTGTATAGCGGATGACAAATTGTTTACGCGATACAAAAATAACAGACAAATATTTATATTTACAACAAATCTAGATGAAAATAAAAGACTATGCAACTCGCGTGGGAACAGGTAACTATGTTACCTGAATTAACACGCTGTGGTTTGGAAAGGACCCCAGATCATTACACATTCCTCGGTTCGTTCTTTCTTCGTCATCGACTCATCAAGATAGTATACGTTTATGGACTTTTTATTTGACTTCAAAATTAGTTTGGGATTAAAAACAGAGCAGATATAATATGTAGCTTGTTATTTGTGTGTTAAATGTTATCGCACAAATAATCACCTTCACGGAGAATTCCTTTGTTGAAATTTGGTTGAAGATTGATAGCTGATTTGTTACAAGTATTATGCACTAATCTAATGGTTCAATTATATTTTTATCTTAAAAGAATGCAATAAATTCATATTTTCAATTGGACTTTATCGAAATGATTGCCAATACACATGTGTGTGTAACAAACGTGTCGTCTATTTCACAAACAACCAGAGAAGCAGGGTCGCCTGTCGGGAGGTCAAAAAATACCATAGAGACTGGGAGGACGATACCGAAGCGGGAACTGTTCTTTTTTCTCGGCGAACATGGGGCGAACAATAAGGATAGACCCGAAAATGTAAAGAACCCCGGGCTGAGCCCGAGCCCCAACATCGTCATCGCCATTGATCGAGAGAGCCACTGACAAATTTTGTAAAATAAAAAAAAAAACAATTGTGACATCAATACCTCACGTCAATAGTTACCATGGTAACTTATGTATAAACACGACAAATGAAAGTCGGGAAAAGAATAGAAGGGTGTATGGTTTTCGCTTTGCGTCTTTAAATATTAAGGTATGTTACACTACAATATTGGACGTAAATAGGGTTAGTGTTTGGGTTAGTTTTATTTAATTGAAAGTCGAAAAACAAAACACAACTAAAGAATAAAAAGTGTAGAAACACGAATAACGAATGTTGAAACACGAATAACGATGTAGAAACAGAAATAATGGACTTAATTAAGTCTGCCAAATCAACCGATACTTTAAAGCATAGTTGTTCTAAATGGCTTTGCTGGCTGATATAACTGAAGAGCAAATTTCCTCTAGAATCATTTCCTGCGACAAAATACTACACCGAAAGATTCGAACATAGGTTTAATTTTCAAAATTAGTTTTACATTTATTAAATTTTCAAATTGAATTGTGTTTGAAGGGGCGATTTTAAGTTAAGAGAACTTGTGGCCCAAACCATACGCTGCATATTTATACTTAAATTGACAATAAAATATGTTTCAACCGTATTTATTCACTAAACGCCGTTCTTTCTTTACTATCCGTAATAGATCGAATTATGGATAAAATTTAATTAATTTGAAAACGAGCCACGTGAACATCTGTATAATAAAAATGCAGTTCACAACGTATACCATATCTTATTGATTTAGCCAATTTCGTCTCATGTTTAATATATTTATCCAGATGATATCAGAAAATAAATTCGGATGTATTTTTGTCATAAAAATGTTTCAAAAATTGAAACCGAGCTTTAGCTGGGTGATCGATACACACTATCCATATCATTTGTACTATATGGCCAACGACTGTCTAACAGAGATAACGGACAAGTAAAAATCGATGAATACATGGGAATTGCGCAATAAAACGGCTGATAAAAATAATAATAACTCGCTGTGGTATTTTCCCAATATCAGCTGATCGACCCAAACAAACGCACATGGTTTTTTAAAAAACACAAATTGAGAGTGTAGTCAATCCGCGAAGATCACTTCGGTACAGTTCTATTTATCTGTTTCAGTTCTATCGGATATCGCAAAATGAGACCGGATTGATGCTAGGTATGGGGGATCTTCCTTCCTTCAAGCTGGTAGCGCGAAGAGGGCATGATAAAGACGGAAACAGTAAACCGCAATTGTGTAACCGCATCTCTATTTACCAATGCGACAAGGGTTCAATAACAAATGCAAGTGTAATCGACCAGAGTAAAACTTTAGCCGGAGTTAATGTGACAAAAAAAGTCATACAAATTACAATATTTCATCTCTTTCTTTCTTCCTTCTTTCTTTTTTTTGTGTGGTTCAGACGGGTTACTAAGTGCACGTGTCTGTGCGTGCGTACGAACGTGACCTCATATGTGTGTTATATTTTGTATTCACGTGATATGTATTAACCTTAAATTAACAACTTAAACTCAGTTTGTTTTTTTTGCGCGTCAACTATATCCATGTCGTCTGCGTTATCCATACAAAAAGCAGAATATTATCCACGTGTCTTCATTTTTTTAATTGCGTCATTTTCAATATTTCAGTTTTAGGTTTTGTTTTTATTTATCAGAGTAGGGCATATAGCTCTGTTTTATAGAGCCTATAGCTCTGTTTAATAGATTTTTATCTCATGCAATTTGCTTTCTAACGCACACTTTAAATTGCACGGACCACGTGCAATATTGCGCAGCATGGAGTGGCGGACAATACTGACCCTATCAGACAACTGAAAATCTCAGTTATAAATACTAAACATAATACGGTTCTAATATAGTGGCATTTGTCTACCAACATCAGTTAAAGAGTTTCCACATCAAAGATGTCAAAACCGCAGTAGAATCGGTGTCATACAACTATCTTAACATAATTCAATTAGACTACAACTGAAATTAAACAAATTAGAAATTAACATCTATGTATTAGTTTAGAAACCTTACGTGGGCCTAGAGGAATAGGGATTATACAGATATTTGATATTCAAATACATGTACATTTACGTACTTATCCAGCGTGCCCAATACGAATTTGCAGAAACTAGACACCGTGTCTCTTTAAAAAAATAATAACATGTATGTAAATTGAAAATTTCATCTCTATAATTTTTCATGAGTTATGATTCACACACGATGCGTACACCTCCGAGCGTCTAAATCATCCAAACAGACCGAAAAGCTAACCGCAGAAAGTAAAGTGCACCAGTCTCCGATACAGGGCACTTTTGTGTAAAGTTTAAAAGGTAAAATAAAAACAACTTACTTTGATTAAATTAGATCTACTCCATATATTCCTTACACAAAAAACACGTTTTATTTTAAAAAAAAAATTATTTTCGTTTTATGCAGTTTATTATGATAAAGTAGTATACAAGTATATGCTAAACATAAGCATCAATGTATACCAGTCGCTATGATTCATGGCATTTCTCATGCAGCCGGTCTACTGTCTCGCACTGACAGCACACACGATTAACATGTGTATTTATGTCCATTTATGCTTTAAATCCACTTTTTCACCGATGTTGATGCGTTCAAAACCCAAACAATAACTGCTTTTGGCAATGGTTGACAGTCCGTTTAAAAATCAAATTCATGTTCTGACTTGATGAAATACTGACTTACGGCCAATTAGAAACACGTGTGGTGGGCGGAGCGTATGGACTACTTAATATTCATGAACCAATTAGAATCGAGTTTGTGTATGTAGATGTGATGCAGCCGTGAGATATGTGCGCTGAGTGGCTGCAGTCGTATATCTATAATTATATCAAAGACTTAGAAACAGTGTATTTATGCAAATAGTGACATACAGATCTACGAATAAAACAAACGCAATAAAGGCAGTGACACTTGGGCAACATTTATATAAACTACGGAGTTGAAAGGCGATAGGTTACAAATTATACTCAAGTTATAGTACGCGGTATTATTGTGTAGATATGTATGTTTATTTAGTAAGTATAACGCAAAAGCCATTTAGTTATAGATATAGGTTAAATAGATAAATGATACAAAAGAAAGCACTTGAGAGCAGGTGAGAAACCGCAGTAAAGGACATTAGTACAGATGTTGCATCGTTATAAAGGCAGTAAAAATTTACACATGTATGCATCGGAATCAAACATTACAATGTCGTCTGCAATAAATGTAAATTTGAGTATTCAGTTTTCATGAAGTCATTGGGTGTAATGACAAGTACAATCATTACACGCATGTACATTTGTCAATATTTTCGTACCACAAAGCAAAAAGGCAAGGCGTACTTTTTTTATTAATTTATGCTACATGCATTACCATCGCACGAGACGTGTAATTTGGCGCCAAATTTTATCAAGGAGCGCACCCTAGCGGATATATTAACCAGCCTCAGCAACAAACTGTAAAAGAATCTGATTTGTGTATCCGTGCTCATGATTGAATATCATTAACGCTGGCATGAGTGATCATATTAAGGTTGCAGACGACGCGTTCAATCCGAAACATGATAAAAAAAATATATTCACAGTGAAGTGATAGCTGTCTGTTTTGGGCATATATAACATTAAACTAGACTATGGTAGAAAATAAGAAGACTTACATTTTAATCGACCCAGCTATTTGCTGTTTACAATGTATTACAGGCGATAAAGCGCAAATCTGATTTATGCATGACGTCATTTTTATATTTAGCTGGAAAAATAGAGATGGGATTTCCCCCAATAGTATCGTCTGTTTCAACAAAACCTTTCAATCACAAGTTGTCAAGACATTTTCGCCCCGGTGAACATTCTCGTCACTATACTGCTCGAGGGGGTAAAATCAAATCGTAAAACATCAAAATTGCGGTTTATTCGTCTTATTAGCATACGATTTGGTGGCTATACATTAATTTCACTTTTTTCTTTCTGCTCAAAAGGTGTCTTATGACTCACTTTGTATACCAATAAAGCGTTCGTCTGCTGTTATTCAGATAGACAAGTTCGTCTGTTTACTAACCCACAGGAGTACTAAAATAAGGTCATATATCGCCAAATGCTGAGATAAAAGTGGAACTGGGCTAAATGATTGATATGCCTGCTACGGCACGTTCGTGGTAGACGTCTGCATAAAGGAATTATTCAATTTAAGTTGATTTATATCATTTCACACTGCAGATGTTGTTTTGAGTACATCGCGGTCGTTGCTATGCGTTACAATTCTGTCTCAAACGCTGCCAAGTTTCAGGAAAAACTGGCGGATCCAAAATGGAGAGTGGGGCTTTGGGGTGGGAGAGGGTAAAGATATATGGAGCCCATAAAGGATTCCCCCCCCCCTCCCCCCCCCCACCCCAAATCGTGCAAAATGACAGCATTTAGCAAAAAAAAAAAATAAGTTCACTATGTTAGACGACCCCTTGAATCGGTGGATTCACCTATTAGATGCATTTCCAGATTTTGATGTTTGTGTATTCAAAACGCAACATTTTAAAGGTAAATGAATATTTAAAGGACACCTTTACCAGAAACACATAATCATTAAACCAAGTCACTGTCGTAATCACTGAAGATTGATACGTATCGTAGCGCCAGCCATTGCAATGCCGTATAAAAAAACAATTACTCTATTGTTCATGAAATGAAGACCAACGAATGTTCGATTTATTAAGACACTAGTTAGTGATATTTATTTTACTGTAATGTGTACATAATCATAGAGCAGAAAATACAGAGAAAAAGATTGCAGCATATAAGCATATTGTCCATCGTTTCTTATGTTGATTATAAATTAAAAATTAGGATATTTAATCATTATTTACTCATTTGCTAATTAGACCGTTTAAATTCCCCCAATCACGCGTACGTCTATATATTCTTGTGGTTATCCTGGTCACACAACGCACGTGGCAGTATTGTTTTCTTTAAGCAACACGAATAATTATTAAATTTTAATACAGTATCAACAACCTAGTGTCGTTTGAAAATGACAAGGCAAGAATTTAATATTAAAAAACACTTCAGGTTCACCTTGTTCCATATTTGGTAGCCAGTTTATTGCGTTTCACACATTTGAACTCAGAAAACCACAAAGTTGTCCTTGAAAATATACATTCGCTATCTATCTACTGCGTATTAGTCATTGTAGCTTATGGGGGTCATACCTACTGACCCCATTTTGAGGTCACGTACAAGGGTCAGAGATTACTGCGCAACCGCTCTATGTAACTGCACAAACTTTAAAATTAATGACAGGTTTACAAAGCGGGATTAAAACTGATTAAAATGTCGAATCGATTCAAAATGTGTATTTTTTTAACGAAGTAAGAAATGAGTAATTTCCAGTCAGACATTTGTTATTACAGAGAAAAGATACGTTATCGAGCCGATATCACAAATGTAGTTATGATATGTAGTTATGATATGTAGTTATGATATGTAGTTATGATATTCTATGCTCTACAGGGTGGCTGACTGTGTACAGCTGTTTTCTGTTGTTTTTGTTTTTGTTGTTCTTGTTGTTGCTGCTGTAAGTCGGCGGTGCTTGTGTTGTTGCTAAATGTTTATCGGGACAATGCGCTTGTATTTTATGTTATCGGTGTACTTGTTTATGTTGTTGGTGCTGCTGCTGTTGATGTTGTTATTGGATATAAATAAATGAATCAATGAATCAATCAATGAATCAATGAATCAATCAATCAATCAATCAATCAATCAATCAATCAATCAATCAAGGAATGAATGAATGAATGAATGAATGAATGAATGAATGAATGAATGAATGAATAAAATAGCAAAACATTTAAAATCGTCCCCCAATCTGATATGCGTGATGGGCATTTGTATCACAAGATACACAGTTAAAACAAGTCACTGATATCACATGCGGTATACACGTGTAAAAAAAAAAGTTTTTATTTTTAAAAATGATAATTTGCTTCGTATTCTAAACACTGTCATTGAAATATAATTAAGTTTAATGTTTTAATAGATGAATCAGATGTTATCGAATGCTGGTAATTATCACAACTAAATAATTCATTAAAGCCTAGTTAGTATTAATTAACTTTAATTAAACAACTTGACATTCATATTACCTTTAATCTGTGGATCAGTCCGTCTGACAAGCCGTTGTGAAATACGCCCTGTCTACACAAAGCCCAACTTGTTATATAATTATAGATATCTTTTCATAGCCACGCGCCAATATTTTGGGTATATTACAATTGTCCCACGGTCAGCGCATGCGCAGAGCACAATACTTACTTTACCTAATGTTAATGCGCAAAAAAAAAACTGTCTATAATCTGTACAGTGTAGTACGCTACTTCCTTATTTGGAAAATCCGTGTTTACGTTTGTTTTTGTGGAGACCGACGACATCATACCGTTTTCTAACAGCTGATCGATTTGGTAGTGCAGCTAGACGTGGCTTTTAGATTTAAATTGCGTAATAAAATGTGTGTAGACAAAACATAGCCAGCAGCAGATACAAAAATAACATGAAACGCTCTGTACACGTGTTTAACGTGACAAAATATAACAAAATTAAATCCTGTGCTAGATCTAGTGACATGATTCTTATTTTTATCTTTTTAATAAAAGGTGACAGGTTCTTATAAATAAAAGCATGTTTCTTTTTAAATTGGTTTTATAAATATTCATGACGTTAATCACCATGGTTACTGTTTTTTTTATGCCCGCAGACGAACACATTTAAACTTTGATTTATTACGTATTTGTATTATTTATTTTATACGAATCACGAATTTTAAATAAACTAACTACTTCAAGCTAGTAGGTGATGGTGTACAGGAGAGGGAAAGTCAGAACACCACGAAGTCCCCACGCCCATTGGTCGGAATTTCACCTATAAGGACGAGTCGGGGGTCCTAACCGGAGTTCCACCGATATCAAGCGAGTGCCGCTGAGACTTCACTTTACTAACATATTTTTTTTCTACCTTATTGATCCAAGTCCAATAATTCTTGTATCAGACGATAAAATAATTTCGTGTGTTGTTACTTACCGTTGTTAGGCGTATACAGTGCTGGAACAGGGACTTTTCAATTGTTTCGTATTGGATTCTAGACGGAGAGAGAGAGAGAGACAGAGACAGAGACAGAGACAGAGAGAGAGAGAGAGAGAGAGGGAGAGAGAGACAGAGAGAGAGAGAGAGAGAGGAGGGGGAGATAGAAATATATAAAGATACAGACACACAGACATACGGACGACAGACAGACAGACAGACAGACAGACAGACAGACAGACAGACAGACAGACGCTGTCACCTTTTTACTACATAAATATTACTCAAAAGAAAGACATAACGACAACAAGTCCACATGATGTAGGATAACAAAGAAAACAGTGTGTATGGTAGTTTTTAATGATTACACTCACGTAGGTATTGATCATATACCACTGACGATACTTAAAACATGCAGAGAATAGTTAAAAATCACGTGTTCATTGAACATGGGAAATAACCGTATAATGAGCAATGAGTACAGGCTGACCCTATATGCCCTGTCAGGATCCTCCGTGGCCGAGTGGTCTAAGTTGCCGTCTCAAGATCACTTACATCTCACCGCTAAGGTTCGAATCCCGCTCGCTCCAAAAAAAACTGTGTAAGAACATTCTACTCAGATTTATTATGAGGTTTTCCTCCACCAATAAAACTGGATATGCCATATATAACCTGGAATGTGTTGAAAATGGCGATACATACCCTTTTTAAAAATATACACTAGGATGTCCAGCCAGGGGGTGCGAAAGTTCTTAGCAAATTTTGTAAATCTAAGAGGAGTTCCCAAATACCAGTGGGGTGTGATATGTTTTTCACTAAAATCGGTTCTATTTTCACTGAA
Source organism: Panopea generosa (assembly GCA_029582155.1). NCBI lineage: Eukaryota > Metazoa > Mollusca > Bivalvia > Adapedonta > Hiatellidae > Panopea > Panopea generosa. Next base: position 69,863,789 of record CM055897.1, read on the forward strand.
ATCGGTATCTTTTAAAACATTCAAGAAATCACGGGAGGCGGAGAGGGTTGTCTGAACCCTTTGTTCACGCTTAATCCGCAAGTAATAAAATCAGCGCGGGGAAAAAAAAGAAAACTTATAGAGAGATTTAAAACAATTTTTGAACATCATCATCATCATCATCATCATCATCATCATCATCATCATCACCATCATCATCATCATCATCATCATTATTATTATTATTATTATTATTATTAATGTTATTATTAATAATATGTTTTTTTAAATTATTATTATCATTCATTCATTCATTCATTCATTCATTCATTCATTCATTCATTCATTCATTCATTCATTCATTCATTCATTCATTTATTCATTCATTCATTCATTCATTCAAACCACAAACACTCTTATACATGTATATGCTTTGAAATCATTTTTGTGCAACCGGGAAATTATTACAACTGTTGTAGTTGTTGTTATTGTAAACGTCGCCATAGAAAGTGTTGCTATAGTTGGTGTCGCACATCAACGGCATTACTAACGAATGGACTTTTTAGACTAAATTTTCGATGAATAAATTTAAATTATTACTCAATCACGAACGGAACTACGAACGATACTTAATTTAAAGCAATATATTTCACAGACTGCATCAATCAAGCCTAAAAATGCAAATATCTTGAAACAAAAGTGGAAAAATGTCAGGGAAAATAAGTAAATACCTCTTATTGCAATATATGAAATTATTCCGCAATAACTAAAATTAGACGCAATACTTAGTTATACTCAAAGATATAGTCGCATACGACCAACATGAACAATTTATAGTACAAGTACATACAGAATACAGCATTTCACAAGAGGAAGTAACCAACACGACGTGGTTATACTGTAGATATAGGTGTCCATTGTGTCAGGTATCGATATACTTTATAAACTCACAATACTTAAAACATACGTCAAAACGGAAAATAAACCAAACTAATCCGGTCTCATGTTGGTGCTTTTATTTCTCTATGCAAACCACTAGTGGATCAAGGAATCGTGAGGGCGCGCACCCTAGCCCTCTTAATCGATAAATATGACTCTAGATTCTGCACTGGCGTGCCCTAAATTCCACCCTCAAATAACCAAAAAACAAACAAACAAACCGCCATATATTGTACAGTATGCCATCTCTAAAACCATTATACCATACCGTATTGGTTGTAAATATAACATGGGCCACTATTAGTATAACGTCATTACAACACATATACCATCCACTATCTTTTAAAAGTCAGTCACGATGGCGTGGGTGGGTAAGTAATTGTAGACTTAAACTATAGTTCTATGTATTCGAACACGTTATACCTAGTGGTGTGTGGGTTGGGGAAGTGGGTGGATTTAACCCTTTACTTCATATAGACGCCTTTGGACACCTCTAATATAGAAAGCATTAATTCACCTCATATCAGTCATGGTTGAATTATGTTTATATTAACTGACAGAGTGGAAAACAGTGCAGGAAGTGTTCAGATTGCTCGTCACGAGCAATCTGAACTCTTCCTGCACTGTTTTCAAAGGCCTTCTGTGATTGGTGCGGGAAAATGCGTATCTATGGAGTAAAGGGTTAAACACGCTCCGACACAGCAAGTCCGTAGCCAGTGAAAATACAAATAAAGTCAAACTTATCTTAGCAGCCAGTCAATGGAAGGAGCAAAATGGCCTTTTAAGACAGGTTGTTGATTAATGAAGTTTAATTTGCTCTGAAGGCACATAAATGGGAAAAAAACAGATGTGGTTGCTTAATACAAGTGACTGCTGAATAGAGGTGACCGCTTTAACAGGTTTTACTATATTTCAGATAAAAAGAGCTGCCATAGAGCAGCGGTCCCGACAAAAGCCATCAAGGACTTATAAAGAGTCCTTATACCAGGCATACTATAAAAACCTAATTTTCAAAGCATTGATTGATTGATTGATTGATTGATTGATTGATTGAATATTTAGCGTCGTTTTTTTGCCATCGAGGGCTAACAGACGATCAGTTAACCTAACAACTGTTTCCTGGGATTAACCAGAACTCGAGCACACCCCATCTCCGCAAGTAACTGATAATTTTCCCACTTGAATCAGTGGTGAGAGACGAATGATAATGAGACACAATGTCGTATATCAATCATCACGGAGACAGTTGCCAATTTTCAAAGTAAAGGTATAGGTTTCTCACAAATGACAAGAAACGGTAATGGCAATTGTCCCTATTAATTGTGTTATTTTTACGGAGATGCGTGTGCTCGAATACTCGTTAACCTTCCAAGAGACGTATAAGTATATCAAAAGTTAAAACCAAGTTATCGCAGTTGTCTCACTGCGTCGTTTCAATGGTAGAGAAGACATATGTAAAGTTTCATTGTGTGTGACTCGTAGTAACTGAGAAAACTAGAATCAAATTTTCTTAATATTGAAGGAGGCACAATGCTGCCAAAATGAACAGTTAGTAATCTCATGTGTCCCCTTAGTGCCCTTAATGGAGTAAACACATATATTATGAAGTTTTCCTTAATGTGTAACTTGCTAAGCAAATGTAAACCATAGTATAAAGGGGGAAAAAATTCTGCTTAAGCCTTTACTTCATATAGACGCCTTTGGACACCTAATATAGACGCCTTTTGACACCTTTAATATAGAATGCTTTTGAATTATTGGGTGAATTATGTTTATATTAACTGACAGAGTGGGAAACAGTTCAGGAAGTGTTCAGATTGCTCGTTACGAGCAATCTGAACTCTTCATGCACTGTTTTCAAAAACCTTCTGTGATTGGTGCGAGAAAACGCGTATCTATGGAGTAAAGGCCTTAAATCAAAATGAAGTAATACTATTATCACTTGTCCCCTTGAGTTCTTTTTTATGGTTGTGAAGAGTGAAATATCGCGTATGGAAGGCTAATAATTATGGAAAAGCTTTAACCAAAATTTCAAGTATAAAAGTCATATTTCTGTCTAAAATAAAAAAGGGTTATCCGGCTTGCCCCATTGAATTTGCTTTAATGTAGTGAACAAAACATGCAGCTAAAACATTTTAACCGAAAATCAACGCCGATGTCGCCGCCGACTGGACAAAGTCACAATAACACGACAGTACGACAAATTATGAGCGCCAACCCGACAACACGACAATAAATAAATTATGTTGGCTCCCACTTAACCGTTTGAGTTTTCGGGTAACAAAAAAAAGTGTCGAGATTTCATGATTTCGCCCAAAATACACGCCCACACGACATGGCAGAAATCAGCTACCATAACTTACACATTACCGTATAGTCGAAAATTTAATACAATACCTCTCCCACTTCCTTTTTACATTATAATCTCGCTTCCTTAACTGTGTGGATATTTATAATCTTTATATTATATGTACATGATTACAAAAACAGTGACTATATCATATATGGCTACTTTTAAATAAAGTCAAAGGATAATGATAAGAAAGGCGAAGAATAATATTTAGAATTAGAAAAATATTTCAGGAAGAAAATGAAAGAAGAAAAATAAGTAAAATAAAAAAATGTCTAACACGATGATGATGATGATTTTGCTGCTGCTGCTGCTTCTGCTGGTGATGACGATAATGATGGTGGTGATGATGATGGTGATGAGGGTGATAATGATGAAAAGGAAGAAAAACTAAAATCGTTCATCAACTAAAATTTAAATATTAATGATGTTAAAATGGAAAAAAACAACAGGAGGTATCTAATGTAACGTCACTACCAACAAATTCTAAATGACACGAAAAAGAAGAATACAAAGTTATAAGAACAAAGAAACGACGACAACAACAACGCGGATAACGATGATGATCATCATCATGATGGTGATGATGGTGATGATGATGATGATAAAAAATAAACTAAAGCAATATCACAAATAAATATAATAATGGTAATACTCACGAATAGAATTACCAAACTGACGTTAAGAACATTAAATTAAAATCCAACCCGTTGGCTTTTAATTTCTGTAAAAAAAAATACTATTTTTTATTATTCACGTGATATTTCAACCATAATGACACATGTTTATTACATTGTATTTTTTTAAGCTAAGACAAATATTATTTTACCTTCCTATAAGCTTCCAGCCAATAAAACAAGAGCTATTACTAACACAGTCACATGTACATATGCAAGATAGACACACAATTTACACATTTATGACACTTCAAACATGTTATGCAATTATGGGAATCCAGCGTTCATGAATATGCATATATCGTATTCTGCATACCTATATATTTAGATCGGTCTATGTTTAAAAAATGTCATTTCATATTCTTCGAAAATGCTTAAATAAACGGCTGCAAAGCGAGTAACATGAACATGATGATTGGATAAGATTAAAATTAAAAACGAAAGCAGATTTTTATAGCTTATATATATATATATATATATATGTATAGTTATAATACATGCGGTTAACGTACGTCCTGGTTTTTCCAAATTCTTTATCTATAGGGACACGTGGTCGCCACATAAAAATGGGACAGTGGCATACCCTCTCTTTAACGTTTTGGGGCAGTTTGAATAGAGAACTTTAAACGCATTGCATGTTCTATATGAAATATCCAGTTTTGTTGGCAGAAGCTGACCTAAGAATGAATTTGAATAGATCCACCACCATCCTTCCGCAGTTCAATTTATTTTAACACGAAATGTAATGAAACTTAAGAATGTAAGCAATAAGGTAACTTTTGACTAAAGTTACGTTTAATTAAAAATATTAATATATATGTGACCGTAGGTTCGAGTCCCGCTCGCTCCAAAACCTTGATATGAAAATGTTTGCCAGCTACTTGCGGAATGGCGGTGGTTCTGCTTAGATATATTCGGAGATCTTTCTCCACCGACTAGTTTTTTAACCAGATTGGGCTCGAGCCCACGGTCCCGGTGGTCAGCAGAAGACAGCACCATAGTGCACTCGGCCACGAATGACCTTTGGATTGGGTAAAACGACATTTATTTGCAAAGAAATACCTCAGACTCCATAAATTTACCTTTTTTCTGTTTTATATGTTATAGTACAGTTAACAACGTTGGAAATTGTTCGGCACTGAACTTTATTTATCGGTATGATCAACATGGGGCAACGTTTAGACTAAAGTATTGTCCACTTGACACAGGTTCGCCCGTGCTTCAAACATTACTGAAATAATTATGCACATCCAATTGTACCCGCCACACATACGCCCACACACATACGCCTACACATACGCTTACACATACGCCCACACACATACACATACATCGGTATATATGTACATGTAAGTTGTAAAAACGACCAGAGTTTTAGTCATGTAAGGCTAGACGTCCCACACAACAATTAATTGTGTACTATTCTACATAAATATTTTAGAGACACGCACTTCTGGAACACTGGATAAATTACCAGTGGTTCTAACAGTGCCTTGTTCCCATAGATAGTCCTCTGTTGGTCCAATTATGGAGAAAAAACATGGAGTTGACCAGGTTGCCTTTTCACAATTTTGATGGTATGATGGTACCCCTTTATTTTTGACAATTCTGCCCATGTGTTGCAGTGTATCACTACGCATCCTTAAAGTCTATTTTGGGGGGGGGGGGGGGGGGGGGGGGCGTAAGAATCTTGCTACCGTCATGTAAGTGAGGTAATTCTTAAGTGAGACCTAGATCTATGACGTTATTGCAAGACTACATGTCCTAACTGACAGATATATTCTGTATCAATATAAGGCAGAATTTGAAGTTAATAGAATAACAGAATAGCAGAATGAAAAACTTTTTATTTTATTATTCTCCTATTCCGTTATTCTGCTGACAGAATGAACATTTTTCACTATTATTAATATTATTATTTATGAACGGATCTTGATCAAAATTAATATACCTAAAACGATATTCAACCTATTATCTTTCAGATTCTAGCAACATTCATTTATACGTATAGCTGAACCCTGTTTTTCATGTCATTATAGTAACAAACCATCGTATGGGCGGGGCAGGCTCAGTTATGTGCAGGTATCGAAATATTGCATTTGGCCATATCTTCCTTTATTGCGTCACAATAATAGCTGGAATTTAGCATACATATGCAACAAATATGCTTTAAATAAGTGGTGACGATTGCTGATGTCTATGGTACGCAATTCTAGGACACCCCTTGTGCATGAATGTGTCCTGAATGCAACTGTAACCGATATCACGTGTTGACGGTTTCTAAAGAGACCTAATATATTTAGTGCAAAATAAACAAAAATTTAAACAAACATCAGGATGGAAAACCGATCAATGTTACCCAAGACGACCCCAGCATCGACGCTTGCTGTACTATTGCACTGTCAAAACACTAGGTAAGGTGATATGAAATTTCGCTGATCACGTGGTGGTGTGTTTTTTTTTACTAGCATTTACTATATATAGATACAAAAGTTGTTGTGTAAGTATCAACGCGTCTTTTGTTTTATCTAAAAGATTGCATTTATATCTAAATAATTCTCTTAACATTTCCAAACGTCATTTTCTGTTTTGATTTCTTGGTACAGACCGTTTGACACGTCAGGTGTAAGGCGGTACCGCCCAGATATCAACTTCAAGTGCTAACTTAGCGTAGTTATACTCCATTTGGGATCCCAAAGTACTACTTCCTTCATCATGTGATTTTTTTTATAATTTACCTATTCAGGTCATTGAAAAATAAAAATTGTTTCTAGATCTCTGAATAAAATAAAACCTGTATTTGTACATACGACGCAAACTAAAGTTTCTTGTATCTTGTATACACTTGTTGCCTACATGTACCTACGCATGTTCATCGCCTTTTCTCAAGTTGAATGCGCTGGTACACCTATCTGTCAGACAGCTTGTCCGTCTGTCCGTCCACCCGCTTCCTCACGGCCTGTGAAACTGAATTAAGTCGTGGGTTCGAAAACTAATTATTTTATAATGATGGCCTGTATTTTAAGGACGACATATACAGGACAAAGTCGCGGCACACACCTGTGCACTCTTACCTTTTCCGATAATATTTTATCTTTTATCTCACATGTCATAACGATTATGTACATGTTCCTAGAATAAAACAGTCACTCGTATTGACGAAACATTCTGCATGAATCTAACATGATTAAATATATTTCTACGAAGCGGACGAACGAGAAGATGTAACAATGACGATTAAAGGGACACCTGCCAATATTGAATCGAGCGTTTACGTATTAAAGAGGCCTCGCCTATATATTTTATGTCCACGAAATGACCCAACTGTACCTAGTCTGAAAGAAACCCATGTAACTTGAAGAAATATTTACGATTTTCTACAACAAAACGTGTTATTTTCTTGAAATAAGTGTTTAAAAAGGTTGTCTATATAAACAACGGTATTCGTGATTGATTTTAGTGAAACCAATTACCGATAGTTTCGGAACGCACTTCGCTGATTACCGGAAATATGAAGATCTATTATTGTCGCTCGGGAATTATCGGATTTAGGCTAGCTGTTGTTGTGGCATTTAGAGCGGGACACGATATAATCGACAACAACAAAACTTCACATTCTGACTGTAAAACGCGCATTACAGAAGCAGAAAAGAGTACATGTTTCTGAACAAAAAGTTCATAGAATAGCTTTATTTATATGATAGCAATCTTTTATCCTATAAATATCAGACTTGGAAAAAAAAGTGATGCCTCTCTAAATCAATCTAAATATCGTGAAAGTACATGGTTGCGAACCCACGTGACTTTCTGATATGGAGTTGTGCAAATAATCGGAGAAAAGAGCTCGCTTCAGGTAAAATTTTTGAAGATAAATTTAATATTTTATGAGAATTTCGAACGCCGTCTCTGTATAAAGACGAACCACCGATTATATAAAGTGCAACGGCGTTTTGTGCTCATTTGATACAATAATGGTAAGAAGCATTGCAATTTACACTTTTTGCAAATAGTATGTCAAAAATAAGATCGCGTTAAACAAGGAGTCTATATAAGCCATTGCTTTAAACCAGATTTACAGAGTTATCCCCCTTTCCGAAATATGTACGTCGAAAATTAAGGGTCTTCAAACATTCTTGAGTTTTTAATTTCATATTGCCTTTAAAGAGAATAAACAGTATTTCCTACTCCTAAAATCAGATGTGTTGAATTACACAATATACAACATAGACTGTTTACAGGGTCCTCCGTGGCGCTGTGGTCCAAGATTAGTTACCTCTCACCGCTAAGGTCGTAGGTTCGGGTATATTATAAGATAGCTGTATTATTGTATGATGAGTGCAAATGTATGTCAATATGACGAGTGTATCATATGATGAAAGTTTTTACACTCACTCACTCACTCACTCACTCACTCACTCACTCACTCACTCACTCACTCACTCACTCACATTCACTCACTCACTCACGCACGCACCCAAACAATCAATCAATCACTATTCACCCACTCAATCAATTAATCAATTTCTTAATCATTCACTAATTAACTCACTAGCTCACTAACTCACTCAATCATTCACTCTCTCATATACCCACCCAACCAATATACCAACCACCCACAAAAACTTTCATCGACTCTCCAAGTCATTCAAGAAGCCAACCAACAAATAACTTACTAAATCTAACACTAGCTCGGGAAGTATAGTTCGCTATGGTACGGAGGTCGACATATATAACGGAAAGTACGGGAACGTTTCATCAGACTCGTTTGCAGATTCGCGTACATCTGACTGTCTAGACGAGATATATATGACATGTTTTATTACAACTGTTGCATTCCAAATAACTGGCTAATAAAACACAATACTTAAATATTTGAATAAGCCTACAAACACATTTAAGAATAATATTGTTGCAAGATATTCGAAGGAATGCGAAGTATACTTTCAATCAAAATTTCAGTGAAAGTTTACATGATTAATGTCTTTGAATTTCACAAATTTGTGGTCATTTTTCAGTAGTCATGATTATGATATTTCATCTATTTTACGTTATATTGTTTTTGGTGTTGTTTTTTTTAGTTTTTTTCTCTTTTTTTTGATTTT